>JAWLRI010001063.1:3905798-3927448 GCA_034781795.1 Crypturellus tataupa
GGCCCTGCGCTGGACTCTCTCCAGCAGCTCCACATCCCTCTTGTACTGTGGGGCCCAGAACTGGACACAGTGTTCCATGAATTTATACATGAATTGCTTTTGTCAGAGCTCTTTGGTTTGCTCTTTACTGAATTTTTGACTCTAGCAATGGCAGAGAGTCTGTTGTTAAATGCAGTCTATTTCTTGTAACATCTCTTTATCCTGTGTGCATTCTGGAACTGAGGTATCTCTACTAGAATCATTTTTTTTTTTTTTAACTATGTTTGTTTCTACACACAGAAAATAGATCCTCTGGATTTTTATAAAATGGACTTCTTGAACATTTATTGCCAGCAACTTTGACTTTACATGTGATATGTCAGTACTGACATACAACGAAAGAGGCAAATGAAAGAGAAATTGCATCTCGAATAAGTCAGTAAAAGAGTTAGATATGAACTTCTTCTTTCTTCAGACTGTCTCAAAGATATGATATGTTATTGAGTATTCAGGCTGACCTCTGAGGTCCTAATTGAATGTTCTGCTTAATTAAATAAGTCTTCACTAAAGGACAGGGTAAGCCATGATTTTACTGTTCTCTTTGGTGTACTTAAAAAAAAAAAAAAGGGAATTTGTTTGTATATTCCCTCAGAACTCTTGTTGAAGACCTGCATGCTGCTGGAATAAAATCAGACCAGCCTCTCTAATTAGAAAATGGCAGATGGTCTCAGAAGTTTACGATCAGAGCATCTTTACAATTCTGATTTGAGATTAAAGAAGTCCAGTGTTATTCTTGACTTCACAACTGAAAGGTTGGATGAGTTTTGAATAGCCATGTTGTCTCCCTGCCTCTGTTTGCCTTACCCTTTTATGTTATAACCTTCTGGGAGAAACACTATCAGAAATCTTTAAGGCAGTATACTGAAAAAAAAAAAAGCAAATTCAGCATCTCAGCTGTCTCCAGAAACCGTAGAGCTGTGGTTTCATGTCAGGATTTGATCCAAATTAACGGATTGATGCTGCTGATCACTAATGTCTTATTTTTATCTCTCCTCCTTGCTCCAACCATATATTTTGCCAACTCTGGCAGTTGTCTAATTGGATGGTAAGCCAGTGGAGCTTACTAAATCAACAAGAATTTAAAGTGGGAAAAAAAAGAATATTTTGAAAGTCAACATGCCAAGGTTCAGGAAAGTGTAGTCATATGACTGAGTGGGAGGAATATGGCAAAAAGGAAGGAAGAGCAGTGTGGTGGGAAGAGGAGGAATGAAACCTGCTTTCTGCTGCAAACTCTTACATTAGTTCCATGATAACATGTGTTCTAATAGAGCTAATACATCCATGCAAGATAGCTTTTCATTTTGGATTGTACTTTCCTTATCAATAGTTTAATGAAGGTCGCTAGAGCTTCATTAGCCTAGCTACTGACACATGCAGCATTATCAGGAATATATTTAAGTAGTAGATATTGATAATTGGTAAAGTAACAGTCTAGGTCCTTTTATTTTTCCCCTCCATTTCCTTACTTTTCCATTTATTTCATTTCCTATATTTCCGTATTCATTTCACTTATTTCATTTCCTGTATTTCCTTTTTTCATTTTCTAGTTCTTGAAAAATACAGGGAGGGGCACATGGGGGATAGTTAAGAAAACTCATAACTGAGCTATTTCCACCGCAATTACCTTGTTTGCAGCTTTTGTGCCGCTTACTGTGTGAAGGCAGAAGGAAGGGAATGCTGATTTCTCAGTATGAGCAGGAATATTTTGCATCTGCTTGAGTTTTAACAGCAGTTTGCTGGTAAGTGTCAAAAGAACAGAACTTTTGAAAGTATTCAGACTTAGGGTTGTTACTGTCATCATCAGCTACACACTGACAGTGATTCTCCATAGGCCAGGAAGAACCATATGGTTATTTTTCTATTAATAAAGAGTAAAGCCAGTTTGTGGGAACAGATATGCCTTTGATAGGGATTCACCTATAGAGAGTGACAGTATGACAGTGTCCTGAGCTAACAGAGTTTTCAAAGAAAACCGAGCAAACACAAGAGTCAGACTGACATTTATTGACAGATCAAAGTGAGAAACAAAACAGTGCAAAAAGCTTCCATACACTTTGTAAGCAAAAGATAAGTCTATGTGGCACAAATAAATTATCTGAAGATATATTGAACAAGTTCTAAAGCAAGTCAAGCAAGGTGCATTAGCAGTGTCGCTCTAAAAAGGTTAACTACTGCAAAAGAAGATAATATGGCAGTATTTTTTTGTGTGTGTGTTTGAGCTGTTCCATTCAGGAAGCCATGAGAGAAGTTGTGTGCTGAAAAATGACAACACTGAGGCAGGGGAAGAGGTTTCAAACTAACAAAGCTTGTCTTTTGCCATCAAAAATCTCCTATCAACCTTTGTTTTCAAGCTCTCTTTTTTGAAAAGTATCAGAATGGATAGTCATAGCAAGATGTTGAAAGGAGTGAAAGAAAAATGTGCTGGAGTGGAGTGAGGAACCAATACATTGTGGAGTCCTGGTGTTGTCAGAAAGGGAGCTGGAACTTAGCCTGTTTTATGACCAAATTTTGATAAGAAAACTGGTCCGTGCATGTTGCACTGGAAGCAATAATTTTGCACATAAAAAGCAACTGTGAAACTGTTTTCAGTATGAATACTTTCTATGGATCAACGTACCCATACTTCTTGACACAGTGCGAGAGAAATTCATTAAAGTATTATATTGGCACCTCATTTTCTATGTTCTTCCAGTGTGCAGTACAATGTAAACCTGCATGCTTAACATGACAGCTGCCACTTTTACTTCTTTCATCTTGCTGTTTGTCACTGATACAATTACATTAAAACTCAGTCATCAGTATAGGACAGAACAGCAGAGCTGCTCAGGAGCTTGCCAGTGTATTTATTTCTGTGTGGAAAATATGCTCTTGTCAAAACAAAAACCTTTTGGGGTGTTTTGCTCTCCAAAATTTTCCAGTTTGACAGTTTTGTAGTTTTATATTCAATTCAGAAATTGTTTTCAGAAACATTTATTTATATATGCTGAAAAGACTTTTAGAAAATTTATCCATCAAAATGTAAAAGTTTAGTAAATGATAAGATGAAATGCTCTGGCATAAGAATATGCAAAATTCTATTTAGGGAGAACATGTGAATATGGCATTTTTCTTCAGCCTATTTCTCTTGTATTCCCTTAGCATCCACAATAACCTAGGGGATGCTGGCATACATATGTTCCTGTCTAGCCCTTTTAGTAGTTGTTTATGGACGAGGCCATGGATCTGTCTAATCCATTTTTGAACCTGCAGATGCTGTCTGTCTCCAGGAACTCTGTATCAGCAGCTTCCAGAAGTTTGTGCTGTTGAGTAAAGAAATGTGTTTTGTATTTTAAAACACTCTACGAGTAATAGGAAGTATTTTTGAATCTTAAAACTCTTGTGGAAAGGGTGGATTCCATTCTGCTCTGCACAGCCATGTGTATGACAAAAATAAGCTCGAGGTTTTTTAATCTTAATATGTCCGGGCTGGAATGCTTTGCAAGGCTGCTGTTCTCACAGCCACACTCATACACTTAGGATCAACTAATTGACTGGCGACATAAAAACAATTCAGGCACAGACCAGGATTTCCAAATCCACAATGTAGTAAAGCGAAACTGTGTGGAGATGAGCAAAATCTTAAATGCACAAAGAACCAAGGTCCCCATGGAAGGAGGAGCATTTCTTGGTATTTGCATGCAGCTGATTGCACTGGCTATAGCACAGATGGCTGTCCATTATCAGGGAGTTACAGATTAGATCAGTATCGACCATACGAACTTTCTGATGAATTAAGTACCTCCAAATCTGTTTTTATTATTTGTACCAACCCATAGACTACATAGTTACATATAGTACTCTTTCCTTAACAATTTTGGGGCATTTCTTTTGGGGAAGACTAATAGGTTAAGTAAATCCTCTATGATATTTCTTGAGGTAGGGTCTGCTGGCATCTTCACTCTTTCTAGCTTAAACTTCAAATTACCATAGGTGTTTTTTTTTGTTTGTTTTTGTGAGCTAGTAGTTATCTTTTGCTAAGTCTTTATGGTGATGCAGTACATATGTAGGAATCAATACTGCCTGTTCCAACATCAAAGGCAAAAAGCTGGTATCTCTGTAATGAGATACTTGTTATTATGATACCCATCTCTGACAATAGGTAGACATAATGACCACATCTAGGGATAATAAAGTGGCAGGAAAGATGACAGCTCATTGATATATTTTTATGCAGAAAGTGGAGTAAACATGTGAAGACAGTGCTCTAATCTATTGTCATTAAAATACCCTAAAACCACTTTTAGACTACTGTTTATTTAAGTTAGGGGCTATTACACAATAAGCAATGCAGAGAGATAAAGCATAGGTTAAAGAAACTGTAAAAATATAATACTGAGTTAAACTGCCCTAAAATTACATCTTATTAATGCTGAGAAAATTTTTCAGTTTGGTAATTTCAGTGGGCTCATAGTACCATCACTCAACCTGAAAGAAGCACAGTGTCTTTGATTTTAAGAGGAGGTATTATTATGCAGTTTGAATGACAGATAGAAATATAATCTTCTACTTTGGACTAAGTCAATTCTACTTGCTATTTCAGTGCAGATGGAATGGGTAGAATGGGAAACAAACAAAATCACTGGCATATGTCACTGACCTTCTCATCCTGTTTATTCCAAATTAGGAGACTTGTCCAGCTGCCACTGACCTTGTCCTGTGAAATGTTTTGACAATTGCAGACCTTATGAATCAGTCTCTATAGTGGTTTGGTTTTGTTCAGATTGGAAGGTTTTGAGATTGTTTAGATGATAGAAAGGTTTGATGTGGAAATAAGACAGTGGGAGAGGTACAGAGGCTGACAGACAGAAGACTGATGGTGTGGTATGTCCACTTTTCTAGAAGGAAGTGAGTCTTATAGATTAAACGTATAGGGTTGCTTTTTTTTTAATGGTCTTGAATCTAAATCTTGAAAAAATTTTATTGAAAAAATTGATTGAAAAGATATGATCTTGAATTTAAATCTTGAAAGTTGGTATGCTCCAGTATTATGGGTGACTGAGCACAGAAAAAGTATTCAATTAAATTTGATCTTTATCGCAGGTAACTGAAAGGTTGGCCAGTTATCCGTTATATTTGTTATCTTCTGTTTAAGTATCACATATACGCCATGAAGGTTAAAATATATATTCACTGCATCTGTATATGGAATTGAAGGTCATCTGATTTCTTCTTGACTGAAATTTTAGAGAGGAACATTTCCATCAATATATTTGGGAGGGTGATCACAAAAATCTTGCTAACATCAACAAGGTACACTGCTTACTAGCAAGGAAGGTGAAAACCAGCTATTCCCCTGATGTTGGATGTTCCTGCCTCTGGCAGTATAGGAGGGACTTGGAAGTCAAGGATTCCCCTTCAGGAAAGGAACTCAGTGGGAGGAAAGGTTATCAGCTGATACTAAACTGTCAGAAAGGATTTGTATCTTCCTCAGTTACAGTCTTCTGTGTAAGAGAAGCTGAAGTAAGAATAGGATATGCTTTTATTGCAGTGAAGAAGACCCATTTGATCTGAAAGCTTTTGTAAAATGGGTTTTGTGAGTGATGCTTATTCAGTAATTTCCTTGATTTGGCCCTATTGGCCATGAATATTTGCTTTTGATGTATAAAAAAGGAATTTTTTACCTTCAAAAGAACTGGCCATAGTAAATTTTAATTTCTGCATAGCACTTATGCTTGATATTCCAGAATGGCACTTTGCAACCAATGCTTTCACTGGCGAAAGGTGCCCTCCTCGGTAGTGCTTAGAGTAGAGATCCTCCAGCAGGAACTACTGGTTCATATTTCGGAGCTTAGACCGGATACCTTTTTCAGTGCCCTGTACTATCTTTCCAATTGCTTCACATGTTCAAGATTAGTGTGACTGTTTCAGGCTCATATCTAAAATGATTCTAAGAATCAAGAAGCAGAAAGTGGAGGAAAACTCAGCTGCTGCAGTCGCTGACCACACACCTGCTGCTTCCAAAACTGCTTTTTGTGTGTGTGTTCAATCAACAAATTCTGTAAACAAGAAGTGGGTTGTGTCGATTCAGTACCACAGTCAGCAGTGGTGTGTGCTGGCTGAGGAGTATCTTTGCTCCTCCTGACGCTGTAGGGAGGAGAGCTCCCAGCAGGGTTCAGCTGTTTCTTTTAAAAAGGATAAACCCAGTAGAGAGAGAAGAGACTCAACTATAAATGCAGGCTGTTAATAGTGCACAGGTATTCCCTGTCTGCTGTAGCCCTGCAGAAAGAGCATTTCATGATTGGAAAAAAAAAAAGCACTCTTTAAATATTTCATTTTCTTTCTCTTAATTTATATAGCCAGTGTATTTGGTTTTAGAAGTCTTGCATTCCACAAATGCTAGAAGGACAATTGCTGGAAAAAAAGGCAAGTCCAGCCCTAAATCTCTGACTCAGCTATTTTGTGGCACTGCAGTCAGAAGAGAACAAAGAAGAATCGATTTTCCCTATGGTGTCCTCGTAAGCGGACGAGACATGAGCATCTCGGTACACAATGTCCTTTGTTGCACTGTGCTCTCTGTCCATGAATATTCATTCTCACTTTTGCCCTTTCAGTTCAAAGTGTAAGACCAAAGCAGCCTGACAGGGCAGTGTCCATGTGATCTATGCTCGTAACACTAACATGATCTCTGTATGGATTTGAGTAATTGATATATTCTGCTGACATCTTGGTGGGAAGTTGCCTACTTACAAATGTGTAATCAAATTTCTTTCCCCATCTAATTTTGGCAAATGGGATGATTTCCACATAGAGGAATCAGCAGCTTGGAGAGCTTCTCATGGGATTAATGGAGAACTAGCTTTTACAGTGACTTA
Source organism: Crypturellus tataupa (assembly GCA_034781795.1). Classification (NCBI taxonomy): domain Eukaryota; kingdom Metazoa; phylum Chordata; class Aves; order Tinamiformes; family Tinamidae; genus Crypturellus; species Crypturellus tataupa. The sequence continues at coordinate 3,912,689 of JAWLRI010001063.1, forward strand.
GTGACATTGCAAAACTGAAAGGGCAGAGTATAGATGGACTTTTTGCTCAGATTTAAATCTCTTCTTTGGATCCATTGTGCATTTTCTCTCATGTAGACTATTAGAGATCACTGTATTACTGTGTTTTGGGGTTTTTTTTGTTTTGTTTTACCCTGGGAAGAACTAGAATGATTCATGGCAGATAGTTTTTCAGGGAATGTAGTTATATTTGTAAACAGGTGACTGATTTAAAAAACACCTGCTAAATGCTAAGAATAAAACTTATGCAAATAAGTAAAATTATGCTTAAACATAATTTTGCACTTTGTCTTTAGATTTGCACTTTTTTCAGAATGGTTCAATGAAGAGTCTTGTTAATTTCTGAATTAATAAAGGTAATATTGATTTATGGAATGCTATAGCCTAGACTATTATCTATCTCATACTTTGTAAAGATAATCCTCTTAGAATTAAAGCTTTTTGGTTAAGTTCTTCCTATGAAAGTCCATTTCCTTTGATTTGGAAGAGTCTTGGTTATTCACTGTGAATTTTCACAGAAGTAGTTAAAGCAAGCAAATGAAAATGCCATTCTTTTTAGTGTTAACTCAAAGCTTAAACTTGAAATCATAAAATATCATTGCACAAGTGCTCTGGTAAAGTGAAACAAATGAATATTTAATCACAGTTCTGCATTTGGTCTGAAGGATACAGCTTTATGGGAACTCAACCTCAGCAATGGGTTTGTTGGGTTCTTATTCCAGAAAAGCAATTAAATTTGCATTTAAAAGATGGATAAAAAAGAATAAGGACAATACTCATATTTTAGAGGGCACAGAAAAATTTACAGGATTGTTCCTTGTATCTTAAAGTGGAAAACAACTCCTAACACCTGTAAGTCTGTATGAGGATGCCTCCAGCACATAAATGTGCTTGCACAAATTACTTTGCCTACTTAAGCTATTTCCTAATTGAAGGAGAACTGAAGAGTAAGGAAAAGCAGGACAAATTCTGAAGGTGGAGAAATTGTTTATTCATTTTTTAAAAAAAATTGAAGGTGGGGAAGAATGAGATAGTATCAGAGTCAGACCTAGTAGTCTTTATTCAAAATTTAGATTAAGCAGCAAATGAAAATCTCTGTTTGTTAGATCTCATAGGATGGTAATTTTTGTAGTGGTGATAAGTGGTGATAATCTTGATAAGTATTAATCCCTTTTAATCTACTGTGGTGCTGAGGAGCATGTTCATCTTTGCACAAGATGAGACAGTCAAATTTTCTGCTGGGCTGGAGTCAGTAGGATCTAATCTAAACCACTGAACACAAAAGCGGTGTTACTGCTGAGCTGGAAGGGGATTTTATCCCAATAGGCAAATTGTCACAAACCTTATAGCTCACACAATACTGGAATATTTGCAAAGATATTTTTTCCTTTTTTTTTTCTTTTTCTTTGCCTCATTAAGCAACTATTGCCTTCAAAACAAGACCAATGGCAAAAATGGCTGATGTATGCGCTACTTGCTCACAACTTGTCTTGTGGAGGAGTCCATGTACTATGAAATGCTTGTTACTGTTTATCTGCCCCATGATGGAGGGCTAAAAGTCATGGGCTGTTTGAACAACTTCACACCATGGTGGTTGTTTTATGTTAGGTCAATTTCTTTACTTTCCTTTATCATTTTTATGGCAAGTAATTTCTAAATAGGTTATGAAGATTTTCACTTCTCCCTTTCTACTTTTCATCTTCTGCAATTTTCTCTAGTCTAACTTCCCCATATTGTTAAGTGCCTCTTCATTTTTTTTTTCCTTCTGTGCAGAGCTTTCCTCTGCTGGCTGCTGCTGCTGCTTCTGATTTCCTCTCCCTGAGAAATGTCACAGTGAGAGATGTGAAGGTTTACAACTCTGTTTTGAAACTCCATATATAATTGTAAAGGAATCTAAAGCAGGTGTAAATAGAATGAAGATAAATAATCTGGCAAAAATAAGATCCCAGGTCTTTCTGAAGCACTTTTTGCAAGCATAGAAACCTGTTGGTGAAGATGCCTTGTTTTAAGGCATCACATGGATCCGAAGGGGAACTGTTGGTTGACCAGAAGAATGGTCATAGCCCCTCTGAAATAAGACATTCCCTCTTTTAAATATTTCAGTTTTTTTTTTCTTCATGTGGTTTGCATTTAATTCTGCCAGTGGTTGAAAAGCAGCAGTGCTGGAAGGAGCAGTGCTTATTGGTGCGTGCTGGGAAGGCAACACATGCCCAGCGCTGGGCCCTGTCCTCCATCGGACACGAGGGCTGCTCTGGGCTGGGCTTCCTACCTTTAAACTGGCAGCGGTGTCTTTAGCTGGATTGCATGGGAAATGGAAATAAGAGACTCAGCACCTGCAATCAAGGCTCAGCACATTAACTTAAATGATCGTTGATTCAATTTTATGTTAATATGCTGGGCTGTGTTTTGCAGTGAGTGTATATTGTCTGTTCTCCAGACTTCGCTATGGCATAATAAGACTGTAAAAGGATGGGAGAAACAGCTGGCTACAGCCACTTCTATCAGCTGCAGCTAAATAAAACCGTGTTCAGAAGCAACTGTCTTTAGGAGCTTTAATAAATCCCTTAAGATTCTTACTGTATCTTGATGGCCCTCATTGCCTCTCCAAATCTGGTACTTTGGGCTCTTTCTTCATTTGTCTGGATGTCTATTTTGCCTCGGTGAAGCAGCGTGAAGAATTTTAAAGCACTTGGGAATATCCAGTAGAGAGAATACATATTAGGTGAAATCATGACAGGAGAGCACGCCAGTTGAGGGCATTCACCTGTATTTGGAACTTCTCATTCAGCAGTAAAGTATGTGTAACAGGAACCTAACATGCTTTTCATCTGCACTGACTTTTAATTAGTGCTTCTTCTCCCTTTGTCCCTGTATGTGCGAGCTGCTAATCACTATGGACTCTGCAGGTTTTGTACATCCTTTGCACTCTCTTCCTCGTATTATATGCCTTTGATAAGCTCAAGAAAGAGTTCAGATTTGCGCATCCTCACAAGCAGAAACAAATTTTGCTTTCTTTTGCAATACTATGGTTTTCTTTAAAATACAGTTAGGTTCCTTCAGTGGCACTGTAGTACATATAGCTCTAGAGGTTTATTTATATTCAGTTATTAATCTCAGCATGTGTATGTGGCATTGTACAGTACAGCACTAAGAAATAAAGCTTATCCGTAGAATAAATGTAAAGATATGCAGGCAGTGGAATGTGTATTCTCATAACACACTAACCGCAGGTCTGCTATGTTGCTGTGTATGAGACCCTATACTTACAGTTTAAATAATTTTTTCTCTGCCACTACTTGTCGAGATTTTTCCTTTCATTGAAAAGTTAAGTTGGACAGTGTTCTTCCTAATGACTCAAAAATTTATGATTCTAAAACTAACATGAGCAAGCTAGCCCTGTTTGCAGCAATTTGTCTGTTTTATAATAGTAACTTTTTTTATTGGGAAATGATGTCAGTGTTTGTGCGGCAATAACAAGCACTTTTGTGATCATGAGCCTGTGACAATATCTGCCTCCTGGGTGAGGTAAAGCCTGGGTAACCTTGTCTACAGAACTTGGCTTTATCTTGTGGAGCTTCTCTAGGGTCCAGCAGTTCCTCAGATTCTGCTCTAAGCTGACTTCTTGCAGGATATTTTCCTCTATGAGTCTCTGTCATGTAATCTGTAGGGACAGAGTGATTTCTGAGTCCTCTGCCATTCTGTTAGATTTTGTTGAAATTTGATAATGATTAAAAGGTTACTGGGGGTTGGCAACAAATGTTGTTTTTCTATGTAGGAATTATATCAATATTGCATCTGCAGGAAAATAGGCTACAAAAATTTAAAAAAGCCAGACTACAGAACACAATATTACATACTAGCCAAGTGCTGAAGGGTGCCTGTTTGAAAATGTTAAAGCAGCTGCAGGAATGCTTTGTCTTTAATACAGTTGTTCTTTCTTGGTGATTTCTGAATCCATTTCTAAAATGAATCTCGGTTTATAAGCAAACACCTTCCCTTCACTCTCTTCACTATAGGTGCTACCCTCTACTGCAGACTGTGATGTGTGCTGCATTGGAGTCTGCCTTCCCTTCCCTTCCCCTTTCTGCTCCTTTAGCCTTCCCTTCCCACTTCTTTACCAAATGAACCCCAGCAGTGCACTGGGGACAGCAGTGCAAACCTTTCTGTTCCCGGCAGCTTCGCACAGGGATTGCTGGGTCAGGCCCACAGCTCGGGGTAAATCCGCAAGGAAACCTCTTCCTTTTCTTTTTTTTTTCTTCTTCTTTTTTTTTTTTTTTTTAATCTTTTCTAATGCGCCGGCTCAGTGAGATGAGTGAAAAACCTTAAAAGAGAGTACGCAGTGACTAAATGGTGCAGCTGTGTCTGAGCACCCTAGGAAGATGGTCTGTTAGGTAGGAAGATGCTATTTCTGTTGCCTGTTTTATGCATGCTCATTTTGCTCAGCTTTGAGCCCACTCAGACAGCCTGGGTTCGACTGCCTTAGACGTTGCAGTTATATTACTAATGTTTCACTTAGGAGAGACAGTGAAAAGGCAGCACAGACAGAACAAACAAAAAAGTAGATGAAGAGCTATCATGTAACAGGGGAGGGATTTTAAAGAAAAAATGCACTAAATCTATAGCCTGCTTGTCCGAATAGCTTTTTAGGAGACTTTTTTCTGTCCCGAGAATAGAGGTACTGTTTGAATTAAAAATAAATAAATAAAAATACAATAAACCTTAGAAACAGTTAACCTAAATGAGGAAAAAAATAAAGTAAAAGAAAAAGAAACAAAAAAGAAAGAAATAGAGTTTTTACTGAGATTACACTAGTGACCCTCAAAGAAGGAACATTTGAAACGTCTCCAAGATGTTTTTATAGAATTTACTACAATGTCTAAGTGGTTGGGCAATCTAAGTGAAAGAAAATAAGAAACCTTGGTAAAAATAGCCCATTTAGTCCTCAGATTAAATGGAAAGTAACTACTTTTGAAAAATAAAGTCAGGTTAAATTTTATGTATATTATTTTCATTTTAGCATGAATAAAATGCCTTTGCTTTTAAATTGGCTGCTACTCTGCAGTGCTGATGGATAGCAAATACCAGGCTTATGTTTTAAGAACTTGCTTTTGATGATTTGGAGGTTTACAGACCATGACCTTCCCTTAGTACATGGTAAATTGACTGAGTGTGTAAGAAAAAGGAGACTATTAAAACATTTAGAATATGATATAAAAGATAATATGTATAGAGAAAAATGTGTCCAATCCATATTCAAAAAGGGCTACTCTATATGTTTTTTGAGCTGTATGGAAAATTTACAGAATGGTTAAGGTTGGAAGGGACCTTTAGAGATCATCTAGTCCAACCCCCCCCACTAAAACAGGGACATCTAGACCAGGTGACACAGGAAATTCTGTTGATGGAGGGATTCTCTCCTGTGCTGGGAGGAGAAAGTGTCATGAATAAAAAGATGCTAAGAGATGGAAGTATCAGTGAGATAGAAATTCAGAAACTCTATGCGTTGACCAATAAATTCACTGTATTTGTAAATTCATCTTCTGTATTTGCTGTGGTCCAGGGAATGAGGCTATGTCTCAGTTAGTTCTTTTATCACAGAAAAAAATACCACTTTGTGTGGAACATCTTTTTGGTCTTTTGAGGAAGACCAATGGACAAGGAGAGATTTTCCTTAGGAGAGTTTTACTAGAGAGTACCCTGTCTAGTTCTTTGCTGAGTGATATTATTAAATGGCTACACAGCCCTCTCCAGTAGCTGTTAGTGACTTTGTATGACTGTGTCATTACTTTTTCTCACATGACTGTAGGAATATAAAATAATGGACTGGAAGAATGGAACAAAATCCCATTTCTTCCTACAACCCTCTCACCATCAAATACAATGTCTCCCTCCTTTGCCATGGTGGGCAAACTCCAACTCTTTTGGTCTTACACAACTCCCCGGTATGTTTTAAATACATTCTTCCCAGGAAAGAAATCTTTCTGTTCTTAACCTGTAGTCCTATCGCACTAACTAACCCTTTTCTCACGTATGAGGCTATCACTTGCCTCACCAAGGGCTTCTCTACCTGCTCAGATGTTCTGACAAGCAGGTAAGAGTCCCTATGGGTCTCCAGTTTGGAGATGCTCCTCTGCTCACGGGCCCCTGGGTACTGTGTCGGCCTAGCCTGTATTTCACAGCAGATCAAAAAATCTGCAAGCAGAAGAAAAAGATGCCGAGTCAGGACAAAGAGCCAACTCATGGTTTGCAAAAAATTCTGAAAGGAAGACATTAGATTTGGAAGTTTGAATTGCTCATGCCTGCTCCTTTGGCATCTTGTGTATGAAAACCAGGTTTATTGCTAGTACTCTTCTGCCCAGTCTCAGTGCTCCAAGGCTACAGTCCCTGCATTTGCTCTAGATGCTGCTGTTCTTATATAATCCCCAAGTAGTCTGTCTTTCATGTCATGAAAGAGACGAAGGAATGCTGATTGGATTTTAATCTTTCTTTTCTGCCTGTCAGACCATCTCAGTACCTTGACATGAGCACACTGAACTCCAGCAGGCCACTGCCAGTCAACTAGCTGGAGTCACCAGAGGCAGCACTGGGCCCAGAGGCAGGTCGTCCGTGTCAAGCAAGGCAATCACATTTGCTCAGCTCTGTAATTCTCACCCACGATGGGCTGCGGTGCAGCATGTGATGGGTTTAGTGTCTTTTCCATGTTAAAATGTGAAAAGTATTTCCATAGTGGTACATGGTGACTCCGGAAGCAGTGATTCACTTCACAAAAACTAGGGAGCCACTCACAGATATCCTCAGATATCCTCACGATGATCAGAAATCCTACAATAAAATGAATGGAGAGTGGGAAGCAATGCAGGGATGGGTATCAGATGACTTGCTTGTGCTGCTTGCTGACTCAGTTTGTGCTTTGGTTAGTTTAATAGAAACATAGAAACATAGTCAAACATCTGCATCACATTTGTAATGCTTTAGATTGTGTAGTAGCAACTCAGGCAAAGTAACCAGTACTACAACCTAGAGAGCAGAAATATGTCTTTTGTTTAGCAGAATTTCTGCTAAAATTCTATTGAACAGAATTTACTACTCTGAATTTTAAATTCATTTTACAGAATTTAAAAATTCTGTTTAGCAGAATTTTAGGTATTTAAATGCAGATAAAGACACACTGAATCCTCACTAATGAAGAACCAGGGATGCATGTAATATTTTTTTCCTGCTCTAACCTTACACTCTCTATAGTTTTTGCTCTTACTCTGTAGAAAATTATTCTGTCAGTCTGTCTTATATCCTTCACGTTTTGCCTTGGTTACCATTCCCTGTCGTTGCAGTAATAACTGGCTATTGCAAAGGTGGCACCAGGGTTCTATACTGGCCAGCAGTGAACTTCTGGAGGCTAATGTGCTAATGTGTTTTCTTACAGGCTTGTGTGTGAATGGCATTTCCTCTTCGAGCTGTGTGGTTGGTCATTGAAATTACTTTCCATTGCTTGTGATTTCTCTCTGGGAATACTGTAACAGATTGTCTTGCAAATATGTGTCCTCGTGTGAACATCCAGATTTATGTGCAAGCATTCACATTGGCAATAATACAAACCATTTCCAAATGTTACTGCAAGTAGAACTCTATCCCTCTGTATGTTGACAAGCAGCAGATAGAGGTCATGGCTATCACTGAACTGAATGTTTTGTTTGCTCACTTATTCTCAGTTTCCCCATAGGTTTTCTGAGCCACTATTTGAAACCCATAGTTTTTCACAAGTAATTAGATTCAGATATTACTTACCAGTTGTTCCACAATTACCAGATATGCCAGTTGCTCTTAATAACATTTAAAAGAGCATAATTTAGAGAATCTAATTGTTGAATATGAAGTTTCTAAGATGTTTATAGCACGCAAGCAAAAGAAAGTTGTAAGCAGAGGAGATTCTGGCTACTATGTCTGCTTGAACTGGTTACTTGAATTGGTTTATGATGGTTTTCTTGCCAAATGAGGATTAGAAGTGGAGAAAATTGCAAATCAATGGATACTACCTACAAATTATTAGTGTCATTCCTTCCGTATGCCCACAGGCATTGCTTCTGAGTCTAGCCAATGCTAATGTATATTTATGTCCTATTTGTCAAACTGGAAAAGGAAAAGAAAAAGAAAAGAAAAAAGAAAAGAAAAAGACAAATGAAAACTATTTTAGGACAGTTTTGGGTTCTGCAAGAAGGCAGCAAAGTCATTAATTCTGTTGCTAGATGGGATGCACAAAGAAGCAGTCACCTTTTTGCTTCTTTGATTTTCTCATAGGCTGTCCTATTACTTGGCATTACTGATGGGAACGACACAGACAGTTTTGGACGCTTTAATGCTGTGACATTCGCTTCTATAATGCACTTTTGTTGGCAGAGCTCAAAGCCCTAGGGAAAGGGCGGTCAATACCATTAACTTCATTGTGTGGTAAAAGCATGGAGGACCTTAGAGGGCACTGTGTCCGCTTGCTTACACTGTCTTGCCAGATCTAGAGAAAACATATTTCCCAGTCTTTGCACCCACAGTACTGTGTCTCCATGGTATTCCCAAGCAGAGCAGGTGGGAGAGATTATGGGCCAGAACTCTGTCAGAGATATGCTTTGATAAGGACAATATAGAGCTAACTGGGGCCACACAATGTAATGTACCACACTTGCCTTCTTGCTGCCTGCCTTTACCAAAGGTTGTCTCACCGCATATTAGGAGTCAAAGACGGTCATGTCCCCCTTACTTCTGGGAGGCATTTCAGACAACAAAAGATAATATATTTCTTTTATGGCAATCTCTTTCTAGGAAGTCAAACATAAACTGTTAATAATGTGGAAAGCTGTTGAAAAGGGAATGATGAGTCTCTCTAGTCTAGGCAAAATGCATTTGGGAAGAAAAAAAAGGTTCTGCAGAGCTAACATATTCCCTGACTGATCCCATAAAACAGAAGAAAGGACTAAGTGGCTTAGGTGGAAGTAGAGGAACAGAAAGATTATTCAGCCCTGCTCATTATCTGATGTGCTGAAACTGGCTACCGGAGGGCTCTACTTCATGTATCCATCTCCTCATGCTTATGTTATGTTCGTGGAAAGATTCAGTCCTCTCCTCCCTTGGCAACACAACCGTTACATCTGTTCTTTCCTTAGGTGGTGGTGGAAGAGAGAATCAACGTCCCCACGTTTTGGGCAGGGAAAATCTAGGTGCTGTGTGACAGACAGACACTTGGCCTATCCGTACTCCAAGGCTGTGTGACGGACTGGTTGGCTTTTTCCTCTACCTTGGTTTGTATCAAGCTAGAAGAATGCAGTGTTTATTCTCCACTTCACCCTGTCAGCTTTGTGGTGCCTGAGAAGGGCTTGGTTCAAGATAAATGAGTTTGTAATGCAGAGACTATCCAGAGTCTTTCCTAGAAACCAAAGGAAATTTGTAATAAATGCCCTAATAGCTGACAAACACGTATCCTTTGATGAATGATCCTGATTTTCTCAAAGAGTGTGAAAATTCTTATCTGTTTTTTTTTTTTCTGTTTCAAAGTTGTAGTGTTGCGCTTCCTGGTTAGCTGCTTACCACCACTCAAAGCCTATTTAAGATAAGGAATTCCTTTTAAAAAGCAGTCGTATATGCAAAGTGATGTGAAATACTCCATCTTTTAATTAGTTTCTGTTAACATCTCAGACATACGATTTTCTTCACTTTTTAAGCACACCTGAATCAGTTTTGTGTTCTAAATTAGTAACTGACTACTGAAATACCAATTAGTTCTTTAAGCTTCAGTGAACTACCTAGCAGTGTAGTGTGGCTGTAAATTACGGATATAGGTTCTACCACTGTAGTTTGACTGTTATAAGGCAGGGTAATAAAGGCTAGCAGAAATGTATTAGGAAAATGAAGCATTGGTAGTTAGACTTCCGTAGCTTGCCAAGAAAGCACTGTTGGACCAAATCCATCCAACTGTCTGGAAAGAAATCTGAATGTGGCATATATTTATGTTTGCTCCACTGCCCACTTACTCTTGGACTAAAGTCTCATATAGTGAAACTTATCTAAATTAATTCATTAAATAAATTCCAAGAATTAATAAATTCACATTCACAGTCAAACAATTGGTACTAAAATAACATTTAAAAGCCTAGCATAGAAGATTATTTTTCCCCATCTGTTATCGTTTCTATGACAATTTCCACTTTTAAATATTATGCAGCTAAAGTGCTTTGATACATGATGATAATGATTATTTATAACTCAGGTCTATTGGACGTGCTTTAATCTCATTTTTTATTTCCTCTTTTTTTCTCTTTGTCTTCTTTCTCTCTGATGTTTTAGAAATGCATCTCAGATGTGTAGTAATTGAACATTCTCCTTCAGTGTGTTCCAATGAAATGGTTATAAGATTTCGGAGATTATTTGCTCTGGTATGCTTTAAACTTCCATGTCACTTATTTCTCAACAAATTCATGACTGTGGAGAGTGGTATGAGCAGAAACATCTATCATTTCTGGTCTTAGTCACAAAGATATCAGTTTGAAATTATAACGATGTACTTTTCTATTATTGCAGAAACTGAAATTTCTGACAACTCAAAAGGAATGTCATTTTTTTTGTTGTTCATCTTTTTCCAATAAGGAGAGAGAAAGTAAGAGCAAGCATACCTCTTTGTATGCCTCTGGAACTGTATTCTGATTGTGCTCGGGATGTCAATATTGTGCTGTTTTCTGGTGTGACCCAGAATAGGCTCGCAAACCTTATTTACTATGGCTGATGCATTGGTTTTGATTATTTCCTCAATCATGACTTTGTACATGAAGAAGCCAGATTAAGGATATATTATGCTTGGCATGTTGCTGTAGTTTTTGAAGGGAGCAGAATGAGATTTAAGACCATGTAATTCATTTTCAAAAAGTTAACTTACTTCCACACCTTTGAAACTCCTCCCTTTGCATTGAAAGTCAATGGTGGTTAGACATCCACATGCCTGTCAATTTTGAAGTCTGAACTAGTCTTTTAGGTATTTTTTATCATTTTAGTTTGCATCATTCATAAAAATGCTCACAAAAGAAATTTTAAACTTAAAAAAAAATGGATGAGAAAAAGATCGAATAAAAATCTAGACACAGAACTGAACCAAAGCCTGGTTTGTGATAAAAGGTTGAATGACCTCCATTAATATTAAGAGATATTTTAGCTTCAGTCTTGAAAGGAAGAATTTTCTTGGCATGTAAAAACAATCCTGCTGCAATGATGCTGACACTTTGATGTAAAATGTATATTGTTAATACCAGCTGCATTTGAGATGTTACAGATATATAGCAGCCTGGGATGTTCTCCTTCTGCTTCTGTGCCAGGGAAAGACTGCTAACAATAATTCAGAGGAAGAGAAATGCAGTAGTGATGTACATAACAATTTTGGTTTTTTCTTTATTTAATTCTACGAGGCAAGCAATTCATATGAAAAATGCAGGATGAGGTTATAGAAATGAAAGCAGGTTACTACCTTAGAAAGATAAAATTAAGAGAGAAGGGCATTCCACAGTGCCAAACAAAATGGGGGCCATAGGGTTCTTGTGCAGAATGAAAACTGAAAGAAGGATCCCTAATCCCTGAGGAGTGAACATTCACTTACTGTTAGTGCTCACAATACCAGTTGTAAAATGGCTGATGAAATTTAATGTGGATATGTAAAATGATGCATCAGCAGAAAAATGTTCTGAACTTTATATACATAGTAATAAATTCTGAGACCATTACTATCACCCAATAGTGAGATATAATAGCTATAGTTCTATGAAAAAGACCAAGGGGTAGTTTCAACAGCAAACAGAAATGCAAACTGAATGTTAGGAATTACAAGGAAAGGATTAGAGAATAAAGTAGAAAACATCAATATGCCATTTTATATATCCATGCACCCCAATAATGTGAGTTCACCTAGGGATGCAAAAAGGTATAGAGAGTATCAATAAGGATAATCAATGGTATGATTTCTGTATAGGTAATGGCCATGTACGTTAACAACATGCGCATGCAAAGTAGATTAATACATTTGAATTGAATGAGAAAGGAACTGAGATGGAGAGGAAAGACAGAGATCTTTAATATGAGTTTTGTGGAAAAGATGAATAGGGGATGATTATTCACTAATTCTCACAATAAAAATTATAAGAGGAATTGAACTACTGGGTAGCAGTTCAAAACAATAAGAAGGTTACTTTTAGCAGAACATATAATTAAACTGTGTAATGCATTGTCACTAGAGGTAGTGGATGCCCAGTGTTTGGATGGCTCCAAGAAGTGGTAGGACAAATTTATGGATAAAGACTATTAAATTCAAAGATAACACCTCCAGCTGGAAAGCTAGTGATCTGGAAGTTGGGGAAGCATAGTGAAGAAGCATCACTATTCTTACACTCTTCCCTATCCACCCACTCTTGGCTGCATGTCAGAAGATGCTACGCTGGGTGGGCTTTCAGTCTGATGCCGCAGGACTGTTCTTCTGAACACCCCTGAGGACCAAGAGGGGGTACACAGGGACGTGGGGTTTCAGTTCTGGGTAAGATCATGGGTGCGACACTCTGCAGCAGTAAAAGAGAGCCCTTTGTGTAGTGCCGCTTTGTTTCTGGGGCAGGTTTTGCAGATGAACAACTAAAACGATTAAGGCCCTGAGTGGAAAATTTGAGATGATAAGATCAAAATAATGGCTGTGTCATGGGCCAAACTACAAATACAGAGCAACCTGGTAAAAGTTTCTGAGCCATATTCCCTGCTGGTATGTGGTACTCTTAATTATGGGAACCAATGGCACAGCCTCACAAATAACTAGTGGTGTAAACACCAGCACAGAGAAGACGTTTTTAGTTATGTTAAGGAGTGTCAGTAGGAATAACAAGGCCCAGTGGGAAAAATAACACACAGTCATGAAATTAAAGGACCATTACATAATGCACAAGAGGATTGAGATGAGGTTTCAAAGGCAGCTGTAATTCTGGTGTTTTGTTAACTTTTGAATGTTTGTCTTTGTGAACTTAATGTACTTTAACATAGGATTTGTTTCCTGTCTTTTAAAAGGGGCAAAACTGGGGTGTACTGCTAATTGGTTCCCAAGACAGGACCAGGGCAGGAACTTGCAAGGACCTTCTAGGGCTGAGCAGAAGGAAGCACAGCAGCCGCTAGGCAATAAACGAGGCATGTGTGGCTAGGGCTGAGCAGCCTCAGGAAGCCAGGCAAGCTGGCATACTGACTCAAGGAAAAGTTGCATTTTAATGACTTGGACTGGTTCTGCTTGACTGGACTGAGCCACTCTCAGGGCAGACCACATGTGTGTTCCCATATGAATCTCATATGAGGCTGGCAGCACCCCTGGACCTTAGTGATTAACACTGGTGACTGGACCCTCTTCAGTGAGCGCAATGACTGGCAAGAGGGCAATAGCTATCACTTCCAGAATGGGAAGTGCCAATGAGAGTTTAAAACAGTTTAAATCTGGCAGCTGAGTCTCAGCTGAAAGCAGTGTTTTGTGCTGAGAAGTGTCAGGAAACCTTAATGAGCAGCAGTGTTACCAGTTCTAGCTGTAATAAGATTCTTGACTCTTTTTCAGTCACGTACCTGCTGTGCATCTCCACGACATCTTTAGGCAGCAGTACCGTCTCTCCAGGGGCCTGTGGAAGCTTCTCTGTTGTTATTATAAGTGACTAGACAGGACAACACATTGCAGAGGACAGTCTGGTACTGTAAGGGTAATGATCAAATAGCTCTTTTCCACCTCTGCTTCCAGGTTTCTCTGAGACTTTCAAGCAATCATCTGATAATCTTTTCTAACAAAACCTTTGCCACCTCAGCTAGTTATGCTGAAATAGAAAATATAGGCACAGAATTGAAGGAGGAAATTTGGGTTGAGGATTATGTTCAGAGATCAGATCTTTGCAAAAATAACAGAAAAGATTTCTCTTTTTTCCTTTCTTTAGAATGTGTATTTGTTTTGTACTATATAGTTCCTGCTTACTTAACCCTCAGCTCTTATGTGAATGAGCACCTTCACCTTTCACAATTAGAATTTTTCAGAAAATAAAGGAGTGAAGAATATCATGAAACAGAAGGAAAGTAGGACTAAAATATATTTTTGAATATATTTGAACTGTAGATGTGAAGCTCTGGAAGGAATTTTTTTAGTGTTAAAATATTGTGACACAGCTGGTAATGTTTGCCTCAAAACATATTGTCTTATTGCTGTCATATGTTACCAAGTGTGCAAGGATGAACTTACAGAACACTCAATACTCAACTGGAGCTGAAACTATCAAAGACTTAAAGAGCAGCAAGAAGAGATTCTGTGACTGCAATGACAACAAAGGGAGTACTAAAGAAAATGTAGGTGTGGAGCTCATTAGGTCAGGGAGCCAAATGGTAAAGGACATTGAAAAGACCTTTTGGGCTTTGTTTTTTCCCCTTCAAGCAAGATTTATTCTCAGGAATCCCAGATCTCTGAGCTTGGTGATAGAGTCTGTGGGACTGAGTGGTGCCTGGGGAAGTGCTCTGAGGGCCCACACTTGGCAAATGACCTGGATGACAACAGATAAGAACGTGTATGAATCATAAAATCATTAAGGTTGGAAGAGACCTCTAGAGACCCATCTAGTCCAACCCTCTGCACATGCAGGGCTACCTGGAGCATGTGGCACAGGGCTGCATCCAAACGGGTCTTGAAGATCTCCAGGGAAGGAGACTCCACAACCTCTCTGGGCA
>JAWLRI010001063.1:3927548-3942102 GCA_034781795.1 Crypturellus tataupa
GAGCTGCTCTCCAGTAGATCGGTCCCCAGCCTGTACTGGTGTCTGGGGTTATTTCTCCCCAGGTGCAGGACCGTGCAGTTGACCTTGTTGAACTTCATGAGGTTTCTCTCCGCCCAGTTGTCCAGTCTGTCCAGGTCCCTCTGGGTGTGAATGAATGGTGTGTATGTGCATCAAGTACACAGAAAAGCGTTAAAAAGTTAAAATAAGTTACTTTGTGTTAATTCTAACAAAAAAATACTGTTAGATTTAATGTTAACTGTTAGATTTAAAACATGTAATAGGAATAAAGCTAAGTTTTAACATTGCTGATATTTAAGGAGATTTGAACAGGAGGTTTGAACTTCAGTTCTGCTTGAATTAAAATGGAGTCATTAATAAGAAATCACGTGTCATTAACTGGACTCTTTAGTTAGAGTCATATTATCATGTGGTGTCTTAGAGACTGATAGTTAGATGCCTCGTCTAAGCTTATTGCTTAGATTCTCTCCAAAGTGAGTACAGTAATAGATTTTTCTCAGAGAGTGATTATCCTGTGTTAGTATGAGTCTCTACGAGGAAATTGTCAGGGGGCTTGTGCTTAACCAGGCATTACTGTGTTTACTTAATTAAGAGAATAAACACCGAAAAGGTAAACTTCAGGGTTTTTTGTTTGGTTGGTTGTTTTTTCTTCCATTTGTTTTTTACATGGCTGTAGCTACTTTAAAATATTTCCTCAGGATACATACGTAATTGATAAAACATGCAGGTTTGAAGTGATTTTTCCTTTATCAAAGCATGAGCAATTTTTCATTGCAGTGACTTTGTCTACCCTTGAATAGCTGGCAGGCAGGTGACTTGGGCACAGCAGCATTTGACTCACAGAAGATGTAAGACTGGGTATTGACTACTGTGCTCCCGCTGAATTCTGCCTGCTTAATTGACTCCGTCTCAAAACATTCCTCTGCCTTCTCAGATAAAGAAAAGAAAAAGTAGTCAGGATAAAGGAATAAACAAGGAAATATCCCCTCAATTTTCTGTCTGTCTAAGCAGAGTGCACAAGGAAGTAAATTTAAGTCTTAAATGATTTTTTATCAGACAGCCCACATCAAGATCAGATATTGATTACAGCTTGCCTTTTTGTGCTCTGATGCTTTTTATTGACTTTTCTCTTCAGTGCCCTGTGATGCAGTACCAAAGTGATTGGATCAGTATATTTTCCCTTTGGGATTGCACCAGAAATCTTGGATGCCTTACAGATGCATGTATTAGACCTCCAAATATTCAGTGTTCGCATAAAATGAACACAAAATACATCATTCTTAAAAGGCTAGGAAAAAAACTGCTCTGATGAAACTGCTTTTTTGTTCCTGTCCAGATATGTGCAGAAATGCAAGAAGTTCTGTTTAAAGCAGACCGTTCCTCAGAAATGAAATACCGCAGGAAATCTTAATGTCTGTGGCTTTTCTACCGGTCCATACAATACTTCTTTTGGTGATGATAGGCACTAGTGTTATCTTTTCCTATTTATTTTTTCCTTCTCAATTTTGATAGAGGAGTGTGACTGGACCTGAATCTCATTTATATTTGACCTGCATTATACAACCTGGCAAAGGAAAAGGCTGCAAGCGTTTTGCTGTCCTTGCACGCTCCCAATGGAGGGGCAGTTTCACTGAGGATAACACCTCAGGACTGCTGAGTACCTGAAGCTGTACACTAGGACCTGAAAAGAGCTTGTCCTTTATGTAATCACAGTTACAGAAGTTTCACAGCCAGTGCTGTAGCTTCGCTTTTATTGGTAGCCAAAGACACAAGTTACTTATAAGTCTTCACTCGTTTTACTGTCTTAGCACCTCCCAGTTCTTCATGCATTTTCTCACAGAACTTCTGTGAGACAGAGAGGCTCTGGTCCATAAGGTAAAAAATATAGCGAAGTGCTGAAGCATTTGCTGCCTCTGTGTAGGAGAGTAAAAAAGCAATAGTCTTCTGATCCAAGTTTAGTTGAGTGCAACTGAACCTTTTGTTTCTCTCTTCTTCCTGCTGGTTATCATGACTTTGAGATATTCCAGAAGGCTGGGAGAGTAAATTCAGATACCTCTCTGAATGTCCTTACCCTGATCTGGTGTTCTCATGGTCTGTCTTTTTCCTGTGTGCACAAAGCTGTGCTGTTGAGCAACTGGAGTTTGTTATTACTTACAACCCAGGGGCTAAAACGCTTTGGCACATAGCACAGATGCATATCCCTAGCTTGGGTAGCCTGTTTGCACTTGGGATCAGGGGAAGACTCTTGCTTATCCAAGTGGGGAACTGGGCTGTGAAAGAAGAGGGAAATCAGTCATGCTGAGGGTCATATTCCCTCCTGCCTGATCAATGCAGGATACTCCAAAGGGATGCATCCTGGAAACATGCACTGACTACTGCCATAACCAAAATGGCATGTGGGAAGCCTTTATGCTGCCCCAGGGTTAGGGCAGGAGATTTGGGATTCCTGGAGTTTTTGCAGAAAAAAACTCAACCTACTTAGCAGAGAAGTGAAAAAAACCCCTCCTTTGTGAAGCGTGCTGCATGCCACACGTGGGAAGGAATTGCAGCAGCCGTGGGAAACCGAAGAGCGGTGCTGCTGCGCGCCTGCCGCCAGCCCCGCTTAGCGCCGCTGCGCTCCCGGTGACGAGGGCGCAGCAGGAGGGCGGCTGCAGCTCCGGAGGCGGCTTCCTCCCGCGTCAGCGTGACTCCACACAGGCCACGGCGGGAGGCGGTGATTGCCCTTCACTATCTGGCCCAACGGGAATGTGAAATTTTTGAGCAGAAGCCGAAGGAGCGGTGCCCCAGGCAGTGTGTGCTGGTTCTTTGCAGAGTCACTTAGGCTCTAACCCGGCAGACTCCGTAGTGTGTCTGTGCTTAGCTATAAGCAAGTGAATAATCCCACTAGTGTCAGAAAAGGGCACCGTGTTTAGATGCTTCGTTAGAGCAGGGACTGAACTTGTGGCTAGTTGGAAATTCCCGTGCAGGCACCATGCACAGGACTGACATCAGTAGCAAAAGGACCAGTGGTCCGTGGCGCTTAGCTCTTAAAGAGCTTGAAAGACCTGATTTAAGCCTTATATTGATCCTTGCAGCATTAAATTATTAAATTATTTTAGCCAAATTGCTGGAGATTTAGGGAATCATGCAAAAAGCAGTGATGTAGGGAAACAGGGCATGGCATGAAGTCTTTTTTATTTCTCTCTTTTCTTTTTTTTTCCTACCTCTTTATTTCCAAAGCAAAAATATTTGTTGCAACAGCCATTGCAAAGCGAGTTCCCTTCAGTGCTATATGAGTTCCAGTACATCCCTCTGAAATTAATTTTCCTGATGGCAGAATGTGAAGATCCAGAGAGTGCCTCTTAATCGCTTGATTGCTGCCCAGCAGATCCAGGCTGCGCCAACAGCAATGGTCGACCCCCAAGTTTAGGGCTGGATTTGGTAGCCTATTAATTTGAGCAGGCTACAGTCCAGGGGCTGCTTGCACCCTCTGCTATGAAAGCAAGCTGTTTTTCTGTCTGCCACTCAAACTGACACAAGCTGTTTCCAGAGTAATTAATTCATTACAAATTAATGAGTTTGTCTACTTAAAGAGATAGATGGTACTCCAAGGATGGAGAAGGTGACAACAAAGCCAAAAAGATGACGTAAGCTCTTAGAAGATACAGTGTGTATATATTTCTTTCCATTGTTTTCACATCTAGATAAACAAAAAGATGTATTGTCCCACAACATTTTTTGTAAGATACTTTCCCAAGAGCTGTGTCTATTTTATTTTGTTTTATTTTAAGCTTACAGTCTTTCAGATAGTGTTCTATTTCTGGTACTATTATTGGTATTTGGTAGTGTTATTATTATTATATACCTTTTTGGTATTATTATTATGTCTAATCTTCTATTTTCTCTTCTACCTAAGTACCTATCTCCTTTTAAGGAAACAGAAATCTTAAAAATTAAATCTAAAATCTGCAAAAAATTGTTTTGTGAAGAAGGAAATAAAAAAAACACTTTAGAAAGGTGCACATCCTATTTCAGCATAATTTTAAATTACAGGACCCATTACAGTTTTAAATACATACAATTTAAATAACATTTTTGAGGTCAGAACACAAAGATGAGAACTGATGTCTTAAGAACGAAAAAATGTCCAGAAGAGTTGTTCACTTTGCTTTGACATAGACTGTTGCTCCTAGCAAATGGAAAAATGATGGAAAAGGGCATATATGATGTCTGTTCTTCAAAGAAAGAGGCAGAGTAATTATATGAACTTGTTTATTGCAACTCAGTGAGGAGCTGTAAAAATGAGGGTTGAAACCCCAGCTCCTGTAAACTGACATTGCAGTTTAAAGTGATAATTCACTCCAGCTGTGAATCTCTCCAAGGAGGAATAATTTCAGTGTGGTTCTTAAAAAGTTATTGGAGATATTTATTTGTGAGAGTGCAGTTGTGTGTGAATGGCAGGATTCTCAGTGTTTGCCACTGGTCAAGGTGAAAACACTATTTTTTTCCCCCTTTAATAGTATAAACAGTTAAGCTTTTGGGGCATGATTTTTAGGGCATGGCCATTGGGTAGGCATTTAGGAAACACCTAGGGTTTTGCCAACCCACAATATATTTATCTTGTTTCATTAGAGATCAGTTGCTTGGCCTGCTCTTCCCCTTTCTCTGATAGCTTTAGTTAACCTGAATGCACTGGATTGCTCCAATGGTATTGATCCTTAACAAAGATTTCATCGGGACCTAAAAAAGGAAACTTGTCCCCCTCTTATTCTTTGATTGATGCTTTCTTTTACCTTACATGACAAAGTGATAGATGTACTTAGTTAACTTTTCTGCAAAATCAGTAATGCCACTCTTACCGGTTGGCTACCCAGGTATTGGTTAAATGGCTGTCATGCATTTTTTACCTGAAATGCTGCAGTACTGTATAAGCACTCCATTAATTTTCTTCTGGGGTTAGTCCTACAGGACAGATATAAAATGCACATCTAGAGGAGGAAAAAAGTGCTTGCCTCCATTCATACCCCATCAGTAACCATTCAAGATTTTCCTATTTCAGCCTTCCACTAAAGCTAAACATTGACCAGGATGCATTTGGAAACGCTCATGTAAGCATTAAAAAGATGGTTCTATTTTTTAAAAATGTAATTAAAGTCTGTAACAAAGCCATGTATAACTGCTTACTGCCTCCTCAGTCTTGCTGGCCTTTCATCAAGGAGCCTGAGGTCGGTGAACCTGACTGGATCTTTTGGTGTAATCCCTGATGTGTGGCTGCCCACTGATTTTTACCCTGTCTTCTCCATTCCTGAGTGAATTCTGAAGTTTAAAATAAGTGGTTTAATGTTTAGCCAAATGTCTCCAGAATGTGAGGCAGTCTCAGTTTTACACCTACATTTTAGAGTATCCACCTCCAGTCTCAGAAGATTTATCATCTTCATGGTTAAGAATCTGTGGGTTTTTTTTACTTATCTGAATTTTGGCTTGCTAGCTTAAAAAGGCTTTTCGTACTCTATGCTCTTCCCTGTGAAGATATATATATATATATATATATATATATGGTAGTCAAGGCATTTCTTCATTGTCTTGTGGATAAAATAAAATGTCTGAACCCTTCAAATTTCTCATTGAAAGATATTTTCTCCAACCTACAGAGTGTATTACTTAATCTTTTTCTGCCTCACAGTTCAATATCATTTTAAAAGCAGAAAAAGCGTAATGTTACATAGCATTAAAACCAGGCCACAGAATATCTAGGCAAAGAATAACCAAGACCAAAGACTGGTTTCATCACAGTACCAGTTTGTGCTACAGCACTTGTTTGCTATGATCCCTAAATCTTTTCAGACACCATGGAGCCATTTATTTTGGCCAATAGAGCCACTTATTTTGCTTTCTAGTATACAGAAATCTGTGTTTAATTCTTTTTTTTCTTCTGATGGGGCCCAGCTTTCCAGAGCATTCAATCCATTTTATGTCATTAGTTATTTGTCATGTATTTTATTTTTATTTAATTTTGTGTAATTTTGTTATTATTTTAGTGTTAACTAAGCCATTTATTAGTCTATTTTCTCTTGTCTGTTTTTACAGGGATGATTTAAGAATTGCTTCATCAGTTTTTGCAGTACTTGGCCTATTGCTAATGTGCTCAATTTGTGAGGATTCCTTTCTGGTAGTTACTTCTAGAATGATGCCAGTTATATATAGAACTATAAGTTGTGCAATATGTTTGTCATGATGCTGTACTGTTTTCTCAGGGTGTCAGGAAGTCAAAAGCGTGGTGTAACCTCAGTGCTCCTTCACCTTTCTGGAATTTTCTTGGTGTCCCCTGGATTGAGGAAGAGAGAAGGGCTGAAGATTTGGGCAGCTCTGCTGACTATATTGTAACACTGGTGCCTGTTGAAGATGTTACACAAGGAACAGGTCTACTCTGCAAACCCAAGACTTAACTTGAAATAGCAGAATCAGCCTTAACTAGTTCAAAAGTCAGTAACAGTAACATCTGCATAAGTTATGAAGCACATCCAGGACTATAAAAGATACTTCTGAGGCTAATATATGACGAGCAATTCGTTTCTTTAGGTTAAACTAACCAAAGGTAACTGGTTTAAAATGAGTTTATTTACATGGGTTCTAATCAGCATGACTTCAGCATGAGCAAACTCATTTGAGTTAGCTCAATAATTTATTTGATAATTGAGCTTATCTTTGAACTTAGAAGTATAATTCATATAAAAATCCTCAAGCTATTCCAAACCCTTCTAAGTGTGGTGTAAGTTCCTCGTGTTTCTATTGATCAACTTACATCAGAACTTCTGGGATAGATTCTGACTCACTATGTCTTGGGCACAGTTAGAGATAGCACATCCACTGAGTGATGGAAAACAGTTTTTCTTAGAATTATGTTTTAACTTTTTACTTCCATTTTGTATACAAGTCTGAAAATTTGTAAATGAAATGTGTTTTTTTTGTATCAAAACTTTTTACCTTCTGTCTTTTCCAACAGTGTATTTGGCCACAAGGTTTTCTGCTTCTGTGGTGTTCCCAGATATACACCATTTTTTTCCCCAGTGTACTTGGATTTTTAACTATCAACTTCCAACATTTCTGTAGCATGGTAACATTTTTCATATGCATTTCCCAGAGGAATATCTCCTGCCAGCTCCAGTATCTTTGGAATCAGTTTTTATTGTTAGTTTCCATCAGTCCCACCTTTTGATTTTTCCATGTAGATGCCCATTGGCAAGTTAAGGATTTACACAGTCCAGTGGGGTCTGTTGCCACTAGTGTCTGCCACAGTGTTTGTCCCCTTCCCTTGCCAATCTCAGTGGCATGTGTCCTTTCTAGTCAGGATTTCTCCCTTCAGACTTTATTAATCTATTTTATTCATTTGTTGCTTTCTGTGGCAAAGTCTACTAGTACATCAAGCAACAATATCCACGGGATACAGTTGTTGACAAAGAGAACTATTGTGTGAGGCCACCAAAGTTACTCCTTTAATTCATTTCCACACATTTTGGAATGTAATTTGAAATGAGAAATGACTTTGTCTTACATCTGTCTTTTTGTCTTAACTGAAATGATCAAAATGTAATAAAAGGTACTCATACATTTAAGGCAAAGTCATTCCTCCTATTGTACAGTTCTTTCCAACTGACAAAGTTAAACATGTTAGTTGAGAGTATGGAATTTAACCCAAGAAATGAGTATGTTGTAGTTGCTGGTCAAGACCTGAGTGTATGGTATTTGGAAAAAGACTCAGCTGAAGGGTCTTTGTTTTTGTTTGTTTCTACAGATAGTGAACTGCAGAATCAGGACAATCCTTTTTTTTTTTTTTTTTTTTTTTTTTTCCATAGAGAGTGCTTATGTGTAGGCATTAGAAAAACCATTTTTAATATGTGAAGTAGAATCACCAGTGACCTTCCATTATAGAGATTATGGATTTTATCTATACATTTTACTTGGATTTGAGCATCATTGCACATGAAAAGGTACCTTTCAATGGAGAAGGCTTCATGTTGAACCATCTTGACTGATTTTATGCCAGACATTTCCATTTGTAATTATTGCTTTTTATTATTGTTCTATTATGTTTCTATATATTATTTCATATGCAAGCCATTTTTGTGACCAGGCCTGGTACTGGTTATTAGTAAAGTGAAAGAAGAATTGTGCTTCAAAAGAAACCTTAGTCTTAGCCATATGTTTGGAGGATTTTTTAGAAATCTAAGGCAGTATTTTTGCCTGATGTCAAATTTTCAATGAGTTATGTACTAGTATAGCAGATGAGCTAAACTACATTTTCTTTTAGGCCTGAGAGCATGTATTTCTCATTTGAAGAAAAATGCTTTTGCAGATATCAGAAAACCATTTCTAATTTCAACTTTTGATAGTATCTAGAGGCTGAAATCAGAATAGAGCTTTCATGTGCCACAATATACAGGCATTTAATGAAATGATAGATTCTACTTCAAAGAATTACCAGTACCATAGGGAAGATGAGAATATCAGTTAATCTCAAATGTAGGAAGAAGTGCTATTTTAAAGTTTTCGGAACCATTTCAGTTTTAAATGTTCTAGTATTAGCTGTCTTATCAGTGATAAATGGTTAGCACTTCATACCTTTGCAAAAGGACTTGTGAACCTTGGCTTATTCAGAATGATGTATTATGATTTGAATCCTTTAATGTGCAGTGCTAAAATAAACACTGAATCAAACCTTTCTTTTTATTAGAAAAAGATACGCTGGAGTAAATACCTTTGTATCAAGGACTACAAAAAGAAAACTTATACCACGAGGAAAATTATTTGTTGTTTAATTCTTACAGTTTTGCTTCTTACACAGAAAATTCTCACCTCAATGGGATGGGATTGTGCATAAGGAAAAAATAGGAGTAAGTTCACTTTGCTCATGTGCATGTGTAAAAAAGAATTACCTTCTTAAAATGTACAGATGGTTTATATGTCACCTACCCAAAATGTACTATTCGAAGCATTCTAGGCTGTGAATACAAGGCATAATCTAAAATCGCCGACATTGATTTACAGTACAAAATTTTACTAAATGACATAAAAACTAAAATAAATAAATAAATGAAATGCAATTTAAATCATTAGTTTACCTGGTGGAAGGTATTTATAATTAACTTCTGAAGTGCTGCCAACTCCATATTAATTAGGCACAGTTACTTCTCCATTAAACAGGCAGGTGGATGACACACTTCATAAAACACCAATTCTTCCTGGCAGTAGTTGGTGTATCAGTCAATATTTGCCTGGTTGAGGGTAGAACTGTAAATATTGATGTACACAGTTCAGACACAAAAACATCTGCATCACAAGACAAACAAGGAAAAGGGTTATAAACCGCATTTTCTAGAATTAAGTCAAAGTGTGGTTTAAAGTGCTTTTAAACAAATTGAAAACAGGAAAAAGAAAATAACTCAACTTGCTAATGATGACTTTTGTGAGCAGACAACACTGAGCAAAATCAAAGTGTTAAGCTGCTACTGAGAGAAGGATTAGCAGGATGACATGAATGATCGTGTTCCCTGTACTATCTCTAGGGACCAGAGATAGCAGTATTCGGAGAACTCCTGTAAGGTCAAGTAAAGGCTGGTAAAAGGTTCCGTATTGAACCCTGATTAGTGGTTGTCAAAATGGAGTCGAAATTCTAGTGTTGCTGGGAGCAAGTCAAATGTCTCAAACTGAAAAAAAAAAAGAAAAAAAAAGAAAAAAAAAAGAAAGGAAGAGGAGCCAGATCCTTTTTTTTTTTTTCAGATTTCTTTTCCGACCTAACCACTTTTGTTTTGGGTGAAGATCACCTGCAGAAGGGCCTAAACTGGGCCATGCACTTTCAGTGAATCCCCAATTTAAAGCCTAAATGAAACTTAACATGAAAGTAGCTCCTGCCCTGCTGAGGGCTGAGTTTTATGCTCAGGGAATAGAGATACATACACCACAATTATTTAGGTGACAGGTTAAATGATAACTTCTTAGCTGCAGTTACTCTACTACATATTATTACTGTGAGTCAGAATTCAGTTTTCTCTTTAAAAGCAATTTTCTTTTTAAAAACATTTTTTGTAAGTTTTTTAAGGTTAAAATGTCGTTTGGAGATCAGAAACTTTTTGGATTTCATATTGGATGTTCAGTTAGTGGAACGTTTTATTTATTCTGGATATCAGAGGTTATGTGATGACATTTTTTTTTTCTGGAAAGCTTAGTGATTTATTGGAACCCAAATGTAAGAGAGTTCTCACAACCATGTAGAGAGGTCCCTTTTGTTGTTCTCTCTGCATGTCCTCTATACAAAAAAAGCAATATTCCTCTCTATGAGGCCATTAATAATGGCCTCTCAGCAAGATCATATTTTTAAATAACTGAGGCAAGCCAGGGTCAGAATCACTGGCAATCAGCACTGGCAAAGGTAAGGCATGAGAAAAGGATCAAACCACTTAGTGAACTGCATTGTGAAGCGTTGGCCCTTGGAGCTGAAATGGACCATCTTCTTGTTGCTCTTTTGTATGTTGATCATGAAAAACAAAATATAACTTACTGAAAGATGAAGAAGTTTTCTGAATACTGTCTAGATTCTTTTTCAGACATGCATGACACCTCTCTCTATATATTTTTGTTTTTATTTTTGTTTTTATTTTTATTTTGATTGTTTTTTTTAAACTCTGCAGCAGAATGCCTACTGAGGAAAATATGAGAAAAATATTAGTGACTATTTTATGAACTAATCTATTGAACTACCATTTATTGAAAGTTATAGAAATCTGCATCTCACTTTTAATGACTATGGATGGCTGGCTAAATCAAAGCATTTGGATGTCTTCACGGATGTCTTACTATCTGTTGCAGAGTCTGAAATTGTGCGTTTTGATAGGTTGTAGAAGCAGAATGGGTCCACATGAAAATCCAACTAATAGAAGATCCAACATCATGGGGATATTCAGTCACCTTCTTTATAGTGTCACATTGCAGTTCACTCTCTTGAGGGATTTTAGCTCATCTGTCTCGCCAAATTAGAGCATGCAGTGTAGCAGGGTTTTCCCAACTTTACTCTTCCTTTTTGTATACTACTGAAGCATTCTTTGGGCTGAAATAACAGGGAAAATGGGGGATGTGAGCTTTTACTCAGGAAAGGAAGATAACCAAAATTTCTTAAAATAAGTGGGTTTTCCAAAACTCATTTAGAATGAGAGGCAAAAGCTAGGCAATTGGTTGTCATCATTTACAGGGTTCTAAGAAAAGGCAAGCAGAAAAAAAAAGTGTCAGGACTTGACAGGGGCAAAATTAGGTATCTCGAGGATGAGATGAGAAATTTCGTAAATGCCCATTTTACCTGAGTGTTGACACAGACATTCACAGAAAACTTTTAAGCACAATTTTTCCCCCTAGTACTTGTTCTCCTATGTATTTCTTTGCTAGAATCAGTAATATTTTGTGCTTATGGGATTTACAGTATTTCCTTCCTGGCAGACCTTAATAACTGTCTTCCATACCCTCAGGAAACATCAGGGATTATTCATTACAACCTAGGAAGTGCTGAGGCCTGTGACTGGGAGACTGAAACATTTGTATTTATTACAACTTATCTAGCCACAGTATTAATGTTGAAGTACAAGGTAATGAAGAAGGTAGGCTAAGAAGGCATTGGAGTCCTTGTGATCGATTTACTCAGGCAGGCAGAATACCTCTCTGGGCAAAGGGGTGCTATGATTCCTGACCAACAAAATAAGCACAATTTTGAGGGATGCAGTAGGAATTGGTTGGACTTACCCCATGTGTAAAGGAAGGAATTTTCCCCTTGATAGCAATTAAGTTCGCTGTGATGTACCAAACTTTGCTGTCTGAGAAATCCAGGCCTTACAACCCCATTGCAAATTTTGATTTCATTACTGGGTTAAAATATTTTTGTTACCTATTTTTGTTATCAGTTGTTATCTGGAAACAGAAGGCTGCAAAAGCTTCTACTGTAAAGACTAAATGCAGTCTTTGATATTACAATGTCAACCATTTATAATTAATAAAGTATAACTTATAATTAATTGAACTGAAAAGTATGTAATTATCCAATATAAAAATAGTAATAAAAAAAGAAACAACTGTAAAAATAAACAAGGTATATCAACTGACCATGAATACATTTAGGATGAAAATTAGAAGGCTTTTTTATTATGGAAGACTTATCATTTTGGGCCAGCTTTCCAAATGGACTTGTAGGGACAGTCAACCTATGGATTTTTGAGAATTTGGAACATTTACAACTCAGATAACTTGGCTGTCTGAAATAGCAGAGGGCTGGTGTCTGCAGAGATCCTTCTCAAGTCTATAACTGAACTTTCTTTTCACACGTTCTTCACACCAATATATAACTAGGTGAATAATATAGAATAATACATGCTAAGTGGAGCATTTAGACAGGGCTTTACTAACTAGATTTCATTACAAAACTTATTAATGTCATATTACTTTCAAGAGAATGAATGTCTTCTTTTCTTGTAGAACAATACCTATTTAGTCAGATCCATTCTGCATTTACTGTATTATATTTTCTCTCTTCTAAATATATCTGAAGAGAATAAATCCTCTCCCTTTTTTCTCCCTTGCACAAAGCTTTCAAAAATAGAAAGAAAAGAGTACCATAAGAAAATGAAATAGAGTTCACCTTCAAAGTACTGCATGCGAATGGAAATAAAATAATTCCATTTCATGGAGTGATATATTTTCAGTGCTTTTTCTATCTTCAGATTTACTACTGTGTCAGAAAAGCAACTTGAAACCTAAAGCAAGGAAACGGAAGGAAGATATCTCTACACTCTTCCTGAACATAATATTACCGAATATCTTGAATGTCTAGATTATTGGTTCATTGGATGAAGCACAGAGATTTACTTTGACCTCTAGTCTTTTGAGGATCAGAAAGTCTGAATCAGCAAAAAACCTTCTCCAACAACATAAATGCAAATGTTATCAGTTTAGAGAGCTACCTGGCTTTAAACCCAACTATCGGAGCCTGAGTTTTTCTGGCTTTGAATTACTGAGTATAGCATACTGCATCACTTTCTGTGTAGATTTAATAAAAAAAAAAGAGGGGGGCGGGGGCCGGGAGAGAGAGAGAGAGGGAGAGAGAAAATCTCTCAGAGGCGCTTCCAGGGCGCTCAGTGTACTGACTCAATGTATCAGGGGAAATGCAAGGACAGCATTACCCACTGCGCTTGACATCTTTTGAACTGCAATTAGAGAAGAGAGAATCATTCTGATATGAAAAACTAAAGCACACCCTCAAGCTTACCTCAGCTTATACTAAGCTTAATACATTCTGAAAGATCTGAGAAATTTAGGTGAAAAAATACCCAGGTTAAAAATCTTCTGTGTCATTTCAAAAGGGTTGTTTGATCTGCAAATCTGCCTAAAGCCTAAATGAAGCTGGAAAAGCCAGTGAAATCACTGGATGCGTGCGAGCATTGTTGTTTTACAGATTTTCAGTTGGAATTCCCCCTTCCAGTGTCTCCTCTCCTAAATAATTCTGAAGTAGGTTAGAGAGGTGGTTCTGCAGCTTATTACCACTTCAGCTTCTGAGTCCGAGGTGGGGAAGATGCCCTTAACTCTTCTAGAGGCACCTGATTACCCTTGTAGATCTGAGAAACCAGTAAGAAAATTTTACATGACAAATCTACTTTGTTCATTGTCAGTTGTCCTTCATTCTTTTGGTTGTAGCTGCAAAGAGCATGATTCATAATGAGGTAGTTTGCTCCTCTAGAGCAAAATGTTTGTAAGAGTAGGGTTGGTGGAACCGCGAAGATGCTGGTGGTTTGTGAACGTGTGTAAACATCAGTGCAGCACAGTGATCACAGGAACTGTGTAATTGTTTTACCATGATACTTCTTCTGACCCAGTAATTTGACTTCTTAGCCTAGGAACAGAGCTGCATTAGCAGCAAACTATGATAGCTAGAGAGGGAAAATTGATAGAGACTGTGATTTCACAGGGAATAGTTTGTCTTTCTCTAGTAGCCAACAGGGAATACATTTCATCCGAATACTACGTGGAGGACTCAAGTGAGGCTTAAATGATACAAAGGCCTTGTGTCTGCACTGGTGTGAATTTATTCTCTTGTGCACAGCCCTGGACTACAGGAGTTTGCTGAAATTTCAAAGGCAGGAGAGAAGTCTTTAGAAATACCATAGTCATTTGAGGTGGTGATATGGAAACCTTACATCTTAACGTTTCCTTAAGGGGAACAGAAGACTCCTTCATTAAAAAACTAGCAAACAAAATATGGCTATTTTGCAAACTTTCAGTGACTGTGAGTTATCTTCCTCAGAGTCACAAGCTTCAATTGCCTTCAGTTTTATAGTTATGTATCAGCATGCTCGGCTTTTATGTGGCCAGGCTAATGTGGCACGTGAATTAAGAAAATCACTGTATTCTGAACAGATAAAATGCAAATAATATTCCATGACATTATGCATTAACATAGAATCATAGAATCATAGAATCATAGAATGCCTAAGGTTGGAAGGGACCTCTAGAGGTCATCTAGTCCAAC
>JAWLRI010001063.1:3956084-3974936 GCA_034781795.1 Crypturellus tataupa
CAGGCTGAACAGACCCAGCTCCCTCAGCCTCTCCTCATAGGGCAGATGCTCCAGGCCCCTAATCATCCTCGTGGCCCAATATGCATGACTTGCATATTGATTTGGAAACAGAGCTATGTGGCTTGCAAGTTTCTTCTCTGTGATTGTCGTCATATATGCCCTTGGTGCTCTCTAATCTAATCTGATAGGCTAAACTATCTGCTTTATATGAATTTGTTAAAAAAAATGGCTGAGCAAACACACACTTCAGGAAGATGTTATTGTAATCTATCCTGTAATTTTACCCAAATAGTTAAATACATAGAAATACAGTGTTTAAGTCCAGGTTTCGATAAAGTTAAATCAGTAAACTCTAATGTTCAAAACCTTAAAACTGATACAACAGAATTAAATCAAATTATAAGACTTGTAATGGATTTATATAGGGAAAATTTAGGTAGACAGTTGGTTCCTTTCAATTTAAGAATGTTGATGTAGTCAGTGCTGTACTTATGTACTGACCTAGGTGATAAAGGACACAGATGTCTGTGGCATGTATTTATCCAAGGACCTAAGCATTTGCTCTGCTCCTTAACTCCTCTCAAGAGAAATCACCCAAGGCACAAGTCACCTTCATTTTCTTCAGGCATCATAGCTGTAGAAGTGCTTGTAATGACTCCATATTCTATTTCTACCATAAATTATATGGTGGAATAAATAAATAATGCATAAATAATAAAATTCTATATTATACATAAAGTATACATAAATTATATATCATGTTATATATATATATATTACCTATATGTGTACACATATATATATATATATTACATATAGTGACATTGGTAACTTATAAATAATAGCAATATTAACATAATAGTACAACATTTTATGACTTAAGTACCAATTGAGTTCTTCCATTATTGATTGGCTTTTGCTTTTGAGAAGCTATTAAAGGCATAACTTCTATAAACACATACAAAAACTTACATAGCATCCCTTAGAACCAATAATAACCCCTTCAATGTCCTTTCACTAGAAATAAGTGAAAACTTGAGTTACTGGGGCAGCCAGTCTGACAAAATGTGTTCTGATGTGTCATATGTGTTCTGATCACCAACCACACTTATAATAATGTGTCTTCACAATAGAAAACAGCTTTGTGAGTTTAAGAAACAAAATAAGAACTTGGTCATTCTATTTTACCTTACTTTTTAAGTGGAAGGACAAGTGTTCAAGAAGGGAATGGCACACAAATTTGGATATGGTCATATAGAGGCTATATATGGCAATATGGCATGAAGAGGTGAAAGAAGCAATTTTTTGTGTCATAACCTGAAATTTTATAGGAATTGTTTTCCATTTGTTCTGCCTCAGGGACTATCTCTTCAACTGCAGTGGCAATTAGATAGGAACATACAAATTTAGAGCAGTCAGCAAACATAGTGTTTTTGTCCTGGGAAATGCTTAGGCTTTGAGTCATGATGAAAAATTTTCCCACCAAATGGCCTTGGTTTAACTAGGTCACTCATGGTGACCACAGGGAGCTGATCTACAAGTAGGAGTAAAAGGGAAGCTGCACACAGAATCTTTGCTGGAAAAAAACAACTTATCTTTATGCAAGAAGGAAAGAATCTAAGATTCATAATCAGCAAAAATGCTGTTCTATGAAAACATTAAATAATCTAATGCATTCATATAGCCTGTGGCATTTGAGTGTTTTCAGCATTTATTAAAAAACATTATACTTGTGAGTGACAGAGAATTGGGGAAGTAATTTGCCCTGTAATATACTCTGTGGCTTTGATCCCAAAACCTATGGCATATTTTGTTAGGATATTTTCTATTTATAATGAAATGATTAGGGTCCTCCAATGCCTGCCTTAAATTGCGCCTATTTTCTTCACACATATTACATAACTTGAAACATAACAGTTAATTGAAGTTGTCATTTAGATAACAAGCTTTACTGGAATCAATTTTTAAATCATTGTAGGACATAATGTAATTGAGAATGAGCTTCCAGGTATCCTAGTGGTCATTTGGTAGTGGTCCCAATAAATAGCACGATTTAGAGAATATGAAATTAGTCTCTCATCTGGTAAATGCATCCTGCTGTGAAATTACAGCCAGTTAGAAAAGGAAAGATGCCCTTAGCGTAGGAAAATGGTTTGTGAGAATATGAAAGTTATAATGGAAAATGTAATAGATGCCAGAAATAATTACACAGGTGACTTCCACAGAGTATGACTACCATTCCTTGAATTTCTTGAGAAAATTCAGAGCCTGTTATTAATTAAGCTGCAAAATAAGAATCTGCTGTGATTCTTTAACCATCAAATAGTCTACTTTTCTTGTACATACATTTTGTTTTTTTTTTTTTCAAGAGCTAGCCATTCCTGAAATCTTCTGGGGCCAAAAAGGATCATTTAACATATAACTTTTGGTATTATGCTACATTCTGTCTCAATTTTTTTGAGGTATC
Organism: Crypturellus tataupa; assembly: GCA_034781795.1. Taxonomy (NCBI): domain Eukaryota; kingdom Metazoa; phylum Chordata; class Aves; order Tinamiformes; family Tinamidae; genus Crypturellus; species Crypturellus tataupa. The sequence continues at coordinate 3,958,552 of JAWLRI010001063.1, forward strand.
ACTTTGAAACTGCAGCAGATAAGCAGTTAACATTCAGAGATGGTTTTAAAGCTGTACACAGAATAAACAATTAGTGGAAGAGAAATGTAATTTCTTTGAATAACGGCAGGGAAAAGCACATACAATGCAAAATATCCAAATGTAGGAAAACGGAATAGGGAAGTGAAGAACTGATGAAGGGAAAAAGGGATGTTGCTGCCTTTAGCTGATTCCTGACTTACCTAATTTCTTTTTTGCAGGTTCTTCTCTGTTAGGAAACCTGGGAAAAAATAATATGCTGTGGGATGTGTTTGCCAACTTCAAAATATTGGGGTCAAATTCTAACCATGATTATGCGTCATGGTTCCTTCTGAGCTCTGCGTCTGAACTACAAATAGTTGGTTTACCGGACAGTTGCAGATGTCGTTTCTCTCTACTTCCTCTACTCTTCTCTTTCCATCGGTCATTGTTTGATAGCCTTGGTATTACCATTAAGAGGAAAAAGAAAATCCCCTCCCGTTAGGAAAGGCTGGGAAACTGAATAGATAGAACTTTAAGATCTCTTCAGCTGTCCTGATGTAGAGCAGCCATTACTGTACCACCACTACCACTTGACCCAGACAGACTCTGTCTGTGCCCTTGCGTTGAGCCAATGGCTGCCAAGACTGACAACCTGGAGAACCATGGTGGTGGGCACAATCATGCTACTGCAGAGTTGCCTCCGTGCAGCCCTTTCCTCGTTACTCATCCCTTGCTTTTGCCCAGCACTGCCCACATGCTCATGGAGGTGGTCAACACACTCTATTGAAATCATGCAGAAATACACTTAAAGATAAGCTGGGTATCCAAAGCAGATTCTTTTATTGGTAGCTCCCAGGTAATGGTTCTGGTCCTTGATCTAGCTTGCTTAGAATGGCTTTGGGCATAAAGTATTCTCTACAGTACTGCAGATAATTAGGTGTGTGAGGTACCTTATATCTTAATTATAACTTTTAAAGATAACTTAATTTCCTAGCAAATCTGAGCTCAAAGAAGACTGTAACATAAAATGCCTTTAATGCTGAATGGAAAGAATAAAACATCTACCACAGGGAATGCTAAAGAGTTTTCAGAAACGGATTTCATTACTAGCATGAATTACTAAATAAAGTCAGAACTAAAATTCTAAAATGAAATGGATTTTTTTTCTAAAAGGATTGGAAACATAGAAAACAGTCTTGCAAAACCAGATACAATTAAGTATCCTGAGCTAGGCTGTGGAAATGAAAATGAAATAAATCATGTAATTGGTAGAACCGACACTAAATGCACTTCTAAAAATGCAAGACAAGGGAAGAAAAGGAATAGGTAATAGGTAAATGACAAAGAAGTATCAACTATCTTCACTGATTTATGTAATGAAATTAGGGAGGTGAGATTTAAAAACATTTCAGAATATTCCAGTAATTAATTGTCTGAGGGAGTTGGTTAATATTTTGAACAGAATTTGTCAAAAATATCATTAATTTTTACTAAGTTAAAAAGTTGATTTACCTGAATGTGATATTGATGGTCCCATTGCTATCACCGTTAAAACTTACATCCAGGAAGACTGTGCAAGAGAAATCATGTGCTAAAGCAGTTCGATAACAATCTTGATCAATGGTAGTCATGAGTCAAACAAACTCCTCTGTTAATGAATAAGATGCTTTTTTATTAAATAATTGAGCCAAAATGTTAAAGATGAGGCAATTCAGGCATGTCAGGAGCCCTGAATAAGCACAGTATTTGCGAGTTTCACACCAGCTAAATTAGTTTATTCTTTTCTGTGTCAGTACTGATTTACTTTTCCTTCCCAGCTGAAATCTGGAATCAGCATTCCTTAAAAGCCTGTTGTAATACTTTTCTTAATTTGAAATATGAAACTTAAATTGACAGGTTCCCTTCTTTAGTCCTTCTCCTCTGCTGCTGCATACATTAGACATCCAGCCCTCTTCAGTATGCAGTACGCAGCATTAACCCCCCATTTCTGACTATTAGTCTTGATTATGTCAACTGATGACTGTTGAATGTGGAATACAGAAACATAACAGATCCCTTAAAGTAGAACTAGAGTTCCATCTCTGTGAATCTGTGCCTGTTTGACTAAGCTTGCCTTCATGGGTAGTGGCAGGTGTGCTTCGCAGGACTGGGTTGTTTAATTTAGAACCCAATTATCAGATCATGGCCTGCGTTCTTCTTCAGTGAGAAGAATCATTAATCAGCATGCCACGTTTGCAGTTCGGGGGTTATCTGTGATGAGGAAGGCCTGTCATGGGCAGAATGCTGCAAGTGAGCAGCCATCCTGCACAGGCTGAAGACCTGCTCACGGCTGTGGAACAGTGCCAGTGAGGGCACATGATATAGATCAATAAAGATACATTTACATTCACGTTGAGATGTATAACAGACAGGTAAATAGAGAATGCGTTATATCTAAAGGCCATGTCAAGTTAAAAATAACTTATACTAATGAATACTTCCAAATTCAATGACTCGGCAGCTTGTTTATTATTATTATCTACATAATTTCTCCTATGGATGTGCACAGTTTTTCTTAAGGCCATTTCCATGATTTGTATTTTAGCAGTATTAAGCAACTTAAAGCAGATATATCTTGATAAATATTGATTAGATAAATATTTTAAAAGCTGCAGATTATCGGAGAAGGCAAGCACCGTGCATGATTCATCTTATTACGGCCAACCAGAAACATTTTAAAACTTTGAACTCCAGGAATAAAAAGTCAAACACTGAGATACAGATTTTTGAAATTCTTTGAAACTGGACTCTTTGGAATTATGCTTTGAAATCGGACTCTTTGGAATTATGCTACAGAAACAAGAAAGCGAGTGAGATTGCTCCAAATCGTTGAGAAAAATCTAATTTGTTTTGTTTTGTTTTAATTTTAAATAAGGATAATATACTGCTTAAAATAGTTCTGATTTGGAATTTATCAGATATTTCATTTCAATTGAAGAAATATGACTAACAGTCTGTTACAATGACTAAGAGGGAAGAAAGTGCATACTACCCATCCCTCTACGGCCTAAAAGGTTTGCATACAGAAAAAATCCCTGACTCATTACTGGAGTGTAACAAAACTACAATCCATGTCTGATAAAAATGTCAGTAATCTAAAAACATTTAGTAGATTTGTAAACAGATAAAAATATGTCTGACTGACTTGGAATGGTTTCATTTTTTTTTCTTTTTAGAACATATTAACTGCATTTTAACTTAAAAAGTAAACACCATTTCAGTTACACTAGCCTGTAAAAGCAGTTTGAAAAGTTTTTTTTTAAGGCAAATGGAGTGTTTTGAAAACCTGAATCGGCAACCAGATACAGATTTTCCCAGAAGCATTTGAAATTTAAACAAACCTTAGAAAAAAAATGCTGTTCTGCTCAAAATTCCTTGAAAGAGCTTGATTGCCAAGGCCCTTTTTTGCGGGGGGTGTAAAAGCTCTGTGTCACAATCATGGCTGTGCAACATCTTGGTCTGTCTCGCTAGCAGTAAAAGACCTTTGCCACAAGAAATCAAATTGTAGCATTCTCATTTTCAAGAGATAGGAAGGGTTTAGGGGTACTCCACAGGAACACAAGACCAAAGACATTCGTGTAACATCTTTGGGTGTTCTGTAGAGTGTCTTTCTGCCCGGCAGACTAGCTGCAAAGTGGCTTTACTGCTGCTCACCTCTATGAAGGCAATCTCACTTCCAGAGCTTTAAAATAGTCTAAAAATAATAGGAAGAAAAGGAGGTTAGCATCCTCTAATCTCTCACAGTGCAGTACTGCCCAAGTCCAATTGAGGCATCTGTTTTTGAACTGTGAGCAAGTTGTTATGAGCAATTCCAGGAAAAAATACTAGGGAACTTTAGTGTCATCATTGTGTTGCACTGGAAAAATGAAGAAATCTAGTGTGGAATCATGGGAAACAGAAGAAGGTAGCACACAGGTTGGTATTGTTCAAGAAGAATCCCAGATTGATCTAAAGAAAGCTATATTATTATTTTAAGTAGTCACTGGCAGAACTGAAATAGCACTTTCTATGCTTTAGAAGTAGATTTAACTGATGCTGGAAAGATATTCAGAACAGGCACAGAAGCCATAGAATAGCAACTGAAAGATTATTGATGGAAGGCAAGAGCAAAGGAAATGGGTTTTGTATGGTTTATTGCAATTTGTCATGTAAAACTTGAATTCATCATGGGTTTCACTAGAGCTGAAGTCAGCATGCTATCTAGTCTGTATTGTATGCAGGATGCACAAGACTGTAACAGATAAACCAATTCTCTAAGACATAGTCTAATTATTTCTTCCTCATCTCTTGAAATACTTCTCTAGAAAATTATATGCTTGTTGAAAGATAAATAAGAAAAGAACCTGATGGATAGTCCACTTGTATTCTGGAGAGAGTAGTATTAATTTCTTTAGTGACGACGTAACATTAGCTCTTGTAAAACACTTCTTATCTAAGGATCCAATGCTCTTCAAAATTGCATTAGTGTTGTAATCCCCACGGTAAGGCTGGTGAAACTGAGTTACAATGTAGTTAAGGATTTAATTCAAGTCATGTAAGTGGTGGCAAATAAGTGACAGATCTGGGAATAAAGGTTTTTAAATGAGCTTGGTTAATGGAGTTAATGACAACAGTAACAGCAATAGCCGCAGTACAGCTTATAAATCAAGGATGAGAAATGACAGTTCTAACTGGAATTCTCTCTCTTGACATGTAAGGTTAAGATTTTATTGGAAAGACAATGTGTTAGGGATATGATGAAGTGCAGCGATGAATCATCGGTCAAGCACTTCAAAAAAATAGTCCTCTTACTTACTCGGTAACTCAGTGACCTCTTACATACTATTCTCTCCAAGTCATGCAGTCTTGTTTTAGTGACCACATATTTGAGGTGAATTTATTTTCCCCAACAAAGATATCTAGAAATAATATGGCTAAGTTTGAGCATCCCTGCAGGTTGCACTTGAGACTGTCGAGTCATCATCTCCAACGTGAGGTTTGGAGACTTGTCAGATTCTTTGCTCTCCGGACATGCTTCATTCCCCCCACTGACTATACAGTGAGAGTTACAAACTTTGCCCTAATAATCCAGCATTTGGAAACTCAAAATTCAAAGCTTTTTAGCACTTATATCGTCAAACTGATTTCAGTTCATGGACAAGATTCCCATTAATGTTAGTGGAAGTTCTGATCTCTTTAAAATTTTGAATGGGTGAGGACTAAAGTATACTGTACTGGAAAGTACAGAAAGATAATGTAAATCAAGACAGTTAGAGGTGCTGCAGCAGACAATACAACAGATGTGAAATCTGTAAGCAACATATAGTTGAAAACCTTTTAATGGATTGAAAGGATGGTGAATTACACTTAGTGCTGCATCCATTCATTAAATGTTTCTTGACTTTGTAGTGTGTGTATTTTGGAGTTAGATGTCCTGAGAGCTCCAGGAGGAGTTTTGCTTCAGGAAATGTTTCACAGAGCAGCCTGCAGATAGGCGCTCTGTCTGCTGTGATCTTTTATAATTTCATGTGTATGTCTGTCTCACTCGGTAGTCCACGCTGAGTGAAGGGGGTGGGCTTAGGGCCTTTCTGGTCATCTTCAGAATTCACGTGTGGAAGGATGTGGTGGAGATAACACTGTATTTGTTGGACTGGAGAAATTCTAAGGCAAGAAGAGGCAACTGAGTAGCATATATGGAGTCTGCATAGTACAGACCATGTAGTTGCATGCAGTTAATTCTGCCCTGAGCCATACTTGGAACTGCTTAGAGAGTATCTTCCAGCAACAAGACTTGATTTGGAGATACCAAGAAATGCAGAATATGGCAATTTTCCTGGTAACATATTCCTGAATTAATGCTATTAGATAATAATGTGCTCAGTAAACATTAGTATAGGAATCCTTATATGTACAGGTTTAATACAGCTCTTAACTCATTGCATTTCTTCTTAGAGAGATCCAGAATTCACACTTTTAACTAGCACTGCTAATTGCTTTTACTACAAATAAGTCCTAAAACTGGAGAAGAGTGCTTGGGGATTTTTTTTGTTTTGTTTTGCGCATTTAAACGTGCTTATTTCTACATGTTCCAAACGTGCTTATTTCTACATTTTCCAGCTTATAATTTTTCTTGACTATGTTTTTTCTTCCCTATAGTGAATCCTCTTTGTTGTTCATGTGGATATATGGAAAACATAAGGGGGAGAAACATTTTTTAAATTAGGAAAATGGCATTACAAAACTACAAAAATTGGTAGAGAGATTCAGAGAACATATTCCATCTGCCACTAGTTTTAATTAAATCAAAAGCCCAGAACTGAAAGAATCAAACACTCACAAAACTAGAACAGATATGATTGTCTATTAACTGACTCCTGTGTGCAAGGAAGTTGTTGTCATCAGAAAATTGAAATGGCCTCAAAATAATTTTTTCCCTACTCTTCAGTATGTGTTGCATTATTATATGAAAGATTGTATAATACAAAAATAAACCGTTTCTGAGCCATTGTGTTCTTGTTCATTTACTTTTTTGAATGTATATGTGTATTGAATTATTTAGCCCTTGAGCCATTCAAGTTAGTTATAAAATCCTGGTTGCCTTTTTTATAGTTTTTTTCCCAGAAACTTATAGGTCTTATTTTTAAATAGCTGTTCATCTGCTCAAGTAAAATATATTGCACTATGATTACTGTCATCAAATAATTGTTATAAATAAAAAGAAAGAAATTCTGCTTCAGTGAGTTTGAATGTGGTAAGCCGATTATTAAAGCTGTTTCTGAACTGACCAGCAGTTCAGTATATTAAGATTGTGCTAAGATGCCTACAGATGTCAGTGTCAGTTAGATAGCGTGGACTATAAATTAATGCATTTTAAGTTATGATAAGAGAAAAAAGAAAAAAATTGTATTGCTATCTGGGATCAAGTGAATAAGAAATGAAAACTGATGCATATTAGTCCATTTCTCATAGTAATTTGCTATCATTTAAGGAATTAAGTAACAAGGCATATCATCTGAGCTGTTTCAATTGTCTTTCTGTATGCCACTCATCACTGTTATTATCAACTTACCTTCCTTTCCTTCATTAACTACCTTTATGTATGTTTACACAAAAACATGTATGTTATTATTTCCACATTCAACACCTTAAAGCATCAGACTTAGAGCACTTGAAGGACATTTCTGGCTCACACAGTGTCTTACTTCAACAAAGAAAGTGGTGTAACATCCCTCCCTTTTGTTGGGATGCCGTAGGTCAGAGCTTGGTACTGTCTTCACACTCATGGTCCTAGAGAAAGGCTATAGCAGATATTATGGGGCAATGGCAGTGTGTCCTGAGGTTTGCCTTAGATATGAATGAGAGGTAGTACTGCTTTTGTTTAGATTACATCTCTTATCACATCATTTCCTTCGGAGGCATCCTCAATCTATGGTTGAGAAATTCTCATGCAATTTCCTTATGGCTCTTCTCTTCATGGGCATATCACACGAGGTAAAATAGATCTACTGATATTAGTTCTAGTATTTTTCATGTGGGTATCTCATGTGGGTTTCTTGGTACCTCAACATGCTGAGTCTTTCAAGGATTTGCAGACCTTACCTTTATTTCCAGATCAGTCTCCACAGCTTTAGGGAACTGCAGTCATTCCAGCCTTCAGGCCTTGGGCCTCAGAGTGTGTGTTCATTCCTTGCCCAATATGTTCTGATCAACATTAAAGACTCTGGGCAGTTTACAGATGTGCCATTCAATCGTCTATTCCAGTCACCTACCAAAAAGGAAGGGCTATCCATTAGCATATATAACGTTCACTTAATTGTTAGCCCTCTGCTGAGAACTTTATTTTTGCACCTGTCAAAGCAATCAATTTTTTAAAGAACTTGTTGAAAGTTTTGCCATCCACCAAAAAATCCAGTTCCCAAAAGGAACATCAATTCCTAAATCCGTGGCAAACTACTCACTGTTGCATGTGCATATGAAGGTGTCAATCCGAAGGTGAAATCTGGTGTCCTCTGAGTACCCATACAGAGAGGTAAATAACAGAAAAACTTACTGACCCTTCTTAATGCCTGAATAGAAGCAGAATTTTAAGGTGAACATGTTTTAAATCATTTTCTGGAGCAGATTTACACTTCAGATTTCTTACTGCAGCTGAAGCAGTAAGAAATATGCAACTATGCAAGTTGTATTACCAAGATGAAAATGTAATGTGTAAATGTAAATCTCTGAAGAGCTGAAGAACACTATACTTGAACAATGTGTAGGTCAGTAGTGCTATAAATGTGCCTGATATGCAACTTTTCATAAGGGTAGTAGGAAAAAATATAATCTTACAGCAATTTAGAATTTGCTAAGTTACCAGTGAAGTTATGAGGTCTCAGCCAAGTGAGCTGATTATCACTAGCATGTGAGAAAGGCCCCAGCGGATACCCTGGGATATAAATTACAAGACTTACATTCACAAAATTAAAAGCCACTTCCTTGAAAAATGACAAGATTTAATTTAGAATTTGATCCTTTGAGATATGTACTTATGACCCCAGTCCCCCATACATTTAGCCAGAATAGTGAACAGAATTGTTAATTAAGTGCCAAATGATTAGGGATGAAATCATAGTGAACAGAAGGTCCATGTCAGTTTTGGTCTGGGACTTATGTTAAACTTAAGATTCAGCTTAGTTCCTGATCGTCTCTCATGGATGCACTTCTGCTATTTTGGGGGCATCGTTGTCAGTCATATGAGTCAATTGGGTGCCCAAGTTTATTTTCTCTGGGAAAAAGAATAGATTGCAAGCTGACATAAACAAATATATTAATACACATAACGATGTACTGGCAGCTAGACGCAGAAAAATGCTGAAATTTTCTATCACAGGAATTAATGATAAAAAGAAGAAGAAGAAAAAAAAAAGCTGCTCCCAAATCTCAGGTTACTTTCAAACAGACATGAAAATTAAAAACCTATATCCTTCATAAAAAGACTTTTAATAAAGGTTTTGTTATTAATTACCCTGGTGTTCAACAGAACTATTTTATTAATAAAAAGAAAAAAAATCCTATTCATGTTATCTGAGTCACTGGGCCATATGGAATTTAAATTAGTTAATTTCACAGATTTTAATAACGAAAAATTGATTCCCCATTTGTAGTTTTTTTCAGGAGTATGTCACATTCATAAAAATATAGAGATCTGATTGGTGTATCTTCAACCATGGTGAGCGCAATGAAGCATGTCATTCACCTAATAATGAAAAAAATCATCTTTGATTAGCTGAGATGGTCCAAAAGGTAGAACAATTAGTTCCAGAGAAGTATTGTACATCCATTCACAGATGACAGTATAAGTTAAAGATAAAACCAAGCTCAGTGAATCATACTGACTACAGCCTTCACCCAGTGTGAACGCCTCACTGGTGAGTAATGTGGCTGATTTGTTATTTGATTTCTTTCAGATAGTTTTACATTTTTGAGGAATTTCTTGGCAGACACAAGGCCTTTTATAAAACTGACATTGCAGTTCTTCCATTAGAATAGGTCCCACTTCCAATTATTTATATATATTTCCAGGAAAAAAATGAGTCTATGAAGTAGAAAGTTCACAGGCCATTGAAAGAAAGGTAGATTGCCATTAGATGACTGTGCTGATGTTAAAAGACTTCATTGGTAAGACTTCAAATCTTCCAAAGATTAATTTAATCATTGATTTAATCATAACCCAGAGAGTTCAGCAGGTCTCTCTTTGTGTATAATCCGAAGTAAGAACTATCCCACATTCAGTAGGATAACATCCTTGTCCCTTGTTTTGCTATATCTCTTTCCTGATATAGCTGCGTTTCTTTTTGTCTGTAAGAATTACCCCACCAACTCTCTGTCATAGCAGCTAAATCTAGTTTTGCCCATATAGAAGGACTTTTAGGTTCTGTTTATTTCTGGTACTGCTTGCCTTCAGGGATAGGCTTATATTAAATGAATGTGTAGATTAATGTACCATTTCCTTCTGTTTCTTTTCACCCTCTTGTATCTTAACTCCCTATTTTTACACTCTGATCCTGGTCAGTGTATGAACCAAAATTTCACCATTTGTAGAATGGAGATGATGCTGACCTCTGTGTGAGAAGGTATTGAAAAATGCTATGGAAGAGCAAGACATTTTTATAAAGCTAACTCTTAGCTGTGCGGAGGGGACCATGCCATGTCCAACCTCTGGGAGTGGGGGAGAGGTATCAATATCCACCCATACATCCCACCTCCAAAAGGGGAGTGTGACTCAGGTTTGCAAATCTTCTTGGTGTGGATTAATTGAAATGATTACTCGAGGTCTGTGCGTAAGCATCAACTTTAATGTAACAAATACTCTGCAAACATCGGCCCTTTAGTAATATTATCTGCCTAAACTATGCTAGGTGAGCATTGGTCAAGGTCACAGTGCTGTCCGTTTTGCCTTGTCCCTTATGCACCACCAGAATGCTAATTTATTGCCCTTTCCAACACCTTTTCAGGGGCTAAAACAAGCAAAGAAACACATTGGACTGGAAGACAGGAAAACTAGAGGAACACGACAGGTTGCGATAGCAAATGCAGTTCTGTTTATTGCATGAAACAAGAGGGCATCTCGTGTCTGAGCACGCTGATGTGGGGCGGGCCTCGGGGAATCAAGTAGTATAATAGCAGCTATCGCCAGTAATAAGACACTATCTGGAGCAACAACAAAACAGATGGTTCAATGGGCCCCCTGACCACTCCAGAGAATACAAAATTACTTACAGGACAAAGTCCATCTGCTCCTGTAATAATCTGAGAATGCATCATAACTAAAGCTGCAGTGGGCTTTTTGCCAGTTATTTAAATTAACTCAATCAGGTCCCTATAGATTGATCTAAAAATCCGGTCCTTTCTCCCCCTTGACCTGCCGTAACAAGCTTCTGTCTTGCCTTGCAGTTAGAGGAACAGAATAAGCCAGTGCTACCCGTTAGCTCTGGGAGGAATGGCTTGTACCCTGTGGAAACTGTCACAAATAAAGTGACTGGTCGTAAACTTTTAGGGCCACCTGATAGCTTGTTTGAAATGCTGGCAGAGTGACTGATTGTCCGAGGTCAGACCAATAAAGGAGATAGCATGTAAGGATGTATAAAGGAATATCTCATCATGAAGGGACAGTATTTTCAGAACACTAAACCAAGGACTAGTGCTGCACTAAAATGGAGCAGGTGATTGTACTATAAACAGGAGCTTATAGAGAGAAAGGAGAAAAAGAGATATGGTCAGACTGGGGTAGCACTGGAGATTTTGGGAAGTGTGGAACAATAGTGATATTTTTCAATGTTAAGAGGTCCATTAACCTGCTGCTTTCTACTCTGTCTAGTCATTTACATCTGAATGCCAAGGTAGGCATAAAAATCTTTCAAGTCAGGATGGGAACTGTGAAACTTGCACTGACATGCTTGTTCTGTGCAGGTGTAATGCAAAGCGTGTGTCTGTGCTTTGTGCTGAGTGTTGAGATGGTGAAACTGAGCATGGGGGAAGAGTATGAGAAAAGGTGTTTGATTTCAAATTGAAACTGCTTTAAAATATCCTTAGGAAATATTCCAAAGAAACCTATCATATGTTCTTTCATTTTCATTGAGTCATTCTGGAAAACTACTTGTAATAAAAAAAAGATATGTAATTAATTCCTTGCAACAATATTATCTTTTATGCTCGTTATTCAAATTTCAGCATTGATCTTGCTGTATCTTGTGTTAAGGTTCAGTTAGATTCAGTAGACACTTGACTTGTTCAACTTTTGCAAAACTGTTCAACTTTTGCAACCATTTACTTTAACTATTGAAGAGGCATGATTGCTACCTGCAAGTGACAAAGTGAAATGTGGGGAGTGTAATGGAACTATGTACTTGAATATAAACTCATCTGCATCGCTATGAAAGGAAAACTGTCCTAAGAATAACACAAGAACCTACCTCCTCAGTCAAACCTTGAAACCAAAAATATGCAAAATTAATGCTTCCTATAAAGAGCTTTCTAATCCATCTTCTACAAATGATATACCTGTGTAGCAGCTAAGTTTCCAGTAACAAGCTGCCAGGGAAAAATGCGTTAGCATAGCAATATGTTTTCTGAAGCTGGAATAGCTGTCGGGCTATCATTGGCACAATTTCAGGCTTTTCTGACAGGCTATAATCTGTCCTTCTTAAAAACAATTGATGATTTTGCTGGCAGGAACTGTGCAAATAGCCTGAAAAATGGACAGCTATTATTTTCGAAATATTATTAAAGGTGGAAAGACTAAAACCAAGAAGTGCAGGTGTTCTTATTTTGAGTCGTACTGTAAGAGTAGTGACTATTATTTTTGTAATTCTACCTTGTGGTGTAATTCTATGTAAAGGTCATAAATTCTGATTAGGGTAACATTTGTTAAAAGTAGAACGTACACCATTTATGCTTATTGGATTATGAAATGACTTGGTATGTTAGATGACACAAAGAAAAGGAAATATAGTTCAGCATCTAAAACTTGCATTAACTTAGTGGCAGTGCACATCTAATAGCTTTAGCAGTAATGAAAGATACTATCCTGCAGGAATTAGATACCGCTACTAGAAAGTTCTCATCTTGTGACTTCTGCTGTCATGAAATGTATGCTTTGTGTTTTGCTTCTTTTTGCATTTGTGATTTTTTTGCATTTTTATGCATTTTGCATAAAAAATTTATTTTTAAAAGATACAATTTTGTGGTTGAAAATTATGACCATAAGAAATGGATGTTTATGCATATCTTTTCTTGTTAAATGCAGGTTTAATGTGTGTCTTCACTTAATTTAAATGCCATCAAATTCTTTGTAGCTACACAGAAAGCTTGGAAACACCACAGAGTTTCTTAACACTGTAGTGTGACCTCACTCCTGTTCTAAAGAAATATACTAGAATCAAGGGAAAATGCAATTTACTAAAGAAAATCAGAATCCATTTTCCTCCTGCTCTACTGATATTTTTCCTTGAAGACACCAGCTCTCAGTGACTGTTTATTTCCTCTTAGGAACTGAAACAAAAGTTGAGGTGGTACTTTTCCCTTTAAAGAGAAATGAAGTAGATGTGAATATTTAGTCCTGGAGGAATTTCTGCTAAGACAAATAGCAGATTTAGTTAGCAATTTTGAAAAATAAAATAGAGTTTTGTGACAAAAAAAAACCAAAATAAAATGTTTTCTAGATTTGAAAAAACTTATCACTTGGAGTTTAACAAAACATTGAATTTTGAATAAATGTAAAATTATTTGTAAATATATTTTGTGTGAAAAGCAGGGGTTAAATAGAAAAAAAGTCAATTAAAAATTGTAAGAAAAAGTTTGCACTGTAAAGATAAAGGTTTTGTTTCCAAATATATGTTGAAATGACCGGAACATTCCAGAATTATCAACTTTCCATTCTTCAATCAATTAGGCATCACAGAACTAAATCTGTAATAGTTTTGACATGTTTATTTTGCACTTTCTTCTAAAATATTTGCTAAAAAATTATATTTTCTACCTCAGAAAGATTAGCAAAGGTATGCTTCGATTAATAAGGAACAACAGAAGAAGACTTTTTTTTCCTTCTTCCTATCCTTTTTTGGTCTTCTTTTTATCTCTCTAAATATATTTTTGTATTTTTTTTTCATTCTTCTATTTTTTTTGCTCTCATATTTGCTCTCACTTGTAGTACAGCAGATTTTTAGGGTAAATCACAGAATATGAGTGTACCCAGGCCAGAGAAAGTCTAAGTATTAACCTAGCTGTCATTGGCACTCCTAGCTGAGCTATGGTATTTTGGCAGGTTTACTTCGTTGTTGTAATTTTTGCATGTGTGTTTGAGTTTCTGTGTGAGTGGTATCTTGTTGAATCCTGCATGCTTCCATGCCCTCATAGGGTCTCCTTGCACAAGCCATTATGGATCACTGAAGCAAAGATACGTCCTTAGCTTTCTTCTATTCCAGCACTTTAAATGGACGTATTCTTAGTATTTCTAAAGAGATGAACAGAATTCCCTCTGCAGAGATTCATATGGGCAAAGCAGCCCTCATTGCCCTCATCCTGTCCCTCAGGCACACCAAGGTAGTGGGACCAGTGCATGATTAAAGGTTGTTCTACACAGGGATGAATTTTATCTCGTTAAGTCCCAGGTATGCCTATGAGATGCATAAGCTTTTCATGGGCTGCCAGTGCACGATTGAATTTTATCTGAATTGGCTACTGTGCAGACATCCCCAAATCCAAACCTAATGACTGTAGGAAGTATTAACCTCTATCAGTACTGTACATGATACTTTAGCATCCTCTGTGTTTCGGTTTCTGGTGAGTGCTTCATTACAATTTCTATGTACGCTTGCCATTGCTGCAATACAACAAGGACAGATTAGGATAACATAAAATGTTTATAAATCACATTTAGGAATTAAAACAGTGGGCACAAAAATGACTGCATTCAGGTTGGAGAAAATAAGATTTCCAAGCAATTATGAAAAGTTTAATTACATCTACTCTTGTGGCTTTATGGTTTCATTTTAAAACTGGGTGTTTTTGTGTGTAGCTATGATGGGAAAGTAACTGGCACCCACTACTGAGCAAATGGAATAATAGTTTTTCTTTCACTTTTTTCTTGAATCTATTCTCTGACATGAATTTATTTATTTGGCATCCTTTTGATCCACAACATATATAACTGCTGTTATGTATGTCTTCTTTTTTATATTTCTTTCAATTTGGTCATTTTGCAAAATTTAAGGAAGATTTAAGTTTACTTAGTACATAAACTATTCTGTGGCTTCTAAGGAAGGACAATAGTGTGCTGTGCTTGGTAGATTGTGGAGAGGTGGCAAGAGCACGTTGACATTGCAAGTTCCTGTTTTCATTGGTTCAAACTCACAGTCACAAAAGTCCTTTGCATCATTGCTTACTTCCATAAACTTTTAAACTTTTATTCCTATTTGGAATTTGTAGAGAGGAGGCAATATTAAAATGAATTATTTTCACATTCTCCGCAGATACATTTGATGATTCCATTATCATTCAAATGTTAGTTAAGCTCTCTATCTAATTTGGCTAATTTTGTAAGACACAGTAACAGAAATGCATTAGATAGAACTGGTACAGCCTTAACTGATGCTGTTAAATGGACTAAAGAGTCTCTACATTGTACTGAATTCACTGTTGCACCTTCCTACTGAAGTAAGGATTTGACTTAATTTCCTTTAGGTATGGCCATTTTTCTAGACCCTGGTCAACCTTACTTGAAGGTAGAAATGACCTGCTTAAATGTCCACCTCTTGTTCAAGTCCCCACTTTGTTCACAGCCTTTAGCCACTATGACTACGAATGTACTGCTGTTGCAGTCACTGAAAGGTTTAGGGCACTATTGAAAGGTTTTAAGCACTTGACTCCTGCAGATTTCAGCTTGCTCTAGTAGCACAGTTCTGAAGTGCTCAAATGGCACAAGCCTTCCTTTTCCTGTGATTTGTATGGGTACTCGCTGCCACTGTGGATTCAAAATGGCTCAAGTACAATCTCCGGAAAAACAAGTAAACAAAAAACTTAGCCATGCTTTTGGATACTCAGAGCCTTTTGTTGAATCTGAGCTAAAGGCTTTGTGGATCTGGATGTGACAACCACACTAAGACATATAGATGTACTGGAAAAGAGCAGTGAATGCAGTAGGTGAGATGTTATCCGGCTTTTTCAACCAGGAGTAGTCCTACTTACAGAGACAGAGCAGGAGTGCAAACCATTTTTCTGTAGCTGTTGTGCATAACAATGCAAACCCAGCATACTCATAAGGGAGGAATGATCTTCTAAATAAAGGCCCCCCACACCATTAGCATTCCCAGGACACACAGCTTTTAAAAAGTTTGTTCCCTTTCTCTGACTGACCGTTTCATAGCAACTGAGAAAGGTGCTTCTATTGTATGAGCCATGCAGGAGATTAACTTCAAATACAGGCCATATTTAGTGCATTGAATTGAGTGAAAAATGTTCTTTTACATTGTCACAGATATGCTAAACACAATGGAATTTTGTTTGTTCTGTTTTGAAAGAGAGACATGACTAGCCTTAGCCATAGTTGCTGACGTATGCAGAAGATGCTTCCTACTGCATGTATTCTGAGCACACTTCAGTTCTTTGAAGAATAATGGCATCAACTGCTAGGTCTGCATACTAAGAATGGCTGAAGTTATTTCAGGTGAACTTGAAGAATTTCATCTAGAAGCTCATGCAGATGCTAATGAATGTGAATGTGCTAGTGAATGGGATGGGCACCCTGGTTATGAACAACACAGAAAAAGCAGAGTTGCTGAATGCCTTCTTCGCTTCTGTGTTTACCAAGGGCAGCCCAGTAGAATCCC
>JAWLRI010001063.1:3983686-4027974 GCA_034781795.1 Crypturellus tataupa
TGCAGCCCTGTGCCATGTGCTCTAGGTGGCCCTGCGTGTGCAGGGGGGTTGGACTAGATGACCTCTAGAGGTCCCTTAGGCATTCTGTGATTCTATGATAAAGACTTCTATGTTCTGCCCTGCATCTCCATGCACCCTATCATTAAAGCATTTAACAAGTATGTGCAGACCCAAGCTAAGGCAACTTGAAGTAAATAAAAAAACCTGACAGCATCCGACAAGTTTGAAAAGAAGAGCTTACTTCAAATCATTACAATCAAAATTAAATAAATGTCTCAATCATTAAAGTCCCTGAAAGTGGTAAATGACTGGACCACTCAGTTTATCCAAGCAGAAGTTCCTGCTAGGTGAAGAACTTGACACGCATGGGTGGCCTCTTTCAGCAGCAGTAGACAGAATTTACCAACTCATTCAAGTCTGAATGCAGTTTATAACATTATGTTATAAACAGAGCCCAGAGCTAATATGGTTCAGTGTTCAAACATGATTTTTTCAGCATGAACTTTAAACCTATTTCAACAGCAACATGGACCTCCAGTAAATCCATGTCACTCGCTAGTACATGGAGCCTCACACTTACTAGTGATGGTACAGTTCTGGCTGGCAGTCAAAGCCCTTAAATTCAACTTAATGTCTCGTACCAAAAGAGACACTGCCTGGGCTTACTGACTCAGACAAGCTCAAACTCTAACTCCAACTCAAAATATATCCCTAAAATCAGAAGAGAGACTCCTCCCAGGCACAGAACCAAACGCAGCTGCAATGCAGCAATTGACAAATCTAACCCACACAGACTTTGACAGTAATTCTACTACCAATACACTCTCTAATGCTGCACCAACAATACCCACTCATCCCAGGCAATATATGGGCAAATTCAGCAGCAGCAGTACCCCTAAACATAGCTTGAGAACCCACTTCAGTAACACTTTCACAGTGCCCCACCTGAACCCAAGCCCTCATGAAACCAGAACCAACAGGTCCTGCCAAAACAGCAGTGAGCTTAGTTGGATGGGTCCTTTGGGAACACTCCAGAAGATAACGCAATGATCTGTTCAACAAGAAGCAGAAAACCAAGTTTACATACTTATGTCAGATGAAAACCTAGGGTTCCTCCAGCCTACAACTAGACCAGTGACGTGTGCCAGACAGTATTAGGCATAACTAAAATTTCTAATATCACAAGTTATTGCACAGTCCCTTAAAGTCAGCATATAAAAGCCCTGAGAGCAATTCAGGATGAAATGTGAAAACCCTATAAAAACTTATCTTGATTAACAAGAAGATAGAATTTAAGGCAAGAGTTTCAAACTCAACCAACTTCACTGTCTGAATTTTTTATTATCTATTTTTTTTTATTTATAGAAATAAATCTGAAAGCCCTAAAATTTCAAAATTAAACTCTCAGCCTTAAGCCCTTTGTTGCTTTTGAATGAGTTTTTTCAATCTTTTCTAGCTTCCAGAAAACACTGTATTTCTGTTTTAAAGAGGAATTTACAACTACCCAGGGAGAATGAACATGTGAACTCTAAAAGGTCCAGCAATCTCATTAAAAATATTGTTTTTCTGGCATACTACCAGCAAGAAACAACAACACAAGTAAAAGACATACGGTGTTTTCTGAATAGTGTTTCTGCTCTCACTACTTTAAACCCTTGCTTCTAAACAACACAATATCTTCCCTGGCAGACCCAGACAGAATGATAAATGCAAGTCTAGAGCCTATTCTGGCGCAGTCCTCCCTATGTTCAAATATTGAGATCAGAATTTTCTATTATGGTGTAACTTTTTTTGTGAAATCTGTCAGTTTATTCTTAACTAGATGACCACTAATATGATATGAACTTTTTCAATATGTTACATAAAATCCAGGAAAAGAACCCTAGCCATAGAGTACGTTTGAGTTAGAAAAAGCAATAATTTTTGTGTATTTATACATAACAGCCTGCTTGCAACTACTGAACCATTTATACTCTTTCTGCTGACAAAAATTATATATTTCTCTCTTAATTATACTAATAGAACCTCGTTACTAAATTTGCTGTCAGAAATGCACTACTATTACAAAATACTAATTTGAGAGACCTAGGAAATCCCATTGTGAATAACTGTATGCTTTTCCATTCAGAAACACAAAAAATTCATTTTGCCAACTTAATGAGAGATGAAAGTAAAATTCCCCACTCAGAATGCAGTCTCCTTCAGATATCCCTTTTGCAGTATTTTTGACAAGTAAAACTAATTGCTGAGAATAATTTATTCAGAGGTTTGACTATTTGTTCTTTGTAAATTCCATATGACCAAATTGCAATTGCAGTTGTCATTAGGATGTCTTTCAGGGGGAGTTTCATGAACACTTACGCAACTGATTCTCTATCAGGTGACATCTCTTAAAGTTCTGAGGTAATTAATCATGTGCTGTAGCTGCTGTCTTCTGATGAGAAGACTGCTTTTCATGACATTTTGTTCACATTCTTAATAATTATATCATTAAAAAAAAAAACAAATTTTATTTGTTGCTCTAGGAAATCTCATAGGGAAAACTGAAATACACAGGCTCTGCGTATAATAAACAATTTTGTACTTGCCCCAGTTCCCATAATCTATCAATGATAGGGCAAATAAACTATGTCTTGCTTCCAGCTCAATGAACACTTTATGACACATTTTTATCTGTTTATCAACCATATTTACGCATCCATTACGTGTTTTGCTCTTCTCTTTAAAGAGCTGGGGGTAGTCACCACAGTTGATGATTTCTGATTTCTTTCAAAATCAGAAAGAAAAGTTGGAATGTTTCATGGAAGAGAAAATCTACAAAACAGCTTCATGAAGATGTCAAAGCTTCATTTTGCAAGAGGGCTAAATCTCTGTAATTTTCCCAAAATTAAAATTATTCATTTTGGTACATGAAGCCAGAGTTTGGTGCAGATTGGTAATATATCTTTTCAATTAGTTTCTTGTTAAATTACTTTTTTTTTCAACATATCCTCTGCCTGGAATAGTAATTCCTTTTCATCTGCGTAAAGGAAGTAAAGGATGAGTCGTCTCCATCGTCACTGTGTGCAGGGTGATGGGAAACCCAGACCTGCTACGTCAACCTCAGCCACAGCCACCCTTCACTACACAAAATCCTTCAATGAGATTGGTCAGTAGATGGAACTAGGGTGTCAAAGGGCAGCTGATAGAGAGCTTTATTTTACTTTTTAAACACATTAAGCAAAACTAAATATAACAAGTTGATTTAAGTATATCCAAACTGAAAAAAGACTGTCTGTAGTTTTTCTGACTAAAACTGACCATACTAGTTTAAAAAAAAAAAAAAAAGTGCCATTAAAAATTCCATTTTTGTTAGCAACTGATATTTTTCATCAGAAAAAAAATCTTTCCAATAAATAATTTCTGTCCAGCTCTGCTTTTTTATTATTTAATTTTGTTCTTTATCCTCATCATCCTGGCTACCATTCCACTTTATAATACGTAGTCTGTGTCTTCCTTCTCTGAATGTGTCTTTCTCCTTTTCTAGTCCCTTATTTTGAGCATTTTTCTAAGAATAAAGTTTTCGAAACTACTTGTTTAAAGACAAAATCTTATTGTCTGCAATCTCCATTTATACTTCTAAGACTGTTTGTTGATATTTCTGTTGTAAGAAATTCTGCATTTTCATATTGACCTTGCTTGAGAATAATGGTGTTTTTTTTCACCAAAGGTGCCAGTGCTTGAAGTCAAACGTTCTTTTTTTTTTCTGCACACATTTTTCACTTTTCCCCTTTTTCAATTTATCTAAAGTTGATGAGAACTTAACCTTGAGGTTGCTCTTATTAGCACCACAAAGTACTAAGTACTGCAAAAGCATTATCATGTAAATAGACAATGCAAAGCGCAGCAAAAGGAAGTCTGAAGTAAATGAGATTTGACTGGTTTTCTACATTACCGGCTTACTGTTTTCTTCCTCATGCTCCTATATTTTCTACAAAATATTTATAGCACTTTTTTCCCTTTTTTTCAAATTTCTGAAAGTCAGAGCAGATTTGGAAAGGTTAGAATTTATTGTTGCTCTTAAACCTAATAGAAACTCTAGAGAAACCCCACCATGATTAATTATTGCAATTATATGTCTTCTGCTTAGTCCTCAAATCTTCTGGGCCATGAAATTAAACAATTTTGTAGTAGCACACATGTGCTGGAAGGAGTCATAAGAGACCCTCACTAAAATATCCAATTCTCTGTCTTCAGACAGTGGACAAGAACCAATACAGACAGTGGTGAAAAATAAAATGCAACAAATTGGACTGTCCCCAAATTGTACATCTTTCATTTTAAGAAAATAAACAATACCAGTTGCACTGGATGCAAAGCACGATGCCAATTCACAATACTTCTCCTGGCTCCTCTACACCTAAACATCAAGTTACTGCCCAGTCTCACCGCGAACAAATGCAGGCAATACACGTGCCTGGGGAAACCTGCCCTTTCCACTGACCCTGGTACAACTGTGCTAAGAGAAGAGCAATAGCATGGATACGAACCATCACCCCATGTAAGTGTCTAGGAAACCTAATAGCAAAGAAGAAAGAAGTAAGATTGTCAGAGGGATATTTGACTGCAAACAGAAAAAAAAATGAAAAGATGAATTTCCCCAATTCCTTCTTGGGTAGAGAAGAACAACTCCTCTGCCAAAAAAAAAAACATAAAGATCATCTGCAGTCAGCAAGCAGAAAGCAGCAGAATTCCTTTTTGGTATCAGCCTTATAAAATACAATCCTTAAATGTTTTATGTGGCTTTTATGTACTATTTCATTGTCAAAACCTGCGCCGCATTTTCTTGAAGTCCCTGATCGATTTAATGGAATAAATGAAAGAAGCAATGGAAAAGTGGAAATTCATTTAAGTATCTGATTTTAGAAGATAATACATGACAGTCATTTTATTCAAACACTCCTTAAAAAAAAAAAAAATGTTCAGAGACACCAGCCACAATGGAGATTTGATTGAAAGCAGTTTCTTTGCCCTACTCTGCTCCTCATGCTGGCACCCCACAACAAAATTAGACCACAAAGGTAATTAGCAGGAATGCCTGAGGTCTTCAACAAATATAGGAAATTTTTCTGTGGTGTCCTTTACTCTTGCCCAGACAGCAACAGAGAAAGGTTATTAAAACACCTTTATTTTGTGAGAAGGATTAAATGATTATTTAATTAGCTTTCAACCTAGAACAACCTAGAGCTGCACAACTGAAAAACTTTGCCTATTCAGATCTGTAGTCAGGAAATACTTTTTAATGCCACAGTCAGGATGGAAGGAACAGTAAGGGATAAAACCAGTAGATTTAGCATATTTTAGACAGGGATTATGTTAAAGTCATTCGTACATCTGAACATAAACAATACGAGTCAGGCTACAATTCACCAAAAATATAATATGGTTGCCTTCATCTCCTAAAATTCTGTGGTCTTTCACAGTTCTTCCTTTCTCTCACAAAGAATCACTGTCTCACAGTGGCTGGAACTTCAGGCATTGCTAGGCACTTGGGTTATTGTCTCTTCATATACAGTTCACAGTGCCCAATGTCACATTTAGACATTCCTGACCCTACCGCCCTGTTACCTAAAATCTGTCTTCTAGCTACCTTTTTGGAATGTCATGCATTCAGAGCAGGATTAGCCCTCCAAGCAATATCCACCATATTGGCCACTTCAATTCGACAACCTGAAGCCATGTAGTTAAGTCCTAATAAAATAACACCACATCATGTGATTTGGAAGAATCACATGAATGAGAATAAAGACTATTTGAAACACTAACTGTAAGCCTGGGAAGAGCATAGCACATTAAAAAATTCATAATTTTTCAGCTTGGGTGAGTCAGTAGAATATATGTACATATACCTCTGTAACTAAGGACACATTATTTATAAAAGTTTTAGTACTACCCTATACAGCACAATATTCATTTCCCAGACATGTTTCTCTACAGGCTACCATTTTAGCTTTTCTCTGTGTTAACTTGCTCTTTCTGAAACCCACTGAAAGATTTCTTAAACAAAGAGCTGACTGTCATCCCAACAAACCATATGTTAGACCCTAAGGGTAGTCAAAGACAACTGCCTGCACAGTTACTAGATGCTATAATCTGCACAGTTGGGTTGCTGGAGCTTGCAGAACAGGCTAATTAAAGGGGAAAAGGGAAGAGGTGGAGAAGTACTGATTATTCCTAAATAAACCTGCTTCTAACAAATTTTCAGTTGGAACATTCTAAGTTTTTCTCATTGAAGAGAAGCTATGGTAAAATAAGTAAAAATTACTTAAACGTAGCGTTTTCATATCTAATAGATCCGTTTTACCAACCGCATTTAAAGGATTTGTTGATCCCCAAGGAAACTTTTTTCCCTTTTATTTAAGTGCCAGGTGATGTTTAAAGGTCTACGCTGCAGTTTCTGCAACCGTCTTATATTGAGGGTTTCAAATCAATGCTTAGGCTCCTGTTAGCTCCTTCTTCTAGCAGGATTTTCACCACATGGAGAAGACTGGATGGTGTAAAGACCCACTCCCACCCTTTCAAAACAATAAGAGTAGATGCTTCCATTTAGGTTTCCTTTCCATGAAATCTAGGAGACTGCTTTGATGGATCAATGTGTATAACATTGCAAAGATATTCCCAAAAATAACATGCTCAATAGATTGGTGTCTATAGCTTTATCATCTATACTTTTGTTTTTCATAGTTCAACTTTTTTTTTTCCTTTAGAATTCCTTTAGAATTCATCATTTTCACCTTACAGGGTGATGCTTTCAGAGATTTGACTTGGCTGCCAGATTACTAACAGTATGGAATTGTAGAGTTTCAAACTTGCGAGTTTGTGCTTCTCCATAATATGGAAAAGTATGATTGCAACAAACTTCCTGGTAAGCCTCATAGCCCAGGCAGGGTCCTTCCCCACCATCTTCCACATTTTTCTGAACATGAAAGAGTTACCGCCAGCCCCTAGAAGATGCATCTTCCACTGGCATGGCCAGCAATCTGACTCACTACTCGACCCATACAACTCCTCTAAGGACATGACCTGTCACCACCTCGGATAATGTCCTGTGGATATGAATAATTTTGTTCTCCATGTATCAGGCTTTGATTCACCATGGCTTTGAACAAGGAAAGCCAAATTACCTGAAAATGACCCCTATCTACAGCTGGTTTAAAGAAAAAATATTTCTTTTTTTTTAATTTATGTGTATGAAATTGATAATAACCTATATATACCATAGGTGGAGAAATGAAAGAACAAGCCACACCTGACCTACCTGATGTCTCTGGCTGCTACAGAGAAATCTCTGTTGGTGCGACAGGTTTAAAGGCTCCAGATGATCTGAATCAATTTCATCGTTATTCCTAAAACCTCATCACTTCCTTCTACTCCCATACCGTGCCCTCCACCAAGACCTATTAAGGAGTTTCACCTCCCTCTCCTCCCAGCTAAAGAAGATGCAAGCATCATTTAGACCTTGCGCCCTTTCCTGCACATAACTGACTTAACAAAAATCTTCTCTACTGAACGGTAAAAACACTTCTGTATCTTTTTTTGTGATTCAGTGTGCATCCTTCCATATGATGTATCCCAATCGACTGAATTAATATTTTACATCAAGCTATACATTAAGAATAAAAACATTTGATAAAAACATCTAACTTGGATACACATTCTTAGCTTATAAAAATCCTTCTGCCTGAGACCAGACACAAAAGTAATAAACCACTTAAGCCGACAGTGTGTTTAGTGCTTTGTTTCAACCTATTTATCATAATAATCTTTTCCTTCAAATATGAGCATGTATATATAAATTTTATCTGTTATATACAGACATTCACATGTCTGGCTCTTGCACAATCAGGTGAAAAGTCATCAGTATAAATTGATCCATACAAAAATAGATCACAGTGATCCTGTAATTCAGAATTTGGGTTCTAATCCTTTACTGATTTCTCCACATTTCCTTTCTGTAGGACTTCGCCATTACTTTCAGTTTGATGAGGTTCTATCTGTTTTGGGATTCTCTCTTCTATCTTGATTTCCCTTTACACAAAACCATGCCACTATAAAAATACTAGTAAGGCACTAGTAGGATTATACATGACTAGCTTTAGCTGAAAAAGCATGAGAAAAAGAAAGAAAAAAAAGACTACAAGACTACTTTACAAAGAATTTGTGCACTTACTCACCTTTTCCATTGTAAACACAGGTACATTAAACCTGAAAATAACTTTGAAGTCATTCAAAACTAAAACAGAATTATAGCTGATGAAATTGCAATAGGAAGAACCTGGATACAAAATCCTAAGGCAAAACAATCAACTCAAAAGACACTTTTTTCACAAACAGCGAACAGATTCCAGCTATGACAATCTCTTTTGTTGAAAGGCGACTTTCAGTACTATACTATCTTGAGGCAAACTGTCAGTATCTCCCTTTCTTGGTTTCAAACTAGCAATTTGCCACTGGGAAGGCACAACCCATTTACCCAAACCAGTAATTTGTCACAAAACAGCACAGACATTCTCGCTAGACATCAGCATGCAGTCCACTGATTTCATTACTTATGGGAGGGAGCCACCACCAGGAAAACAAAATGCAGGAAGAATCTCCAAGTCACATATTTTCTGGCCTGAGCAGCTCCCATAGTGGCATCCTGAGGTTAACTCAAATTTTCCCATTCTCCTCTTCAATGCAAATGTACAATGTAACACTTTCCTCCAAATTACTTGTGATGAATTTAAGACAATAATGATTTTTAACAAGATGTCATTATGAGGCGGTTATTTATCAAATGGACCAAATCTTAAAAGAAACCACCCTGAAAACAAGTCTTTTCTAAGTTCTGCTTCCTGTCCCCTAATGTACCTAATCATGATGAATATGGCATCACTGGGAATGTTCTGTGTGGTAAACAAAAACAGAAAATTACATGGATTGACATTTCTGTTTCAGTTTTCTAAAAGAAATATCACATTGTCCTTCACTGATTTTTTTTTTCATGCAACCAAGACCAGATCATCACAGTTCATTAGGTACTTAAAGATGAAACACTCAGAAGGATGTTTTAAAAGCAGCTGTCCACAATTCTCATTTACTTAATGTTCCTTAAAGGTAAATGTATGCTTAAACCTTCGCAAGACTGGATCTGGAATAATCAAAATACAAAAAACAGGCACTTAACTCTTCTGAATATTTAACTTAGACATTCAGATGACTACACACATAAGGCTAAGCAGTCCTAGATCTTTTTAGGACTGGGGCCATAATGAGTAAACTCACAATAAAATAGTACTTATAAGTTAATTACATTCAATGTAATAAAACAAGTCCCAGGGACAAAATATAATCATGGCAATCATCTTACCCAATTATATCCATACTGGAAAAAAGAAAAACTCCTTAAGAATAAAATATAATCATTGCAATCATCTTCTCACTTTGAAATAATCCCTCCATCTGTATTGGTAAATTAAGCCTGAGCAAAAATACAAATTAATGTGAAATGTCTTAAAATAGCATCACTGGAGCTATTTTCCTCAGTTGTACTACGATTATGTTATTATGTTCACAAACCCAATCTGGAAAAAAATCTGTAATTCTTAGATTGTCTACTCATACAATTTTCATAGCACACATGTAGATCTGTATGGTAAAGAACAGTGATTAAACGTTTGCACTATATGGGTATAAATAAAAGCTAATATATGATATTGATATCTGTATAGAGAACATTATTTATCAATACATATAAAACATTACACTTGGTTAATTAGAAGCATATTCTGTATACTATCACAGTACTGGCCTTTGTTCTTTGACTACACGGTCATCTGAAACTGAAGACTTTCTCTTTCCCAAAGTAAGTCTTCTTGCTGTACCTGGGGATTCAGCCTAACTATGTGTGATGTCGTTGTTTTAATACACTATAGAAGAATGAGACTGAGTAATCTACTTGCCTTCAGTGTGTTTGAGCTGTCAGTAAGTCCAAAGTAAATTAGACAAGGTTATACGTCAGTACTTAAGTGGAAGATTTATTATTTTCCATTTTTGTCTACAACATTTGTCTCTCCTTGCATCTGTAACTACAATTTACATCTCCTGAATCCTGACTTGCCCATGTACATACTGAAATATGAGAGCAATGTGAAAATCCCAAATATTACATAGCTCTGCTGTTATTCAGCGTAAAGAGCCACGCTAGCATTGCTGACCACTTGATAAACACTGGACAATCCTAATTAGTACTGATTCAAAACACTGCCACAGAAAATGATGAGAGTCCTCAATTTTTGTGCAAGTCATTAGGCAATCTTAGTATCAGCAAATACTGTTCTCACTGATCCTAGCTCCTCAGCAGTGACCTGAACAACACAGTTCAGCAGGAAGCATTGATAAAACTCTTACAGGAATTGCATTTCATAGAGGTCAATTTAAAGCCAATATTATGTGATATGTCCTAAAAGAAAGGGTCGTCCAGGACATCTGGGCTCCTCTTGCCCATCATCAGCAATTTTTAGATTATCTGTTCACATTTACCGAGTGTCCTAGGTGTAGTAAAAGACAATTTTTGCCTGTGAATGATGAGATGGGAGGCTATAGACTTTGTAAGCGAACAGCCTCTACACCTCTAAAGAACCTGAGCACGCAGGAGGTGGTCCAGACAACCCTCCATTAAGCCCCCATCAGCAGATGAAGAAAGGCCATAGCCACCTTTGTCAATAGTCAGGTCAGAGCTTGTCATAGTCCGAGATTTTAAAGTACACCGTGTCACTCCAATGAATGTGAAATCTGGGTCGATTTTACTTTTTGAAACAAAGCATCTGGCTCTTTGGAGTTGACTGTTTTCTGTTGAAAGTGATTTTTCCAAAATTAAAGTGCCAAATTTCATAAAACACTTTTCTTACAAAGCAAGATGTACTTGTTTCTTCCAAAAAGTTGAAGCCTTAGAATTGTTTCTTATAGATCTAAAACGAGGAGGAGAAGTAGCATGACCTGCCTTATGGAAAAGAAAAGTCGTTTGAATTTTCCCTCTGAACTCATCCTAGGGGCATAAGTTTTTATTTGTTTGTTTTCTAACTTACTGGATTTAAGTGCTATTCAAAAAGAACAAGTAAAATCCGGTTAGTTGAAATCAATAGTTGATGTGCTGAATGAGCAGTTGCATTTAGCAATGTACATTTTTATACCTAAATGAAGTTTCTGTTTAGTAGAGTAAATGAAGAGAGATCTACTTAAATCCAAAACATATTTAATTAAAATAAGGTAATTATTGTCGAGCTATATTTGAACAGACAATACAGTTGCAGCAATTATCTGTAATTATACAGCTCCAATCACAGAATAATAGAGGTTTCAGTGTCACTAAGCACAATAAGGATAATTACTCTTTCCATTATTCTGATGGGCATGTAATTAACAACTTTAAAAATTTCTTCCTGGGGACATAATAGGCACACTTTAACTACAGGCTGGCAGAGAGTGATCAAGGTATTCAGTACAAAAAGGAAAGGAACGTCCTCACTTAGTTCCAAATCCAGCTGAATTCTCTCGTTCTTCCAAAACAAATGGCAGTCATTCCGTCTTCACAATGAAAGGACAGGTTTGAATAAAATCCTGTGCTTACTGAACAAGACCGTAAGAGTATTCAGTAATACAAGGGAATAAAGATGTAGATTAAAATCTCTCCTACACCATAGGATGTCCAGATCCAGAACAGCAGTAAAGACACTGATTTATTTGAACCTAGAACTAGTTCTTAAGTATTACATTTTTGGTCTGAGGAGGAAGAAAAAAAAAATAAAAAAGGCCAAAGTATGTACTTGCTTAAATCATGTAGCTGAAAACCAGACAGGAGAGAGCTGAAGCTCTACGGTGACAGCACTAATACATTGTACTCCAGGCATAACATAACTCCTCCTTACAAAGTTCTGTATTCGCTGTCTCCAGACTGGCATTTTTTCTGTGGTTCGTCTTTGGAATCACAGCAGCTGTCACCTTACAAGGACGGGTGCCTCTAAGAGCTCCGCACCATTTCACACTTTGATCTGCTCCTGTCTCTAGCACTGGCTGCTATCTGTTCTGGAACAGACTAAGAATGAATCTTTACTTCTCCCAGCAATCAGGCATGGAATGTCAAGGCCACATTGGAGAGAAAAAAAAAAAAAATTCAAACCAACTGAACATGACAGCGATATCACCTGAGAGCTGCCAAGCAAGCCTGACATTTTTGCGCTCAATATTTCAGCTAACAGAGCCAAACACAGCTCTAATCAACTACCTCCTGCCTGTGGGCAATGGAATGGATGGAATAGATCTGGATATAGGAAAAGAGTGACTTTCTCTTCCTTGCTCTCCAACCACAGCATGAGTGGTACAAGATAAAAGGTGCTGCCTGGGCAAAATTCCCACAGGATCCCACTGGTCCCTCAAATAGCACATATTCAGTTCAAAGCTTTGGGAAGTCCAACAGTTCTGTTGCTATCCCTAGACTCAAACTAGATTTTTTCCCCTCTCTCCTCTACTCCTGGAAAACACAAAAGACACTCTACAAAATCCTTCTTGCTCCTTGGTCAAGCCCTCAAGAAGATATGGCTCTGTCATTGACAGGGAATGTCCTTGTATTGTGCAAAACTTGGCAGCTGCAATCGTGGAAATTATTTTCAGGAAGCAATGTGGTTTTAAAGTGGGATTCTAAAATGACAGACAATTATCAAAATAGCTCTGTGAAGCTCCTAAATTTGTTCCTTTTATGGATGGCATGATCCTTTCCTCTCATTTTTCAAACCAGAAGCTCATATAAGAGTCAAACCAGGGACTTTTCAAGCACAACCATTTTAGTGTGAGACATAGAATCAAAAATAATAAAATCTTTTTTTTCTCTCACTGGCCTAGACAGAAGTAATATGCAACAAACCTAGACAGAAATAACATGTGACACAGAGAAAAATTTGCTGAAAGAAAAGGTGCCACTCATACAGTTATAGTGCTGATCTAAAAGATTAATGCTTCATTTTGTAGGGTTGAAAGAAGTAAAGATTTTAGAAGTCTCTTTGCATTTTGTGCCTCAGTATTTAGTTTAAAAAAAAGACTCTTTTTTAAGAGAGACTGCATAGATTCTTTGCTAGGGTAGGGTCTCCATAACATGCGTTTCCTCTGCCCATTAAGTTGTTCATCATTTATCTGCAGGCTGGTGCTGCAACCTCCCACCTAGTCTGTGAGTCCAGCAGCCAGCCAGAGCAGGTCAGGCTGAGCTGTGGCTTGAAATACTTCGCGAGACCCCAAGACCATGATTCAGAGGGAGTCCCTATTGAGTAGAGCCCCTGTCTGCACCACTGCCTGCTCCATCAAACATCTGGGCATGCACCCATTGCAAGACCTTTTCACTCAAGGCTCAGAGGTCTCATGAACTGAGAGTGAAGATAGCCAGGAGATGTCAGGATTTAAAAAAGACATAACCCCTTACCATTAAATACTATCATTGCAACAGAACATAACACACAAGTCCTTAATAGAATTCAGCCATTTTGAACTAAACAGCAGAAGCAAACTAATTCGTTATTGTACTCTTGCTACTTATAACTCAACCAACTACCTCTACAGTGCTAATAACACAAAAAGAGGAGTCCTGCATATGGTGCCTTATCCCAATACCTTCTAACAACAGAAGATAAAAAGAAAAACATATTCTGTGCTCAAATGAAGCCCTCATAGCAAATTCTTGATCAGTCATTCTGCCATATCAAAGGGGCTGTAGCTTAAGCAAGACTACTGGCTTTAGTGATTACACAGCATGGGCAGGGCCAAAGTCTCCCAAAGAGAGAGAGTGTAGTTTTGAAGGGAAAAATACTTGTTAATATGATCAAAAGCAGAACTGCAATGGCATCTGCATGCCACCATTCAGATTTTGCTTATTACACAGTTTTCTTGTATTCGGGTGTGCGGCGGGATTGGACTAGATGATCTCTAAAGGTCCCTTCCAACCTTAAAGATTGTATGATTCTATGAATTGCCTATGGCTTAAGTGGAATACAAACACCTTCCCTGGAACCAGATACTGATTGTTGCTTTGCAGTTTCTAGCATTTCAGTAACTGTGTATCCTTCAGAAAAACGATGTGAGCCACCAGTTACCCCTCCAATGGAAGAAGGCTCAGAGGAAGGACCAGGGTGAGGCACCTCTGAGACTCAGGAATCATACAGGCACAGAGAACTGGTTTTATCTCAACACAGAGAGAGCCACAGAGCAGGTATAAATATTCCTTCCTTAGTTGATCCAAGGAACGAGAATGTCTCCCTGAGATAGCCAGATGTGTACACGGCTCAGCCCAACACAGAGTATAAAACCTAAACTAATAAAGGAATTTAATCTTTTCAAGACTGGACCTGGAGTAATCCTTTCCCACAACTGGGGACAGTCAGCATCATGATGATGAGCATATTATAGAGACTGGAAATGGCAACTATATTGGTATTGCGATGGAATTCAGTAAGTGTATACTTGTATTGTGATTTCAGTATACTACTACCGTGTCATTTTGCTAAATCAAATACCCCAAGTAGCACCAAATATCTTCAATGCAGACTTTTACATTAAACATTGCAATTTCTGTATATGTGGAATATCTAACAGAACCTGATCAGAGAATACCAGACTCTGACAAATGAAAAACTAGAAACTTCAGATCTCGCATAGAGTAAATATATATTTTTTTATGTTTATTCTTCAGAGTTTCAAGTTTCTGGCTTTTGTTTCTCTTGTTTTAAGATACTGAATGCTGTTTATGCTATTTCATCTAAGAAAAGTGAGATGTTTTACTTCTCACTATTGCCCCTATCAACAGAATCATCACAACTCTGCTGATACATACTCCTCGCTATGTTAGCATTTGTCTTTCTCATTCATTTCCCAAAAGGCTAGGCTATTATAGTATTCTGGTTTTCTTCTTTTACTTGCTGTGATTTTTACTTAATTCAATTCTAAACTTTGAGCAGTTTTATTTTATTGCAGATTCTAATTGATTCTGTTATTGCTTTTAGTAGGATTTGCCACAGTGGTGAATGCTTTGTATTTATAGCAATTAGTATCCATATCTATTCTGGTGTATTATATAGATCTCCTTCTATAGTAATGGGTTTTTTTTTTCCTGTTTTTCTTGGGCCACTGGGAATGTAGCATACAAACCATTTGGGATGAAAAAGCACTTGTATGGCCCTATTCAGCAAGCTGGCTGAAATCCTGATAGAAAAAAAAATGCAACAGAGAGCCCTAGAGGTTCTGTCCTGCACTGCACCAAATAACTCATGTGTATATGTACTTTCACACCGAATGCATGTCATGTCTTTTCTGTATATCTGGCATACAGAAAATGTACACAACTCTCAGACATCAGCTGCAATTGTACGACATCCATCACTTTGTCCACTCACTGACTGCAGATTTGTTCAGTTCTTTGAAAATGAATGAAGCAGAAAAGTGTTTTTCTTGCTTTTTGTCTGATTTTTTTTTTCTTTTTTTGTTGTTGTTGCTTGAAAGTAGCTGCCAAAGGGAAGGTGACACTTGATGACTTCAAAGCATAGTTCATTTTATTGTTCATTCCTATGCCACAAAGAATAGACCTGATGATAGGCCTACTAAAAGTAGATAAAGTAATATTCAAGTAGATTCTGGATCAATTTTATAATGTTCCAAGATGAGTTTTAAAACTCAAAAAATTTTAGGAAACCACAGTACTTGCAATATTTTTTTCAGTACAGCTGGAGAATGTTTGTGGCAGCTGTTTTAATTAAAATCTCTTTGAGCTTAGCTTTAAATGGCAGGCAAAAATGAAATCTTTATTAAAAAAAAAAAAAAAATCCCAAACTCATTACTATGCATAATACAGGAACCAGAAAGGCACCACTAAAGCACAACTTTTGCAAATATTGGTGAGACATCTGATTAAAGACAGGTGGAGAGGTAGCCTGCGCCATGGGCATTTCAGATATACAGCCACTCTAGCTAGAAAGAGGACACCAAACAGCATGTGTTTGAAAGGTGCCCCTGCTTGTGGCAACTGCAAAATGGATGGGATGCCCTCAAATGGTTCACCCCATCCCTCAGCTGCCAGGGACACACTGGTTGGGTGGGATTCTCATCACTTGCCATCTCCCTTCTGCTCTGAGGTCACCACTGAGAAGTAGGTGGATTTTTCCTTCCCATGTTTTATGGATCTTCCTTCTTCAAAGCCTCCGTCTCTGCCTCACGTCTTTCCCTCCAGAACAGCAACTCACTCTTCCGTTCTGCTTTCACAGAGTATATCTTTCTCTCCTTATCCTTTCATGCATTCCTTTCTACTGGCAGCTCTGAGGTTGCTAGACTCAAAATTCACAAAGTATGGGTCAGATTCTGAAATAGCATGAGGCACCAACTCCATAAAGCTTAAAAAATACAACTGTAGTTTGGTGTCGATTCCTCTTTGCTCCCAGTACGTGTACGTGATGTTTACAGCACTGTAACTCTCATGCCTTTTAATGACAACAGAGATTTTGGAACCTTTGGCAGAGGTCCCTTTGGGGAAATCAAAGAAATGTATCCGTATGGGCTATGCCACCAGCCAGTGGTGAGCTATGCTTCTGATCAAGAAGCATTCTGATATATGATCCAATCTACAATGTTAAAAAGGTTGGACAAAACTCACCTCTATGTACTTAGTGCTCTGTTAAGTAGAAATAAAGGGCATATTAGATAGGTTGGTCATATAGTCCATGGGGAAAAATTGTCCAATGAATTAACTCCGAAAAAGACCACATATTGGTCATCTTATGAATTATAAAGAATGCCTAAAAATATAACCAATAATTGTGGATTCTCAACAAATACGTACCAGAAAATGATTCATGAGAGTCTAATTACATGTGTAACAGCTTAAATCCCTGTGGATGAAAACAAGAGAGTCCAAACAAAATTCAGAAAAGAACAAGCCTTAGATCAACCTGATGTGCTGCTGCTAGAGGAAAAATATTCCTCACAAAAATGGGGTTCTACTGTCATAATCAAAATTAATGCAGAAAGATGACTATATATACATGACTATATTAAGAAAAAAAACTTATTTCTAGTAACTCTGAAGTATTACTTTTCATTGTGAAATCAATTAAGTGAAAAAAACCTTCACTCATATACTTAATAATCACAATAAGCAATGTCACGACCATAAAGTCTAACAGCAAGAGAATATAATCTTTTAGTGAAAATGTACCAAAACCAAATAAACAGCTTTCTGGATAAGTAATAATCAACAGCAAACTGCAGTGACATTAGATTTTACAAGAGGACAGAGTGCAATGTGTGGAAAGATTAGAACAAAAAATAAAGCAAACCATAAAAAGGCCAGATACCTGACAGAATGAGAAAAGGACACGGTCTGGTGTTCTGCAAAAATGATTCAAATAAATCTATACTTTGGCAAAGAAAAAAGGGAAACTGAAAACATGCAGTAGGATTCAGTTATTTCTCCTTTGTGCTACTGCAGTTGACACGAATAATACGTAAGGTCATCTCTCACATAAACTTACCTTAAATAGAAACACTTTGCTTCTGTTTACATTGAAAATGGTCAGTAATATCTTTACAGTTTATGTGCTGCTCTCCTTTATCTTGTTCGGTGCCTCACAAAGTAAAGTAATATATTTTCTAATTGGGAAAAAGCTTATACAACACCAATGAGTGTTAAACTGAGTGAAGACAGTTTTACTGGCTTATAAAAATTGAAACAGGAAGGCGTCCACTATAAACTCAGTGAAACTTCGCCAGTAAGTTTGTATTATTCACAGGAATACAAAAGTCTCAAGACACTAAATCCAAATCATCATCTCTATCTCCTGTATTCCATATTTTTGGCAAGTCTTATGAGTAAAGTTTCCATCTCTCAACACTATTAGGTTCCCATAACACACTGCCAGACAGTTTTGTTAAAACAAAATAGCTTTTATAGCTTCAACTATTTTTCAAAAGTTTCCACTAGGCTGCAAATAGAAAGTACTTTTGCAGGCTGCAAAAAGGATGCTTAAACTAGAGACTATATATAATTGCATATCTATAATTCTGCATACACACACACACACATGTATATTTACATATACAATTAATTTGAAAGAAAAGGGTTTTTTTGTATTTTTTTCTCTCTCTCTCGTAGAGAATGGAGAAACACCTTAAAATTTCTCAAGAGGCACTGCTCATATTTGATTTTGGATACAAACTGAGTTAAAAAAAAATAATAATAATGTTAGAAAGATCTTTACGTAATTGCCCTAAAAGATTGACTGCAAATATAAAACACTGTATCTGATCATTTCCAGAATGTATTTTAAAAATTGTTTTCTACTCTAATATTGTCCCTTCTCTTATTTTGATACATCAATATTCTTGCTAATAGTGTTGAAAATACTATGCACCAGTCTTATTTCAGCTCCTTTAATAAATATTGCCAGGCTCCATAATGTGTTAACAGAAGGAAAGAAGGAGTTGAACTTTTCCAAAAATGTTCTTTTAGTCAAAATTCAGATCAAAGTGTTAGCACTTACACTGAAGTACCACCATTAGAATGAAAACAAGGCTAGGTAATTGCTGTAACAATAATAATGTAAGACTGGATTTAATGTCCCCCTTCGTTACAAATCCATTTGGAATCCATGCTAATTGTTAGTCTATGCTCAGAAAAAAGTTATTTGATGTGCCTGTGGATGTCATATATGTCCTGTACTTCTGTAGTACTTCTATTGTAATTCAACATTAATTATGTTTCACATTAATGTACTGCATTATGTTGTAATATGAATTGCTTGCATTTTGTAAATGAGAAAATTAAGCTCACTTTTGTCTGCTTTAATCCCATTTTACTTTTATTAGGCTTCAGTACCAGAACCCTTTTTTTGTTGTGTTACCAGCACCATGAATCCACACAGTGCATTTCCTTTTACACAGAAGACACATAATTTTGATATCCTTTTTCCAAAAACACCCTCTGATCTTCATCACTCCTATATCATTTTAATTTTTTTTCTTTATAACTGCTACTGAGAGCATAAACTATAAGAAAATAAAGAGCTATTGAAGCTCTAGATTTTGGTCACTCCAGATATAGAAATAATAAACACCTATGACAGCAGACTGCTGGTGAATGATTTAAAGAAATATGTCCCTTAACGTACATCCTGACCCCTTCTCTGTTAGCATGACATTTGCTCAGGGATGTCTAGTGTTTATTTTTCCCTGTCTGCCTTTACCACAGGAACATGGAATAATAGAGAAAGACTTGAAGAAATCCAGCAGCTAGAGTTTTTTGATCTTTTATTGAGTTGTAGACAACTATCCTTACTGA
The DNA here is from genome assembly GCA_034781795.1 of Crypturellus tataupa. NCBI lineage: Eukaryota > Metazoa > Chordata > Aves > Tinamiformes > Tinamidae > Crypturellus > Crypturellus tataupa. The sequence goes on from JAWLRI010001063.1 coordinate 4,003,071, forward strand.
AGAGAGTCTGACTGGTACAAAATAAAGAAATTAAAGAGAGAACAGTAGAGGGGAAGAGAGACAAGTATTTTTTCAGTGGAAAAAAATGGGGAAAATGGATAAAAAAGATACAGGGCACTATTTAAACATGTGTGGGTAGGTTGAAAATCTATGTATGGTCTTCGCACTGCTTAGCTGACCCGTCCTTCTGTCAAGCATTCATATCAAATATGACATTTCTTAAAAAGAAGTTAAAAAACAACATGAAGGAACAGAAGAAAAGGGGAAAACAAGAAAGCAGGAAGAAGAGGTGAATTTTCAGACTTCCTCAGTCTATGGAACTATCCATTTCCTCCGACTTACTGACCCTTTGAACTAAGCTTTCCAGAGACCATCTAGCAAATTAAACAGCTTAATACCTCTTCTCTGCTGGCAATTACTTACCCTCTTGGAATAGACAGACAGTTAGGAAGGACTTAACAAATATTTGGTTCAATAAAAGCTTTGAGAATATTAAACACTTCCACACTGTGAGCAGGTGAAACAGCATTTGATTAACTACAGGTTTATAGTGGAACCTCAGGAGATCGTGTTTGACTCTGTAGGAAGGTTGCCAATGCTACACCAAAAAGGCTCATCTCATTTTCGTAAGTGAAAGTGAGAAAGTGCACATTTCAAAAAGCAATTGGCTATTTTAGGTTCCTGGCCATGTTCATATTGAGGTATCAAAGGATGTGGCTTACACGAGAATCCAGTTACAGCAACCTAAGGCCACTTAAACTGAGAATATCTACATGAACCCTCTAAAGCCTTTGCTTGTGATATTTCCTGCACTGGCTCTTAAAATTTATATAAGCAATCACATTGTTCAAGTAGTTTCCATGGGGCTTGCAATGCTACTCACAGAAGTGTTGGAATCACAACTTCATTACAAACTGCTGGGGAGGAGAGAGCGGATCTTTCTTGTCTATGGACAAATACCTAAGTCACTAAAATCTGAACCACATGAATACAGAGACATAAAATATCCTTTTTCTGAAGCTGAAGGCAAAAATTGTCATCCAATGTCTAAGAGAAAAATGGAAAAAAAACTACAGCAGAGGATGAGGAAAAGAAAAAGAAAGGATGAAAGGGAAAATAAGTGTCAGACTGAAACTGAAGACAGAGCTGTAGGGATTACATTCAGTTCTGCTTTTCAAGTAAGGTAAGAAACCCACATTGCAGGTTCCTCTAGAACTGAGGACATGAGCAGTTACTTTGGGATTGAAAAGCCACAGATGCCTAGCCCACAGTCAGGCCTTTATAACCCACACGCTTAACCCAGCAGCAGTTCAGTTATGTCACTTTTCAGCTGAAAAAGAAGCAACAGGGCAGACATTTCTGGTATTTCTGATGTACTGATAGAAACACACACTCTACAACATGCACTTTATGCTGCAACTAAGGCAAAAAAAAAAAAAAAAAGTGAAAAAATTAGGGACATCTCTGACAAGAGCCATTAGAGATACTGCATAATAGTGTTTAACAAAAGTTTTCCAAAAGTAGTCTAGCTATAATACATAGCATATTCCCTGCAATTTTCCAGAAAGCAGTAAACAGTTAAAGTTGAACCTTGTAGCTCCAATATTGAAAACTGTTAGGTATGTGCTAGTGATTTCCCAGAGTATATTAAAAAGGAATTTTCTCCAGGTTCTCAAAAAAAAAAAAAATTATTGCATCGAGAAAATATTATAAATAAAGTAAAAGTCTTTTGGAATTCTATAAACTTTCAATTAAACTCCTAATAAGTCTCCTGGAGTTAGTTGTGCAATTCCTGCTACTACTAACATATAATTAAATATAGGGCTTCAGTATAAAAGCCATTTTTTGCTCTTTAATATTCACATATAAAAAATTAATGCCGATTTATTAGATTTTTACCATGAACATAGAATGTACATACTGCATTTCTAACATGTATTATTTAGTTTGAGAAAAGAAACAGTGTTTGAGTTCTTTATCAAACACCTCAAAATTTGTCAGTTGTCAGCCCAATACCTCTGCACCAAGGAACACTTTAGGTTTGAGGCTAATAGTTGACTAGAAACTGAGATCTACAGCCTTTATTCAAAGGAGTACAAGTGTTGGCATGTGCACACAGAGAATAAACTTGTTATGCATGGATCAGCTACTGGGTCCACACAGATTTATTTAATATTCTCTTTCCACAGTGAGAATTTCTTATACTGTTTCAGAAACCAGGACTGTGTCCTGAACCTTTCCCAAGCCCCTTCAGCACAGCAGCCTGCCCAAACTGTGCATGCACAGGGCTGTGGATTCAGTGAAGATCTAATGAGGCTTCTCACTGCCTCCCCTGAGCCAAGATCAGATGCTACAATAACAAAGCATTTGAATGACAGTCTAGTTTGGCCAAAAGACAAACATAAATCAGTAAAACAAAACACTAATGCTCCATGGAGACAAAATATGCAGTGCTTTTGAAAGTATTTCTGATGCTTTTTAGAGTATCACAGTGTTTTAATATAAATGCTCTTACCAGAATAGGTTAGCCATCTGGGATATTGCAAAGGGACAGAGTATCACCTTATCAGCCCATTTATAATTTGCTTGACAGTTCACCTCTGTTTAACATAGATACTGCTGTTACATATAGCTAAAAATGCAAGATCACTAACAGAATACAGAATGCAAAAGTCTTCTCTTTCAGCAGCTCACAGTCCTTAGACATCTTGCATGTAATTAGTTTTGTCAAAATTTGTGACTGAGAATTTGCAGTGGAAACCTGGTTACACTAATCTTTATCTTTAGCAGCATTTGTAGAGGTGCTGCCCTACAGGGCTGCAAAAGGCCTGACATTCCAAAATCAGACATTTTGAAATTTGGAACTACCCACAAATACCCTAACAGCAGCTCAAAATAAAGATGGTGTATGTGTGGGTTATGAAGCATGCAAGTGCACGGCCTCTTCCTCTTTTCTCTCAATTACAGTGTTCGGTACTTATAGTTCGGTAGCAGCAAGTTCACATTCAAGATTTAACCTTGTGTCAGTGAGAGATGGTTATTCAAACACTAACAACTGCTTCAAAGTTACACCACCAGCTAAATGTTTGACTTCATTTGCCACACATTCTGGCTTGTGAAAGCTCAGACTGCAGGACAGTCCAGTGCAACACCTTGCAAAGTCTGTTTGGATAAAGTATGAGCATGCATTCACCAGAAAATGGTCAGTTCCAGACCTACATTCTCTTTAGTATATACTAGAAATAGTTTTTGTATACACTTCAGCTCTCACAGTGCTTTACAAGGCAGAAAACCACATTTATGCCCATTATAGCGCTAGGAAATTCAAGCCTAAGTTATCTAAGATAAGGGTGGTAATTATGGTATGACCAAGGAGATCAGCATCAGAAAGGCAAAAGAAGAACTTGCTTCTCTTTAGTCTGACAAGTGTGGAATTTATTGGACTATCTTGCCATCTTTGAATTGCTCCTAGACATACCTATATCACTGCTTAGTATCCTAATTTAAAATGTGCATTTTAGATGCATTTTATAAAAATATAAGTAATATTAACATGAAATTGAAATAGATTTTCTGAAGCCAGAGCAATAAACTAACTTGAAATGGTAGAGTAGTCCTTAACATTCCTGTCCGGATAGAACACACAGAACACAACTAGAGATCCAGGTAGCTTCATCCTTGGGCTTTACAAGAAACTCACCAGCTGACATTTGCATACCTTAGAAAAACAACAGAATTAGCAGAAAATCTCCAAAGTGTATGACAATTTATGCAGTTTAGATACTCAGTTACTCTTGTTTCTCAGCTTTAACAACAGAAGTAATTGAAATAGCAATGACAAATTCACATATTAAAATAACGTAAGTTGTTATGTTCGCATAATGCATCATTTATGAAGCCTCAGTAATTGTAGGTCAATACTGAACTCTCATAACATACCATGAATGTTAGTTTTTTTTCTCTTATAGTTAAGTAATTTTAGCGAATCATGTCTGTCTCTCATGCTTTGAGACCCGAATGAGCCGGAGGAAGGAAGTTCACACGTAGTTGCTAGCTTCAGCAGAGGGTATAAGCTCTCCCATGCTGAGCTTTAGGTTCCGCAGCCGTCACTGTGAAGCCACCCTGCGGGCCTGCAGGCTCTGCTCGGAGCACGCTGGGGACAGCACCCAGAGTCCTCACCTTAACGCTTCGGGCCTCATCTAGGCACAGCACAACATTCAAAAGGCAATAACAACAACATCAAGGATCAGAAGAGCCCAGGAAGGAAACAGAATTATAACCTAGGTGATTTTTACAGAAATGTATGTGATGATTGAATGGATGAATTCTTAACAAAATAATCACTATGTAATCACTACGCAAGTTATTTTAATGACCAGTGTCTCTCATTATGCTTGGATAATGGCCTCGATTATTATTATTCTAGTGGAGGAAGATAAAATAGCATCTTCAGAATAATGACAATGCAATGTAAGGGAGCAACCGTTCAGGAAATACAGGTATTTTCAAATGAAAAACAAACTCCATCCTTTTCTCCCACTATTTGCAGCTTTACTAAGCTCCAAGTACTAGAATGCAACTCAGAGAACGGAAAACATTTTTTAAAAACTACTGTTGCCAACCCCAATTGAAGTGAAAACGTTATCAATAAACAATCTAAGAGAAACATATCCAGTTTCAATCAAGCAGCTTTTCAGCAACCTGAAAGGGAAGCTATATAGAAGAATGAAAATAGCTGACACTTTCCCATTGCTGCCCTTTAACTCATCTGTCCAAATGAGTCATGATGAAACGAATCCACATATTTGCAATATTCTTTAAGGCTGTGAACAAACTGCATTATCATACCATAGAGATTTCAGAATTCTGCCTGGCTTAAAAAAATCTATTTCTAGTGCCCCATCTATTTTGCAAATCACTGCAGCACAGCTCTGCAGCATCTCTGCCAATTCCTGCAGTACTCATTTTTCTGCTGTATTTCCCTGAACACATCAGCTGCAACTTTATCAGTGTAAGATGAACATGGAACAAGCTTTCAAATTATCAAAATACAAAAAACATTTCCCCTTGCTCCTCCACCTTTCTTTTCCCCTACTGACTGCCTCGTGTTTGCAGAAACCAGATACTGTCCTCTAACTGCAGTAGTTAGGAGACAAGAAGCTGCAATCTTTGTGAGCAGGTGCTTGAGTTTTTAGCTCACCGCTCAGCTTCCTCGTTTGTTCCTCATCACATCCTTGCTCCATTTCCTCAGAACAGAAACAAACATCAGACATTATAGAACCATTTTCTTAAAGAGATAATAAGATCGCACACTTCATGATTCGGAATATCCTGAAACCTGAGTATTCCGCAGTATATCTGCTGCTTTCTTGGAGTAATGAATCAGAAAGGGTCAATGCTAAAGATGCCTTGTGTATTCATCTAGAGAGGCTGCCAGTAACTCAAGAGTCTGTGTTTGTCTGGATTTTAGAGCCAAAAAATGCTTTCAATTCCCATAGGAATTGAAATCTATATCTAAAGATACTAAACATCTAGTCATCCCACTCAGGTGCACACTGTCAGAAAAAAAGGTTTTTGTGCAAAACATCACTGAAGAGACAAGCAGCATGTTCTCGGAAAAAACTCTCATCTTGTTTGCAGAATGGAAGCAGCTCTACATCCACAAATGTCTTTCAGGTAAACAAGGAAAAAAAATGGAAAGAAGGAAAATATTCTGAAGAGGGAAATCTAGATGCTTCTCCTCAGTAACTCTAGTTCCAGATCTCTGCAGTTTTTTGGACTGCTTGGCTCTTTTTTAGATTGCTTGGCTTGGCTTGCTCTGATATTCCATGGATGGAAATGACTTGTTCTGAAGTGCATTGTCTTTTCTTCTTATCATAAACTTTCCTAGTGTACATCTTCATTTCCCATATGTATTGAGAAAGATTTTATTGTTTGCACTCTGACTGGTTCGCTATCTCCTCAGAGCACTTTGCAGTTACAATTTGTATTTCAAAATTGCCCTGAAAATCAGCAAGACAACAGCAGTCTCCGTGTCCCTCAGAGCAGATGGCATAGTAAAATAACACCACTAATTGATGACATAGCCGGTGCTCCTAAATGTGACTCTTTTACTACATAGTTTTATCCGTGAATAAGAAATCCGAGGAATGGCAGTAACTGACAATTTTTGGTTGGTATCATTAAGTCACGCTTTGAGAATTAGACAAGCTAATACTAGATACCATAGAGAAGTTTGTAGCTCTTCCTTCCTTGAGGGAAATATATTAATTTGGTCAGCAGTGAAGCCATGTTCTTTTCATTAACTATTACTAGCCATGTGGGAAAAGGGCCTGCTGTGCACAGGTGGCTTGGACATCTCCTTCATGCTTCCAAGACCTGTTTGTGCCAGTGGGACAGAGTCTATTACAGGCAAGGAAGTGATTCAAATTAATTTTCTCCAGGCTAGCAAAACCATTTAATTTAGTCTTGTGAGACAGAACAAGAACTTGTAGTAATGAGAATGGTGGAGGCTGCAGAAGCTGGGCAAAAGCATTTGGGGCTTTTTAACTAGACTCTCTGCTTGGAAGAACTCTGCTGGCTTAGATATTACAGCCCCAAAGAGCAAGACCCAAGCCACAGCCAGCTTACAGGTGAGCTCTTTTCCACTGTCCTACTTCAAATGGACACCACCCCAGGCACCACCACCACCACCACTCCCAACATATGGTTTTAGAAATAACTTTTGCTAGAACTCTTTTAGAGTTTTGGGGTTTGTTTTTGGTTTTTTTTGCCATGCCAATCGGTATGATCAACTCAGTCTACACAACTGATACATACACACTAGCCAACAACATGGAGACAAAGGAATAAAGTATGTATTTCTGAAGTCTCAGTTATTTCTAAAAACTCACTGTTCTGCAAAATATTGAAAAAGCCTAAGATATAAATAGGCTTCCAAGGCACCAGTCACCACAGCTATTCTGGTTCTTGGTCATCACACTCCCAAGGACAAGTAGCTAACACCTGCGTCGAGGCCATGGTTCACTTACATTCTCAATGCAAGTTGAACATGCAGCAAAAAATATAGTTATACAACAACTGCTTTCAAATCCGCAAAGTACCTCAGTTCTATGCAGAGGGACATCAAAACGTTCTATCTACCGCAAAAGTTCTGGATTTTTAGTAGTAACTCTTAAAAATGACTCTGACTCAGGGTCTGGTATCTTCCACAACTTGGAAGTTGCAGTAGTTGTTCTAGTGCCTTATAGATCCATGTTCCAGAATAAACTTACAGTCAAAAAATCTGCAAAATTAATTCCAGTCTGAGAGTTCATCTCTTAAATGTGGAGACAGACATGAGACAAGTAAACTCCAAGTGGCTCTGTATTCTGTAGAAACAGAATATCCCTGTCAATGTTTGTTGGTTTAGAATTTGGTTCAGATTTTTTCTGAGATGTGTATTTTTTTTTAAATAAAAAAAAAATAAGTATTTACACATGTAAAAGTTATTTTTCATGCAAAGATACATAAAACTATTCAGATGAACTGCTTGGATAAATACGGTGATCAGATCTCCTGCTGTGGGGAAACCGAGCTGGCCACGGTAGCAGTCAGCTTTAAGGCAAGGAACTCACCCACTCTCCCATGCAGCGGCACCAGTACCTCTGACCAGAGCTTTCCACCTGCTACCTGCTCATTGCTGTTTCCTGCACTCACTCTCCTCTCCAGGAAGGGACCTTCAATCTGCTTGTGAGAGTCACCAGAAGACAAATAAGAAGGCTGAACAAACGACAGCAACCTGCAGGACGCATCTGACTCTGCACAGCACGTAAGGAAAAACAGCACAGGGGATGTGTGTGCTCAAGGACAGCTAAATATCTCTTTGGTGATAGGCATGGCAACTTTTAGTACTGCTCTTACCCTGAGCTGTGGCACAGAGCCGAGATACTCACTTTCACTCTGGGTGTTTCTTAAGAGGTTTCCTAGCTTCCCAAGTAGGTTTATACAATCAATTTAATTATTTCAGAAGCAAAAACTCCCTTATTAGAAAGCCCTACGCAAAGCAAACAAGAGAATGTTCTGTTTGCTGAAAAATAAACTCTTTGGAAAACTGAAGCTTCCTAATTCTACTATTTCACCATCCCATTTCTGTGTTGGGGTTTCACAGTCCATTCTTAAACACTGCTGAGCCTGCTCACATCTTAGCTTACAGTTTTATAGAAAGTCGCTTTGCATGACATGAATATAATATAGGGAAGCATCTTTGGGATACATTCTAGTGTTTTCTGATACACCTATAATAGGACTGGAATCAGAGAAATTCTCCGTGGAACATTATGGTACTTAAAGTGAGTACAGTGATGTGCATAGTATGGTGCATGGGCATCCTGACCTCCTTTCGTACCAAGGCCTCGCTCGCTTTTCTTTCTTTTCCAAGATCTGTCATTTTAGAAACAATGTAGTAAGGATAACTTTTCACATAATACTGTTTCTGAAGAGAGTCATCTTTTTCATACTACTGTATAGTTGCCATAACAACCCCATGCAACATCTTACTTAATAATCACTTCTCTGCATCATTTTTAGCATTCTAGTTGTCATGACAACAACATGCATTTTATGTCATATCTATATTTCCCAACCCTCTTACATATGTTTTTGTTGCTTTGAATGACATCAGAATCAGTCTCTATTTAAAAGATCAGACTGAAATCTAATGCAAAAGAAAGCATCTTTTTGGAAATATGTTCTGAAGTTGTTATATAACAATGTCTTCACTGCTGTATGTGCAACTTACTTAAACTAAGATGGCAAGCTTTCAAAATGTAGCTTATAGAAGAATATTGGCTTCACCTCTGCAGCCCTAGAGGTAGGTCAGATATTTATGTTAGACCAGACTACCCCCAGAGTAATGGTATTTTTCACTCCTATGTAACAGTAACCTAGAAGAACTGTATTCTTAGTTGTAAAAGGAAAAAAAAATCAGAGAAATCTTTTATCAGTTTAAGTTATATGTAATGGTAAGAGTTTGCACTTATAAGATATTTGTTATCAAATGGTGAGGTAATATATAAAAAACTACCCAGTCAGTGACAGTTTTGCTGCGGATTTCAGAAGAGTTTATCATTTAAAAAATGGTATTTTGTAATTTACACTACCACACACGATCAATTCGTATCATTGGGTTACAACAGATGCAGGTCATTCGGGCCAGCACTGGAAATAATTCTTCATGGAAATGACAAGTGAAAGACTGAACAATTCTATGTCTTTTTTTTCCTTTTTTTTTTCTTTTTTTTTCCTTTTTGTATAGACACTCAAACAAGCTCTGTTAGCTGGAACCTACTTATTGCTCTCTGAAAAAAGCCTCACTGTTTCATCACTTTAAGTGCAGGCTGTAGAGATCTTCTTACAGCGCTCAAATTTGTGCAGCTGCCTGAACTGTAAAGTATTAACTAGCTTTGAAAAATTAAGATCATCTCAAACAAGATTTCCAACCACTTCCTATTATACACCAGAACACACTTTAAGTATTTGCACTCCTATAGATATTTTCCCAACCAAGAGAAATGTTTTAGCTCTCCTCAAATATTTCAAGCTTCTTTTTTCCACAATAGGAAATTTGGAGTCAAAGTGCAATGCATGGTCCCTAGGGACAGCAGTAGCTTCAATAGTGGAGGTAAAAATATGTCAAAGAAAGGTTGCTTGATTTTTAGAATTAAAGAGAATGAATTTATTTGTGAGAAAATATAGAACAGAATACAATGCTTTTGTTGATAGGGAAGGAGAATAACACATTAGAAAGAAAAGACACAGAAGGTAATGAGCAGATGAGACATTCATCTTTTTTGCAATGCAAGAGATAGGCAATAATCACCAGAAGTTAATCAGATCTTGTATATTATAAGTAAACTCAGTAGGATAAAAATTAACAACTTGACTAATGAAATATCTGCTTATTTAAACGGTATTTATTGCCTTCCTGCTCCGTGTGTAAACTGCAAACCACTTGAGACAAAGAATGTCCTGTTTTGGACTGCTTATAGGAGAATTCTCCATAGAAACATCTCTCTTCTACTTTTTTTTTTTTTTTTTTTTTTTTTTTTTTTTTAAAAAAATCGGTGCTGAATTTGAGGGAAACAGGATATCTCTATGCAAGCCACTAGAAGACCTCTCTCAGCATATATTTGTACCAGCAGATGGCTGTAATTAAATTGCCTTACGCTGGCAGTGCAGAGCTAAGTACAGCCTGCAAAACTTTCCCGGGGTAAGATAAATCCCACGTTGTCGCAACACAGGCAGCAGTAAGATCATGCACTGGCTAGTGCCTCAGCACTGCAGTCACTGACTGACGCGTACACATATGTCTTAAGGCTGCCCTTCCTCTAGGGCTTCCTGCAGAGCAGAAGCTATTTAGAGTCTGAGGAAGCTATTTAGTAGCCCTCACATCAAGAAGAGCTTGCAAACAAGCTTTGTAGTCAACATCAAGCACCACGAGCTGACATAGAAATCTGAAAAGATGAACTACAGACATGGAAGACTTTCAGTTGTTTTGCAGGTGCCTTAATATAACTGAAGTTCAAGTTTTCTGGTCACTAGAAGTAAAACAGGTAGCTGAAGCCCACTACTCAGAAAAAAAAAAAAAAAAAAAAAGACCACTAGATATTACCAAGAACATTTACCAGCTTAGAGGTGGACAGATAGACAAATAATTACATAAACGTGAGCAGGAACACAGAGAATGAGAGAAAATAGTCACAGTTTGCAAAAACACAGCATGAAATTCAGAGACAATTTGAAGAGGAACTAAATTCGTATCTAGTTGTTTGGAAGGGAGAGTGAGATAAAAGGGGCTAACATAGAAATCTTTTTGGAGAAAGTTATTTAAATGCTGCTTCTTGCAATTATCAAGCTACTATAAGTAAAATCCGTGCCGATTTATTAATTTTCAATTTATTCTTGACTCTCAAAATGCTCATAACAGTTACCATTTCGCTTCAACATTATTTCCTCTGGGTGAACTAAGTATTTGTTTAGGACAAACATTAATATGCCTTACTAAGAAAGAGCATAACTTTAATTATGTTTTAAAATAAATTTAAATGTTCATATTCTTCCGGAGCTTATTTTGGGATAAAGCACAATTGATAAGAAGCCATAATAGGTACAAACACACTCTACCCTCCTACATACATTTATGCCGCCTTTTTTTTTTTTGTAGTACTCATGAGCACAAATCCAGCCCCCATGCTGCTTTTGTTTTAGCCAGGTGATAACAATATTTTCCTCACTTTCAAATAATCAGTATCACTGTTTGCTCAGTATTCCCCTTAGCATTTCAAATATGAAATACTATAGATTTAGTTTATGAAAGTACAATCTTCCTCAGACATCATTTCTGTAAAGCAATTTTTGGCACACAGCACGCCAAAGGGAAAATATTACGTATCTTATTTTTATATCTTTCAGTTTTAAATATGAATACTTTACCTAAATATTTTACTCTCCCACAATATTAAATCACATTGTCTCTTCTGATCAGTGTAAGTAAAAGTTTATGGTGAAATAAAGCAGAATCTATTAGTGATAATCTATCAGCTTTCAAATATAACACTTTAGTGTATTTTTAAATCATTGAACTATTAGGAGAGATCCTATAATATCTGCTAATATTTTCCACCCTCCTTTACTGCAATTTTACTCCAAATCATTGTGCATGCTTTGGCCTCCTCTTTGAATTGCCATCTCTCAAACTGGATATAAGATAGTACCTGAAAACACCTTCTGAGGCTTTTTGTATAAGATCGGCCCTTTGCAGCATGCCAGAAACTGGAATCGGGAATTTATTTTTAGATATACCTTGGTTTTATTCCATCGCATAAACAGAGTCCAGAAAACATTATGAAAATTAAGAAAGCACCAGGATAAGAGGCATGATGTGTCAGGATAAGAGGCTAACTGTCCTGTTTCTTACAACACTACAGTTCACATCTAAGTGCTTATTATCAGAACAAATGCGAAGAAATTGAAGAGTGGCAGTGAGCAGGTGAGTCTATTAATACAAATAATTGCAAATATTCTAGAACATATCCTGACTTTACGGCAAGAGCCATGTTTTCAGATCTCACTCTTTGGATATGAAGTATAGTACGAGCCAGCTAATACCTGGAGAGAACCCAGAGAACAGGAACGGCTGCGAAACAGCTTCTGGGTCTTCCTGCCCGCTGCAGACAAGGCAGGGCGCCCACCAGCCCAACCCACCAGGGCTTAAGGAGCAGCCTATGGATTCCCTGCTCTGCTTTCCGTTGCACTGGCCACAGCGAGCTCCAGAACGGCCTTGTGGCAAGTGGTGACTGCCAGAGAGCACCAGTGACGCAGCAACTTAACATCCCTCCTTTTTGCCATTCTCCCTGATGCCTGCAGCTCACTGGGGGATACCTCAGCAAGAGAAAAAGGATTAGGTGCCTGTTTAGACAGCATTATGTCAGCTTTTTGTTGCTCTAGCAGCACACATGTTCGAGTATAATCCACATCAGAACCTCTTCCACTCATTACAGACTGTAAAACAGGGCTCCTGGTCATATTTTCCTAGACAGCTAGGAAGACAAACAGATTTCTTAGAGTGACAGAAGACTTTCAGGGACAATTTGCTTGCATTATTTGTAGCAATGCAGGAAGCTGTGCCTTCCAGTCACCACTATTTTCATTGAAAACAATGGCCTTTGTTCACAGTGAGCAGAGCCAATATTATTATTATGCAGAATCGCATTCTGTATCATGGCAACTGGGAATTTAATATTATATTGCCTCCTTCTTCCAATAAACTGATTCGTTGCTTTGATAGCAGTGCTAATTACACCATAGACAGAACTGCAATTAAATTAACATCATCATAATTTACCATTGGCCAATATCAAGCAGTTTACTTCAGACAACTGCCAATTAGTAAGTTTTCCAAAAACGCCCTCCAGAGACATGATTTACAAGTTCAGCTGTTAATCTAATTGAAGCACAAACAGTACTATCATCACTCATCCAAATGTTATGTGGTCTAACAGGTCATTGCTTCCCTTTGGAAATATTGTACCTCTACTGTTTACCTTTAAGTAAATTTGGGGGTGAGAGTACTAATGAGTACTATCAAGACAATCCCCACTTACAAGGATCCCTACTTACATGAACAGCTCCTGCCAGGTTTTACCATAATTACTTCAAATTTGGGGGAAATGAGTATAACTCTGCTGATAAAACATCATACAGCAATTTGGGAAGTATCCTATTCACTGCTTATTTTGCCCCTTTGTCAAATGCAAAGGATACAAAAGTGTTATAGTTACTATGCTCATATGACACATTTCTTCAAAAGTTTCTCCTGAGGATATGCATGGAATTCCTTTCCCTGAAAATCTAATATAAAACAAAGCAGCTCCTCTCCTATGTAGATAAATTGTCAGAAATTAATCTAACATTATTATTCTCCAGGTTTTGTTATTCAGAATAATACATTTTAGAGGTAGAGAAAATAATATGACATTGCCAGGATGACATAAAGGATCTTAATTACAGAGGTCTGGTTATACATCCTGGTGTATTTTTTCCTCACAAAAGCAGCTGTCCTATTGTATTTCACTCACCCTAAAAGAAGTGCAACCCAAGTGTGTTCCATACTGTTCAGCTGTTTGCTAGGTCAGTCTGAGAGCACAAACTCTTGTGTCTCAGGTGAGTAATTTAAAATCTCAGATGCAAACTCCAAAGAGGTTGCAGACATCCCATTAAATGTTCATTTCTCACTTACACTATTAAATATTAATGATGGAATAAAAACATAATTATTATACAAGTTCACAGGATTTGTCAAGCTTCACTGAAGAAAGGAGGACAAAAGACATTAACATTTGAATTTGATGGACATTATTCAATCATGACTAATTAGAGACGCTGTAACTTTACATTAGTACTGTCAGTGTCTAAGGAAGAAAATTCACTTCCAATTAATTTGGTTGTTTTAGCATCCCAGCCAATTTTACTCACGACTCTGCAGCAAAGTTATGACTGCCCTGAAAGCCAGCTACTATAAACCCTTATCCCCAATCCACAGAAGCCTAAGTAACATCTGGGGCATTTATAACACTCTGAAAGTGTGACTGACTCCATGGCTGAGAGGACAGCCCAGGATCAAAAGGAATTACTCACTTGGAAAAACATTGAACTAGCTGGTGACTCAGAATATAACTTAGTGGGAATTCCAACCTGGCCTCTGGGCCTGCTAAAAGAAATCACAAGAACAGCCACCTTAATTCTTATGAATTGGTAGGCACTAGCTGAGAGTTCGTCTGTTAAGTGGTGCCACTTAAAATAAATGGTTTATAAAATAAAAGTTGATCCAAAAGTCACCAGCTTTTTCTTGGATGTTTTTCCACTGACATTAAAATATATCAGTTCAGGCCATTGCCTCATGCTATTAAGCACCACTTATCAGAATTTGACAATCAGAATTTGACCCAAAATGCATTAGTACAGACAGGAAAAACTGTTGCCTCCACAGATTGCATATTCACCTCTCCATAGTTAAATCACATGTATTCCTGCTGTGAGTTTTGTGAACATTTGTTTGGAGGATATTTTTATTTTATCTTGGTATGAATTAGTGCTTCTTACTTATCTTTCATCTGGTACAATGGCATCAAAACCAGATAAATATACCCCAAAAGGCCTTCAAAAATGGCTACAACTTCCTTGAAAACAAAACACTGCCTAAAACCAAAGTGTGCATTGCAGTAATTACCACATCGATTAGGTCTGGCTGAATTTTTGCCATAAATATATCAGTGGCCTAAGATCAGTCATCTTTTTTCCTGTTTGTTTTCCTCACCTCTTGTAAAGTATTTGTTCATTATATATGTTGTTGGGTTGATCATTAATTACTTGTTGGCAAACTGTTTATTCTAACTAGCAATCCGGTGCTCTTCCTTGGCCTGGGCTGCCCACAGGAATGTACCTGGTATTCCTTTGCTCCCTGAAATAGCTACTTTCATAACAGAGGATGAGGAAAGGCTCCAGCCTGACAATGGTTAGCAAACCATATACTGCAATTCCTTAAGCACCACCATAAAGACAAAGCAGTTTCCAAAAATATTAATCAGCAGCCTGGCTTCTCAACCAGCTCTTTTGAAAATGAGCGTTAAAGAATACTTTTCCCAGCTACCTCTGTTCTCATGTTTTAAATAAATAGAAACAAAAGCCAAGGCTTTTTGGAAGCACAAAGCCATAAATGACCTTATCTGCTCCATAGGTGTACCGCTGCAAAATGTTTAGAACCGCAGGAAAAAAATGATAGGAATCTACAGTCTCATTAATTTCTTTTTGAGAAAATGCTGACTTACACTGTCATCCATCTTTCTGATTGCAGCAGAGGATAATTGTGCAAGAAAAGAAACAATCAGGAAGAAGAGAGGAGACTGGAATTTTCTCTTCCTATCCACCTATCCTCCAGCTTTTCAGCAAGTCCAGCACAGATCAGTGTGCTCCCTTAGGGAGCTTGCTGTTTATTTAAGAGAAAGTGAGGTTCTCTTAGTGGCAATGGAGCTGACCAGGACACTGCTCCGTAAGAAAGCTTACTGAATAATTACAACTGTTTACACAGTGAGACAGTATCCACCAAGAAGCAAGACATCAGACTGTGTCCAGCATTAAAACATTTCTTTTGATCAACAACTTCCTCAGCTCCCTGGCATATAAATGCATTTACAGGTGGGAGTTCTCTTCCACACAAGTGCAGTTTTGTTGTTTTTCTTTCTTGGTAATTTGCAATGGACTACTTCTTCAAAACTGATTTTGTGGGTTAACTGCGCTACATATAGATGGTAAAAGTCACTCAAGGATGCACGGTTTTCAAAAAGGAAACAGATTTCAGTGAAAAAAAAAATAGAAGGGGCATATGATGCCTGGGAGGATCATTTGCCAACAATACTGATGCATGACACGGTTTAATGAAATACATCTTTTCAATTAAAAATTTATCTACTGGAGGTGTATTTAAATTAGATCAAACATTTTTCAAGTCTGCAGCTCAGTGTTGTATCAGAGAATGCACCCTCTGTTACTTGGAAGCATTTCTGGAAGCAGCTAAAATCACTGGTCCAGATGCTTCCTTCGATTTCCTGCCATAAATGTGAAGCAAAGTCACTGCAGCCAGGGGAATTATCTCTCTCCTGTGCCAGTGAAACTGAGATCAAGATTCAACTCATTATTTGTCATTAGGAAGGAGGAGGAGGATTTGTGCTTTTTCAAAATAATAAACAGTGAACGAGCATAGTGCTCCATAACATATCTATTTTTATTTTAAATGGTTTACCCATGGTTGACGAGCCTGAAGAAAATTAAGCTTCATCAAAAATCCTATTTATGCTTTCCAAACTGGAATGAATAGTCTTGTCATTTTACTTATGCAGTTCTTTCAATTCTGTGCTTATGGAACAGCGGTTTTCTGATTTGTTCCTTCCAGTGTGGGCTCCTGATTGCGTGCTAGAGTTAAAGCCTCTTCATCCTGAAGAAGAGTTATTACTAATGCATTGGGGGATGCCAGAGCTACTGTTGAGTGTCCAGTAGCTTTAGTAGTTCATCAGACTGAAACTAGGAACGCGCAGCGGGTGGGACATCTGCCTGGAAAGCTACAATAGCATCAGTCAAAGGCACACGCACAAATTATAATAATGACTCATTATAAACCCTTTGTACCTCCAGAAGAACACACATATCACAGCTTGCCATCTTGTTATCAAGAAAATGAAAACGCTGCTTAAAATGGGCAAAACGCATGTTCATGTAAACATCCATATTTATAGGAGAGGAAGAAATTGAAAATTAAACTGTATCAACGTAGAGGCAAAACGCAAAAAAAAAGAAGTGATGAAACAGAAAAAGCTCTTGGTACTACGCACATAGCTCTCTCCAAGTAAAAAACAAAAGCAGAATTTTTTTTAGATAAGCTTATTTTGCACAAAAAATGTGAACATGGGACTCCATTTGTTTTTAAGAGAGGGGTAATTATACAATATTCAGCAACTCTAAGCAACCACAGAGAGTTTTACAGCATACACCTATTTGAGTAGGCTTTATGTATTCTCTGGATTCCCCTATCTATTGTTCAGAGTCCTTCCTGCAAGTCATATTAAAGGTCTAAACTTAAGGTCATGTAACCTCTTTCCATTCAAGGCCTTTTCTCTCTGTCATGTTTGAAAGTGCATTTCAGCATGCTTTAGAGTTTGGGAAAATGAGGTAAGCCAGTCTACAACTGAAAGCAAAGGACTTAAAACAATTTTGTATTACAGAATGGATTAATGGTGAAATAACTTTGATAAACACTTAAACGCTAGGAGGTTCAATACATAATAAAATGGTATAGGTCATTTGTAGGGGAGCCTTTATTGACTGGAAGTCAGAAAAGCAGAAAGAAAAAAAAAATACCTTACACATGCCTCAACCATTTACTTCCAAAGAATTCTGAATTAAGTCTAGGAATATAGGAAACCAAGTGCATTTTGGAAGGTATCTGGCAAGGGAATATCCTACCCTTAGACAGGTTATTTAACTGTCCAGACAATGCACTCAACAAGCAAATGGAAGATTATTCAAAATATACACTAGAGACTACAATTCTGCATGGAATTCATTTTTCAGATATACCAAACAAAACAACTCACAAACCAAAAAAACAACTGCTCTGAAGTGATCATTCTAAAATGATCTAAGGTGATCAATTTGAGACACCTTGAGCCAAACAATGCTTTTGGAAGCAAAGTGCTAGCCTTCAAGGCACCATTTACAAATCAGAGTTCGCTTTGTCAGCAGTCACCCTCACCAAGAAGGTAGTGTCAGAGGGGTCTCCATCTGTGCTCCTGATATCCTATTAACAAATGAAACATTCATAGGAACAGACACAATCAACTTTATTGAACCAATTTCCTTGTGAGAACCAAAATCTCACACATTTCCAGTAAACCCTCCACACAATATCACTGTGAGAAGGGAGGCACTTGCTGTTCACTGGTTTTATGGACACACTTCTTTCCAGAGCTGAAACTTCAATTTCCAAGATACACAGTGTTGCCCAAGACCTGCTTTTCAGGTCAGACGATTTCATCTGGAAGACATGCTGAGAACTAAGCTACACCTTCACGGTTTAGAAGGGAGCTCACCACGGAGTCAGGAGCAGCAGGATTAAGAGCTGTGAGAGACGCAGCACAGGGCTCCTGTAGCTCTGGGGCTGTTGAGGCCACCAGCTGTACAGCTTTTTGCTCGGAAAGAGGGAAAGGCAGTGGAGTGAGTGTGAGCGTGTTGAGACTGCTGCCTGTGCTATATGAGTAACCACATGACCCAAGGCAGAGGCAGGAGGTATTAAAAGGGGGAAATAGCACAGATTTTTCATTTTTTAACACTAGGGAACTGAGCTAAAAATGGCATCAGAGCTCCCCACAATGGGGTTCCCTATGGTTAGTGTCATGGAAACACCTTTCAGCATCCTACTGAAGGCCTTTTACTGTAAATCACTGCTTTCAGCTTCTGCAGCTACTCTGTACTTGATGAGACATGCCTCCCTCCAGCTGAACTTTCTGAATGCTATCGTGAACAGTCAGCACAATAATATCACAGTACTAACAATGTTAAAACCCACTGTCACCTCAAGGGTGACTTTTGGCAAACATTGTCTTTTATGTTAATCCAGCTTTTCCTTCAAACACAATTATGATCCATTTGTCCACTGGCTTTTCCCAACTATATTCTGCTGAATAAACTATACGCCAAATAAGAACTGACAATCAGCAAACATCAAAAGTGGTTTAGTCCTCCAGACTGGTTCACTATAGAGCAGCTGGTCAACAAAGGAATCACATGGGCTTCCTATCTAAAAGGAAGCTTATGCTTTTATGAACATATCCTACCGAAGTCAAGTTAGCAAAATAAAAAAATAAAAAGAGGAGAGAGAGATGGAGAGAGGGGAGGAAGTTAACAAAAGGGATGCTCTGTTTCTTTCTTAGGAGAGAGATAATATAAACATCAAATTATAAAATAAAAACCTAGAAATGAATGCTTAAATATCAGACAAGAAAAGATGCTAGAAAAAGAAACCAACAAAAATAAAGTATAACCTGTAGAAGTCTGGACACTGAAAAGGAAACACACCAACTAGAAGAATAAGAAATAATGCATTATTTACCAATAACATTTCTTCACCAACTTGGCTTTTAACTAAAATTATGGATTTTGGATCTAAAAAATTATAGATTATGGATCTATGAAATTCTATGACATTTTTTTCCCTGTATTCCACACAGAACCAAACCAATGTTAATGGCCCTGAGCCCTCACAGAATGGTTGAGATCTCTAGAGATCATCTAGTCCAACTCCGCAGCTCAAGCAGGGACACGTTGCACAGGTTGGCATCCAGGCAGGTTTTGAAGAGCTTCAGAGCAGGAGACTCCACAATCTCTCTGGGCAGCCTGTTCCAGGGCTCTGTCACCCTCACAGAAAAGATGTTCTTCCTCATGTGGAGCTGAAACTTTCTGTGTTCTAATTTACACCCCTTAGCCCTTGTCCTCTCACTGGCCACCAGCGAGAAGAATTTGGTCCCATCCTCTTTACATTGTCCCTTCAGGTATTTGTACACATTGATGAGATGTCCTCTCTCAGTCTTCTCTTTTCTACGCTAAGCAGGCCCAGATCGCTTGTCTTTCCTCCAGTCCCTTAATCATCTTCACTGCTCTGCACTGGACACTCTCTAGAAGTTCCATGTCCTTCTTGTGCTGGGGAGCCCAGAACTGCACCCAGTACTCCAGATCGTTGCTTACCAACACTACAATTGCCTACCACTTTAGGACATCAGCAAGGCCTAATTTTCTGCGATAAGCACTATATTTCTTCCAACTCTATCACTCTTGGAAGCTTTCTTCCAAGCTGTGGGACGAATGTCTCCCTGGGGTCCAGCGCTTTACTGTATTTCCCCTTACACCCATACAGGTTGAGCCAAAGCCACTCAATACCTGAGCCAAGCCCTGCCGTAGAAGCAGAGGCCACGTCCACATTAGCAAGCAGTGGAGGAACGGAGCAATGCAGAGCAGCTCCAAGTGCTGAGAGCTGATGTTCACGCTATAAATATCTCAGAGCATTTACTCCAGTGTGGTCCCATAGACTGAATGCCTGTTAGTTGCTGGAAGACATTAAGTGAATTCTTTCAGCACAGCTTGTAGTTGAGTTTTCCCCCAAAGAAATCTAGTTTGTATGTTCGGAGACCGCGTAAGGGTGTGAACCTTGGCGGCACAGTAATCCAGGATAACAGATTTACCCCTGAAGTACACTTCTGATCTGAATTAAAACAACAGTGTAGACATACACTCAGGTATATCTAGAGTCTGCTCAAATAAAATGTGATTGAAGCCCACAGCCTTCACCAGAAACACTGCACTTCTAATGGCATTGAATCTAGTCCTTTGAGAGGAGGTCTATAAACATCCTTCATCCACGTTCCATCCTCACTGACCTCTCCTCACCTCACCAGGAGGTAGTTCAACCCCTTGTCTTCTCTTTCTACAGCATTTGCTTTTCTGGAGATCAGAATGAAAGCCAAGTAGCCATTCCTCCATAAAAGGAAGTCTTTGTTGTTGTTGTTTTCTTTTACGGAAACTTTTTTCATCCAAAGATGGTCCAATCTTCCAGTTTTCTTTCCCTTATCTTCCCAAAAGTACCAGGCATTTAGCTGGTAAAATACCAGGCAATTAACCAGGTATTTAACACACACACAGAGCCTATTTAGGAAAACAGAAATTGCTTTCCACTGTAATACCACTACATTTAATAGACGGGGATAGTGCCTTTATTGGTATCTTGGTTTACTGACTTCCCCTGCACCCAGAAGGATTCACCAAAAGGTGGGATCCTGCAGTTAAGAAACAGATGGCAAGTCATCACAGATTGTCTATCTTCTGAATCACAATATTTTTCTTATCACCTTTGCTATCATCAGCTATCATGAGCGCCACTAGTGGAAACAATTGCTGTTACTCAAAGTAATACTATTCCTTGAGGGAAATAAGAATTTAACTGAAACCTGATCAATAAGCTTTCCTCTTATGCAAATATGTCTAGTGATAAAACAAGAAAAGACAACAAAAATCATTGGGAAGATATGGGCAATATCATAACAGTTTGAAAACTTTTATATGACACATCTGCTGTTTTTTAAATGAGACAATCTGTTCATTGCAGAAGCTGCTTCCTAAAATCCCTGTTATTTTCCTTTCCAACTAAAGCTTTGTTCATGTCCTTTCCCCTAGCCCTTTTTGCTCTGTTTTCATAATACGTATGTCTGTAATCAACTAAAAAAACACTTTTTAAAAACCTTTGAAAAGTTCAGGACCAGTTTCACATGCACAAAATTTCAGTAACAGCAAAAGCACTTAAAGCAGTCACAATCAAAATTACAATTATGTTCGGTAAGCAGTATAATTTCATAGCCCCATAAAACCAGATACATATGCCATCTCCCTAAAGTTAGTCTTAGGCATTTATCTTAATTCTTTTTCTTCATGTATTCTTTACAGATACTGCCCTCCATGTTAGCTTCTGGCAGCTCTCAACAATCATGTGAAATTGTTGTGATGTTGCCATGCACTAAGAAAGCGAAACCAAATGACTATACCCTGATGATAATAAAGTATTAATTGTAGCTCTCCAAAGAGTGAAATGCTATCAAAGTTAAGCAAGTTCCCTACTATAAGAAACTAATTTTAAGAAAGGAAAAAACAAAATAATTTTATGAGGGCAATAACACATACATTCATTCAGCCTACAAAAACTTTTTTTTCTATTTTTCACTTGGTAGTAGTATTCTGAGTAACTTTTTATTTCCTCTGTGGGATCACTTTATTTTTCAATAGAAAACTATTCATTTTTATGTTTTTTTCTCATTAACGGGAAAACAGTTATGGTTTGGGTTTATTTACAAAGAAGCTGTCTTTAAAAAATTGTGAGGGGAAAACAGTTTTAAACGGCTCAAGGCAATGGAACTACATGGGTAGAACATGGCAATCCTTTTCTAAATTACTGACCTGAATTAGTCAGCCACATTTATCTTGAGTTACAGACTGATATCAGAGGAATTACTCTTACCTGTAAGGTGCATGCCAGAACTCAAAGTAGCAATAATATATTTCATGAATCTGAAGTGTTTTTTAATTAACTCAATGTATATGTAATATTCATTTCACTGAATGCTTCACTTTCCACTGAGCTGAAAATAAAGCACAATTTCTCTTCTAAGAACAAAAACTTTAGCCTTCCAGAAGAGTAGAGAGAGACCAGAAACACAGGCATTAATATTAATTCCTTCTCCTAAAGAAGGGGTTTGAAACCACAGCCTACCTCCTAGGCAGGTATCCTATCCAAATTACACAGTCACTTTCTTCCTTATCATTCTTTAAGTGTAACACACGGTGTGGAGCAGCTCCCAACAGGAGAGACTGAGCAAACCCTCAAGTAAACTCCACAGCTTTGACTCTGAGATTCAAACTTCACATTCTAAATCATTTCAGATAAACATTTAAAGCACAGTGGAATACGCATATAGTTCTATCCAGTTGCTATCGCTCTTGTTTTAACCATTCTCTTCATATAAAATAATCACCAAGAGAGAGCGTGTGAGAATGGCTGTTTTAGGATGAAGGTTGAGACACTCCCATGGCAGGAAACAACATCACCTTTCCATCCCTCAGGAAGGACCTCTCCCTATCTACACAAAGCAGAAAACTCATTAGAAGAAACTACATGAATATCATCCTCAAATACCCTCTAGCACATTATTTATCATAGTCTTCTTAAACATGAGGGACATATTGTTTTAGATAACTACAAGCAAAAGGAGAATTATTTTAGCCCTGACATCCCGAGTACGTTCATTTACAGTTACCGGATGAAGCTAGATCTTCTTCCAGTAAACTTTCAGGTCACACAGTCTGTCTAATTTGAAGGAAAAATGTTTCTCAAGGGAATATTCCAATTTTCCCTGCTCAGTGTGCTTTGCTGCCAATCATGCAGTTGTTTCAGAAGACCCCATCAGGAATCCTTTTGGATGCAAGATGTGCTCCAGGATGCCACCTAAGTGCACTAACTAATGGGCATTTGGTCTGCATATAAGACTAGAACTAAGTAAAACCCAGTGAAACATACCAGGCTATGTGAAGCAGCTGTGGATTCTCCAGCCTTAGAGACGCTCAAAACCTAACCAGGTCCTGGGCAACCTGCTCCAGGTGACCTTGCTTGACCAGGGGAGTTGGATCAGATGATAAACAGATTTCCTTCCAAAACCAAATATTCTGTGATTCTGTTTTACAGTGTGGATACTAAGTCTTCAGCACCAAATATTTTACCTTGAAGACCTGCTTTTTTGCCTCACTATTTTCTAATATACACATACTTTAACACTTAATCTTTTCTGAACAAATGTGTTTGGCAAATTTAAAACAATATTATTAGCAAGTTTTGAAACAATACATTTACATTTTTGCATTAATATTAATATTTACCTGAAAAGTTTTATCTTTTCAGGATTAACTCAATGGGTTAGAAGAGCTAAGCTGCATACTCAGACATCAGGACAAAAACAGAACCCATTAAAATTAGAGCAGTTCTAACACAGTGACACAAAACAGCTTTATCAGTTTGACAAGGGGTAGCACTTTTCTCGCATGCTGGAAAACAGTTGCTTAACATTGCTGTTGATTTAGCTAGTCTAAGGAAGAATGAAAAAGAAGTGCTTATAAAAAAAAAAAAAAAGAGTTGGTCACAGTTCATAGCAGTTAGCAAACACCTCACTGATGCAATTTTAGGAAATAGTTAGCCAAGTACAACAGAGCAAAGACTGTATTATTTGCTGAATTATTTGCTATATTATTCCTACTCATATTTTTCGTGCTCCATGAGTAAGAAGAGAAGCAGGATGTAAACCTGTTGTCCCGCTGATTTATGTTGCAAGCAATAGTATCCATTAAGTAACTAAAGCACATTAAGAGGCAGCCTGTTATTATCCTGGATGGTAACCTAGGAATCAAAAGTTTCTTCAGAAGATGGAAAAAACAATTGCCAGGCCTCTCTATGAACTAACACAAGTTATGCTGGAAGATATTGGAAAGACCACCTTCAAGGTATCATCCTAATGACAACCTGAGGCTGTCATAGAAGAGCTGGTGCTCTATAAGATTACTATTATCCACAAAAAAATAAAAAAGAACATTTTTAAATGACACTGATGTAAGAGCTGCTGACTAAGCCTTAGAATATGTTATCTTTGGTATGTGTCTAAAAAATATAAAATTCAGGAGACTGATGACTGTTGATCACCAGTAGTGTAAGAGAAGAAAATCAAGCTAGAGACATTGGGAAAAAAATATCTCAGAATTCATTTGTAAAAGTTTTGCAAAAGCCCTGCTAAAGATCTTAACTCATTTTGTTTCTTTCTGGAGCTACGGTTACAACATTGAAAAACGATGTAATAATAGTTAACATGGAACTTACAAGTGACCTTACCATACCCAGTTGCATGTATTGGTCAGTGAGAGGAATAAGGCCATTAACATATCCATTTTCCATAAACAAGTATCATTTTCTCTTGTTTAGCTTCTGAATGAATAATTTCTAAATAACTACTATTTTCCCCTCCTTCAAAGCATGCAATTTATTTAGGATTCCAAACAAAAAATTCTCTCAGAATCATAACTACTTGCTGAGCTGCTGAATCATGCATCACCTATGTAATTTTTTTCACCTCACAGCCAAATGCATAGTGTCTTCTTTTAATATCTCACTTTAATATTACCGAGTAAAAATACTGACTAGTTAATATTAAAATCTGTCCTTCTGAAATACCTGTCA
>JAWLRI010001063.1:4028074-4039241 GCA_034781795.1 Crypturellus tataupa
AATATCTCACTTTAATATTACCGAGTAAAAATACTGACTAGTTAATATTAAAATCTGTCCTTCTGAAATACCTGTCATGAGAATAAGAGCTTCTGAGTCGTCTCTTTATGGTTTAGTTTGCATAATTCTTCTGTCAATTTGGGTTTCTTACACAGTAAATCCTTTGCCATTTCACACAGAATTTATTTCACCCGCTCTACAGCTAAATGCTTAAGTTAGATGCCTAAACCTTACACATCTGCTTTTAGCTAATTGCCTAGGCTTCCTTTAGAGGTTGTAGGAAAACACAGATGACTCCTGAAGGTGATTGAACCTATCCTGAGCACCCACTTCAGCAAAGGGTGATTCATCCCCTCTCTCTCTGTTGTACTCTCTCCGCTCCTGACCAGCACAGCTACTTTCAAGCAGCTAAAAGATTAGACAAGATGAACCCCCTTGCTAATACTTTGCACTTATGCCTGCATTAGCATCTAGCATGGCACAACATGAGTGGATCTGCAGAGCAAAACAATTGGTGGTGAGGAGTCACAGCTCACACTGGATACACCACAGGGAGTGAGGGGAAAAAATATTTCAAACTTGCTATAGTCTGTCCCCATAGATGGAAAACCCATTAGCAGCTGCTGTATATTTAACTGTTTCTGCAACATATCTCGCTCTGCAGTTTCATCACCACTTTATGCAGGCCAAGACTGCTCCACAATGAGAATCAAAACTGATAAATGGGAACACCATGGAGGTTCAATTTAAAAGCACATCCCCAGTCCAAACTAAACTGCTGATGTAGATGTAGATGTATGTTAGTATCTGTGTACTTCAAAACATATCTTTGGACATTGCACATTCAGTCGGTGTCCTGCCATCCAGGCAATTGAAGTCCCTACTGTAAACAGACCACTCCATTTATTTCTGACTTGTTACTGCTGTTAGAGAGCCTTTCATTAACAAGAGCCACCAGAAGTCCCTACACTGCGTTTCAAATGAAGACTCATCACCAGCAAGAGTGGGAACTACACTATTCCTGCCGAAAATACCTTACCTGATAGACTTCTGTCACTGTACCTGACATTTTCATGGTTATATATAGACATCCCCCTCAAATGACTGATTCAAAACACAAACAGCATGGAGCAGCAATACTGTGAATCGAAACGCTGTTGGCATGAGTTGAACAGTAAGGGATTCCAGTGTCCCCCTTTTCTCAAGCACATTATTCTTGCTTTTGACCTTAATGAGTTTTTCTCTCTATTCAACTTTTAAAGGCCTCTGAAGAAACTAGGGGCAAAACATTTTCGTTTTCAATACAAAAATCAGGCCAAACACAGTATGAGGCAAACTAAATTGAAAAAATACTCACAGGGAACAAAGTACAGACTAATAACGGACACTGAATCACCTGATGCTGGGTTTCTCTGGCAAATGTCACTGCTAAATCAGGCATCCTTTGTTACCGCAGGCAAGGGATTGCATGGAAAATTCTAAACCCTCAAAGGGAGCCATTGATTTTAGAGGAGAGGTAAAGACCTATTAATAATGCAGCCAGCAACAATATAACTTCACAGATCTTTAGCAGTGTAAGCTGTGTCCTGCATCCTTTGGGTAAGCACAGACAACCAAAGGTCACTCTACTCTCTTATCCACAATAGCACATCATTTAACTAAGAGGCTTTCCTACTACCCGTAAGTTATATGCAGAAATCAGCATCCTGCACATGGAGCATAGTCACCAATATGCTTCTTCATGCCAAGGATGCTACAGTTCTAAAATCTACAACCCAGCTGTAAGCAGTGGACTGATTCCGCAGTAGTAAAACAATGCTCCGCAGTATTTTTTAGCAGGAGCAAAGGCAAAATTGTCATCCATGTCTCGCACCTATCAGTAAAAGCTACAGAAACATTGCTCTTGGCACCAGAAGGAAGGTCTATTCCCTAGCTCTCCATGTCCATCTGCACAAAGGAGAGAAAGCACAGCAGGAAATTACTCATAGCGGCTGATCTATCTCAAGTTAATTCACCTTGTATTTCCATCTCCTCACCCTGCAATTCTCACAGATTTCTGTTCCTCTCTCTACACCATCCCTTGCACCTGCAAATCACAAGGGGGTAAAATATCTCAAATAAAACTGCCGTAACCTTTTATGTGCAAATATCCCTGTTCCCTTCTCAGCTCTTTTCCTTGTGCTTATCTAGTCTCTTAGCATACATTACTCCCAAATGTAGATCAAAGATAACAAAAGTAGCGTGTAAATTATATGTCTGCATCCACACAATGCTAGTCCTGTGTGCAACACAGTTCAACTTAGGTCAGGTCAGAACAGAGGTAACTACAGGGACAAGTTCAGCGCAAGGCAGAAATACCTTCCCTGCAAGTATAGGAAATCCTTGGCAGTTACCCCACATTACTGCACTCTTGCCAAGCCAGCTAATTTAACTTGGGTATGCTCCACTGTGTAGTCACAGTAGCAACTACTCCAGAGTAGGTAAACCTTAAACAAGTACTTATGTATTTCCTGGCCCAATTCTTCACTGCTTTGTGTTTTGTCAGTGCATAACTGATGAAAAATGATGACAAAACATTCCAGTTCTATCTGAAAGCATTATATAAAAATATGCATATACACAGAATTAATGTGAAACAAAGCAGTAAGTTTCTATTTTAAAGATTCAACGGAAGCCAGGATTAGATGCAAAAGCTCCAATCCAGATCTCAGAGGGGTTTTACATCAGTTTCCATTGATATTAGTGCATTAATCCCAGTTTACATCGATGTAAGTAACAGGTGCTGGCCCAACAACTATAGAGAGAATGAGTTCACAAAGCAGCAAAAGAAAGAGCAAAGTATATAAACTCTTTATGCTTTCCACATAATTTTTAAAATTACAGCACCATGAATCATATATCACCCTATTTTTTTCTACTACAAAATAATTCTTAAAAAAAAAAAAAAAAAAAGTTAGTTGTCCTATTAAGCTAAATTAAAACTTTGAAGACATAAAGCTTTTAGGACAATTATGAGAAAAGATTAATTGAACTAGTATGTCACGGGTTATTTGAGACCTGCCCTTGATAACCCACAGGCTTTTAAACTCTGAATCCTAAATTCTAAACACAGAGCTTTAGAATTATCTAGCGTAGTTGCTAGCTGTGTGTCTAACTTATGTTGTCCTGTCTTCACAGACAAAAGAAAAATGCTGACAGCTGTCTCTTATACAAATCAAATGCAGTGAATTACTTCAGTAAAAGAGTATATTGAAATAGAAAGTGCACTGAGTTATGGCAATTTATTCTGAAATAGGAGAAGGACATTATTCATTATCACTAGAACATCACATTAAAGCTTTTGGCATCATACTTAGATATTCTTACTGACTGCGGTAATGGGTCCACAGCCCTGTCCTTGCCTTATATCAAGGCAAAGTGAAACAAAGAGTAGTAACACAATTAGGGCAGCCATCCTACTTCACACTTTCCACAGAGATCCAGCACTGTTTTTGGTGAGTGGCAGAAATTTCAGGCAACAGCTCAGCTGAGCATTGCATTTTATCTGGCAGAAATAGAGTAAAAGTACAAAGCAACAAGCACAAAGTACAAAGAATAGTTACCTTTATTCTTAGATAGTTTTTAATCAATTTGCTGCAGCTGTTCTGTGCAGTATGTTTGAGGTTGCTCACCAGGAACACTGACCGAGATGCAAACATCAGCTCAACATTTTAAACCTTGTGAGCTATTTTCAAGTAACAAATAAATATGAAAAGAATGAAAACTGCTTATGAGCATTATTCTAATCAAAGGCAACAACACTTGTCTCATGTAATATACTATGAACTTATCCCCACATATATTTGTGCTGGTTAAAGACTGTCCTCAGTTAGCTGCCAAGGCCTAAATTTGCAGTCCAAGTTTTTTTCTCTTAACAGACTGAACGTAGTCTCTAAACTGCAGGAGAAGCAGTCTCTAGATTCAAGTCTGGTACCACATCTTATTGCAGAATTGCAAATGTAAACTGAGATCCAGAATTTAAATATGAAATTTTGTATAACCCCACTAGACTCAATTCACATTTGAAGTCTACAAAATAGTTTTAGATGTTCCAAACTAGCATTAATCATCAATAGATTCCCTTCTACAATTAGTCTAGAGGCAGAAACCTACATGTACCTGAAAACTGTATCAGTGACAAGATAAATTCTGTGGTCACTCCTTCTGGTATTTGCAAGGTTGCCATATATTTGCATTTTGCATCCAAATCACAGACTGTATAAAGAACTATTTAGATGTTGAAACTTGATAAGCATGCATACTACAGTCAGAAAGGCTTCACCTTGCATCAACTTTTTTTGAGCTATGTCAAAATTTGATATATGTCATGAATAATTAGACTTAAGAAGTTCAGCACTCCACTGAGTACTGATCACATATGTCATTCTAATTAAGCCACCTCCTATGGCTTCAATCTGCAGTTTTCACCTGTAATGTCAGATACCTTCCCAAACTGGCAGTGCTGCTGAAATCTATGGGATTATTTAACTGGAGTTACTGGAGTACCTGACAGAAAAGTACTGTCATAAGTTATGTCTACAGACAAGAACAAAAAATACAACACACTGACTGGCTAAAAGAAGGAACAAGAAAAAGCTTTCTATCAACAAAGCCCATGACCCATTCCTGGAACTGTGAACAGCCCCCAGGCGTGCAGCTCCAGTGCCCCTGAGAGGGAGCACATTGGCTTGATCACCATCCTCCATCCACCCAGGCTCTCCCAACCCCGACACCGCGCAGTGATTATTCATTTCCTTGTACATGCACATAAGGATTAACAACTTCATCCCTAGACTATGAAGTATTCAGCCTAGCACACTAGGCAAAACAATACTGAACGTTCATGTTTTCTTCCTAGAAAATAGCTTTCACATTTTCCTTTCCTCCTCCAAAAGCAGTTGATGTATCTCAAAGGGCATGTGTGTCACAAAACCTCGGGTGCAGAACACAATGTGTATGTAGCTCTAAAGCTAGTGCTACCCTAGTGAATTAGTGCTAATTCACTATCTTCTTCTGACGTTTCTCTTGCAGCATTTGCTCTAATAGGAAAAAAAATGTGTTCTCACCTTGCAGTCACCTTGTAACAGAGCGTGATTCCCTGCACTTCTAGATCACAGACGGCCATCTGGACTCCCGCTTCCTCTGTGCTCAGGCCCCATCCTGGGCCACCTCACAGTTGTTAATTAGTGGCACTGTCTACATGCAAAGTACTTTGCCCATCATCATTTATATTATAAATGGCTTTTCCTCCCTGACTTTCTGCTATGTCCCTGCTGCTAAATGTCCTTAATTTCAAATTCTTTATACTAGGTTTCCATTTTAATAATACTTGAATGAAAGGCAATTTTAAAGCCATCCATACTGTCAGAGGTCCCCTCAAGCAAATGTGACTTCTCTTAGCTTTGTCTTTATGTCTATGTTAAGAAGCTTAAATTGAGCAATTAAAAAAAAAAATCCACTAAACGTTTAAGGTCAGTCATTAAACAAGCCAAGTTTTCAAACCTTTCTCGAGCAGCTGCCCTCTTGCTTGTGAGTTATTGCAGGCCATCAGTTTCCACTCCAGCCCACTTGCATCATTATGAGCTTTAGCTTACAAGAAAAACTAGTGTGACACATGACAAAAGGAAAGTTGTAGCAATGTGAAACGAACTAGAGCAAATTGGTCATGAAAGCAACATCTGACTGCCAACATGTTCTATTCTGTTTTTATTATATCAGCATGATGGTATCAAGGAAATTAATGCTTTTGAACTAAAGAATTGAGCAACCTGGAGAAATAAAGCCAAATCATTCAGAAAAGTTATTGCAGACATGATTAAGGAAGGCACTGAGAAAGCATGCTCTTACCAAGTCCTAGACTTGGGCTTCACAGAGCACGCTTTAGCTTTTCTGCTAGAGATGTTTTGCAATGATCTTTTAATCGCCTTGGCGAAGGTAGAGCAGAAGCACCTGCCAGTTTAGCTATGTGCTTCTGAACCCCTGTACAACGGCCAAGTGCTGAAAAGCATGCAGATGTGCAGATGTCATCCATTTCAAATTTGCCTCTCTGCACAAATTTCCAAAGGTATTTAAGTGTCAACATATTTGCAAAAGCATCAACTCATTAAGTCTCCAATTCTGCTCTAATAAGGCAAATATTTCTCTATTCTCAGATTTCTACCTCAGTTGAGGACTCTAGTAGTTTGTGAAGTACAAAGAATAAACTGTTCAGTAACTGTGTCACAGGAATTTCTTGGGCCTTAATCAACCTAAAGAAGTTACGGAGATAAAAAATGATCGGCAATTATTCAGATAAAAGTCTGTCTGAATACTGCAAAACCAAACTAAATTGAAACAGTTTTCACAGCACTAGCCAACTCTTTTGCCTTCTTAGATGCAACTAGAAAATAGTAGAGTTGGAAGACAAGAGAAGACACAGTACCTGAAAAGAAGCATCATGGCTTTGAGAACGGAAATATTTCAAGACAACAGCACAGTAGACTGAACTGTACTATAAAAGTCTGTGTAACTCTGTTTGATTTATCCATCTCCATTGTAAGACTGCCATCCTTAGCAAAGAGGGATTCATCACAGTGACAAGAAATAGGCTAGGACACAAGCCACACAGAAGTTCACAACAGTCTTGACATAAATGTTGTATTGTTAAAAAAAATAGTTTGCACTAGTCTTTCAGTAACTCCATGTCAGCTGTGGTCAACTCTAAAAGTTACAAAAGGAGTATCATTCAGCCCTATCGAACTCATCCTTCAATGGGAAATTCAAGCTAGGTTATCTGATTTTTAGTATTAAAGGCACACTTGACCTCCAGCTAAATTCCATCTCTTCCTATTACTGTTCTTTGCTACGCTTGTGTGATACTACCCAATGGATTTGTGTTGCAGAGTTTCAAATAACCACCATCAGTGGGCTTGCACAAGTTAATCACTAAAGGGCCATTACAGACTAAAATGAATAACAGCAGCCCCCTAAATAAGCATTTCACAGGCTCTGGAAACCAAAACACCTTTTTGGTTCACCACTGAACAGAAAAAAGATGATGACAAAAGGAATAGGCCAGTCTACTTTTAAATGCCTCAAGAAGGAATCTATAATCCTTCTTTTCAAGGAGCTGCAAGACAAAAACCCTCAATGCCTCCCAAAACCGTTCAGATCCCGAGCTAAGGGATAAGAGTCACCCACATTAACTCTAGAATTAACTGTGAAAGTTAAATACTTCATAAACAGACAGCAGAAAAGAGTTCCAGTGCAGCTGTAATTCTATCTCTCATTCACAGACAAGTGTAATGATACAGCACTGCAAATTAAATACTCTAATGTAAATTAGGTCCATTTCTGAAAGTCACAGTGACCTGAGCAGGCACACAGAATAATAACTTGCCTAAGTTCCTTCAGCCAAAGGACGAGTCTGTTGGTTCTCACAGCATATTTCTGCATTTCACTGCAGAAATAGATTTTCTCCATCACATACACAAATGCACACAACTTAAAATGAATTCCTCTGAAGAAAATGAGGTAGCTAGCAATTGTATATGAAACTAATGGGAATTCTAATGCATTACCACAAAAAAAAAAAAAAAAAAGATGGACACAGCTGTTCAAGATCTCGGCTATGCTTCATTTTGAATTTTAAATACTTAATTACAGAAAAAAAACACAGTAGAATTTTTTTTAATAGGTGAGAGGACAGCTGATAGGAAATAACCAACAACCAACAAAGTAAAGAAGTGATGGAAGCAGATTATCCAGGTATCTTGAAATCATATATCAATGTTTTTCATTTCCTCGAGAAACTTCATATATCCTTGAATCTCATTCATGTTTGTGTTAAGCTCCTTCTTAAGCCGGACTTCAACATTTTTACATATTGCTGCAAGCTATGTTTAGTTCTATTACCTGCAGTAGTTAACACTGCAATGGGGTAGGCTTGCACTTAAGAAGAAGAAGTTCTGCTGATGACGTTCATGATCTCCTCTGTAAGATGTATGAGTAAATTCAAAGATGTGCTCCTGCAGATTATGTCTGCAACAGCTCTTTGAATAGCAAACCATTTATCACTGCCATCTCTGCTCTTGATGGATGGCTACACAGAGAAAAGGGACTCCACAGACAAGCAACAAGCAGGTATGGACAAGTTGTTTGCCAATTATTAGAGCATCTGATGTGGCTGGGCAGTGATGGGAGCAGTGCTCCCTGAAGTTCGAGTGCACTGGGCTTTATTCTGCATCACAGCTCGTTTTAGGAATGTTAGTTATATTATATATAGGGATTATGAGATAAAGATCAGTCCCTTGTCAGCATTTTTCATCACACAGATGAGCCAGTGCTGTGGATTTACAGTACTGCTAGGTCTATGTATTTCAGCACGCATAAAAGAATTTCAGAGGAGCTTATATGCAGCACTGACAACAGACCTGGAGCAAAAACTATGGATATTCTTAGAAATAATAAAGAAGCACTTCAACTCATGCCAAAAGTCTTTGAAAATATCTGCAATGTTTTTCCTACTCCTCAGTGTCCTATACATTTGTTTATTTAAACCAGTCTAGTGTGAGATTCACGGGTACATGGTATGTCTCTGATATGACTAAGTTGGGGCAGCTGGCTTAGCACAGAAATCCCTAGGAATGCCTCTGAAGAGCCCAGATGGGCAGTGAGCCTGTTGAGGGCTTCTCCAGGCTACTCTCTCACGAGGTTTCTGTCTCAAAACGCACCAGCGATGACCAAAAGGGCTACGTGGCTGGAAGTTTCTCAAGTCCCACAGTGTGGTTCGAGCCCTAACAGGTCACTCACATTCAATAAAGTTTTAAAACTTTCAGCGATGCTTTTTGTTGTTGATCAATAATAGTATAAAACACATTTGTCTCAATCAAGAGTTAATTTATGGTCTGCCATGATGATGGTCCGTAGGATTATTCTGTTTGACTGTGAATCGACAAGCAAAGGGATGTATAGGTACAAAGATCTCATACGACTAAAAGGGGTTAGATACTGTCAGACCTTCTCTCTTACAACCTACTGCATAAGTTTTATTCTTAGAGCAGTTGTACTTCACAAAGCAGGATTTATTTGGTTCCAAGGCATGTGACTTCACTCCCGCACACCGGCAATTGGGAACTGAATCAAAACCAATTAAATGGTTAAATTGCTTAATAAGCTTAATCATCTGGTCTTTACTCTTTTCTCATACCACCATAAATCATTGTAATGAGATTATTTCTGATTTTTACCTCTGTATCAGAGAGAAGAGTCTGGCATGTTCTCAATGGATGCTCTGAGCAGGACTCTGACCTGCACAGGACACCTCAGCCACCTCAGAAGTCCTCTATTGTGCATAAGGATTGTGACTGCAATTCACATTCCCTTATTAATCAATCAATAAAAGAAGCTCTGTATAGGTACTGTCCCCTCACAGACTAATTTACAGTTAGTTTTTTGAAAAGTTGAGAACTGAATTGCAGTCCCAGATGTAGTAAGCCAAAAAAAAAAAAAAAAACTGATGTTTGCCAATCAAGATGACATCTATTGAAGAGATGCATTATTTTAAACACTTTAAACTGCACTGATTGGTTTATAAACCAGATTTCCTCATTTCTAATATTAAAAAGAACAGTCTTACTGCCTCAAATGTGTTCTGACTTTTGCTGGACAAATAGTTGAGAACTAGGATCATTCTTCCCATTAGAGGGGTTGCTTTCAAGAGAGATATAAAGAGGGAAATCTACATGTTAGCTTGTAGCTTGCTCCTCTTCCTCAGTGAAGTCCAAGAAGATACTCCCCACTGCACTACAGGAGTTAACACTGCAGAGAAGCCTGTTAGCTTCTTCAAGAGGCAGCAGGGCTGTATAGCTCTCACATCATAGAGTAGAGAGAGCTTTCATTAGGGGGTCGGCATTGCTACCTTTCCTTTCCTCACGTTTACTTCAGGGAGGCTCAGGCAGCCAGGAGTGCCCTGCACAACCCATGGGATCTAATGACTCCAAGGCCCTCTTTTCAAGCATCTTTGGAAGGTCCTCGCAGCCTCTTTCCCTCCTTTGCCACTCCTGCCAAGTTCACTGTTCACTGTCAGGTGTACACCCTATTAAAACAAAATTACAGGAGCAAAAGCTTATCCGCAACCACCTTGCAAACTGTTTAGAGTCCTGCAGTGCTGCGGGATCATCATTCCCTGGCACCTCACTGAGGTTTTTTATGTTTTCACTCTACATTGCAGTGGCTTCAAAAACACCCTGAACTGCCCTTTTCAGCTTCTGATCCAGCCACCACAGCCACAAGGAGCCTCAAGAGGCACTCTCACATGCCCTAAGGAAGGATGGACTTACTCTTGTTCCAAAGACTAGGTCTCCCAAGGGATTTTAAAAACCTCCTTTCTTGTTTCAAGTCCCATTAGTATTTTCTACCCAAATTGACATCCTATACACACACACAGTTACAAATGAGACAGAATATCATTTTACTTTGCTGACAAGATTCGCCTTTTCAAGTCTCTCTTGGTAATAAGCAGAAGCAACTACTGTTTGAAAGCACTTGGAGAGAAATAGCATTGGCAGCACAGTGTAAATAATTAACTAAACCATTCTTTTAGATTACATTATGCAGAGAAGAATAAATCATCAAGACAAACATTAAATATTTTATGGAAGTTATTGTAAAGTTGGAGAATCAAGTGTCTTTCTACATTATTACAGAGCATGGAATAGTCATCAATACATTTAAGAATTCTTATTCCCTTTGCAACTGTAAAGGAGATGAATTCTCTCGAATGCTACAAACACTAAGTTTTCTACATACACTGAGATTTCTAGAAGGCTGCTGATCAGCATTTCTTAGGGGAAAAAAAAGTTTCTTTATGGCCTCTCAAATTGGGTTGCCAGAAACTGAGGCATAAAGAATTGCTAGACATTTCTGAAAACACTGGCTCACTGAGCTAAAAAGAGCATAATGTGCTGCTAAATGACCGTTTAAACAAAGGATATTACCCATTCACCTAAGTGATCAGTATTAGCAATGAATCCAGCCTCCAGAGAAAAAAATGTGACAAAAACCAACACAACTAACTCTCCCTATTTAGTGTTGCCAAATGAACACCTAATGTGATATCATCAGCATTAATAAGTAGAAAACCATGGAA
>JAWLRI010001063.1:4039341-4072805 GCA_034781795.1 Crypturellus tataupa
GCCCAAGCTTCAGCTTTTCCTGTCAAACTTTTCCCTTCCCACCAACCCTCAACTGAAGTTTTCCATCTCAATCTCAGGTGCTCCACAGGTCTGATAAAACTAAGCCAATGCAGAAACTAAGCCACTGTAGTGCAGGTCTCCCAAGGGATTTTAAAAACCTCCTTTCTTGCAGTGCAGTAGCGGGGAAAAAGCAAGTAAGTAAGCAAGCAAGATCTTACTCCAAAGTAAGATCATTTTGTTCAACTGGACATGTTTAGTTTCCAGTCTCCACCCTACACTGAAGGAGAGCAAAAAAAGAGTTGAACTCTACAACAAGAGAACATTTTGTTGGCAAAATTTCCACACAAAAGCAAGATTTGACTAGAATATTTCTAGTCCAGTGTTTTTAAGGTTCTGACAATTCAGTTTTTATGACAGCATACAGTAATGCCATTAATATGACATTGAACTTCATTGCTACTGCATCATAAAGTAGATTGTGAATAAGAAGATTCTTATATGAATAGAAATGTTTTTAAACAGCAAGGAAAACTAGAGTTTTCCCTACAGAAGATTTTTGTTAATCAAAATTCCAGAAGATTGGTGCAAGAAATTTTGAATTGTGTCATCTGGAGAACAATAAGCTCTACAAAAATAAGGCACGTGAAGCAGTGTGAAATTACTTTAAAACAGACTGGCAGTAGGCATGTCCGCATGTAATAAACATACAGACCCACAACCTAAACTCTAGCACACACACAAAGCCCAAATAATCTAACTTTTCTGTCTTAAAGAAGCAAGAAAGGGTACTTTTGCAGTTTCTAAAACCTTCAGAAGCAGTATAGAATCAAAATATTTCAGAGGTGGTATCAAAATGCAGGCTCTGCCTGCCAATCACATCAGTACTGCATCAGATACATATGGTAACATTTTCCTAGAAATCACAGTGTCCAAAAACCAAACAAACCTAAAAATCTTATCTTAAAAAAAAAAATATGCAGGCATGAACTCTTTCTGTCAGCTCAGCAGTTGCGTCCACCATAGGTGGCAGGAACCCCATTTCACAGAGGGACGTAGGGGTTCTTCATCCAAAAAGGCCACTGACTCACAGCAATGCTGGAAAGGTACTCGACTGCCTCTCATCTCCAGTTTTGCCACAGATTCACAAACTTCCAAAGCAAAATGCTGTTATCAGGAGGGTTTAACTTGCACAGTTACCCACAGCAATATCACAACAAATGGCCAATGTTGTCCATATAGACAACATGGTTGCAATAAATCAACATGGCCTCAATGACCTTGCTGTTCCTATCCTTTTTCTTAACTGTAGATCAGCCCTATTGCTTTCAGCCATCTACTCCTGACCCCCTGCTGTTGAATAACCTTTGCAATGCTGAGAACACTTACTGAAATATTGAATTTGTAGTTTATTATAAAACCTGTCTGTACCGGTTTTACTCAGCATTCACTCAGGAACTGGGAAGGGAATAGACTATTTTCTGTCTTCCCAATTTAGACACAAACAGGTAGCCAGGCACAGCCTAGCCCAGAAAAAACATCATATTTTCACTGAGCTAATGGACCAAAACTACTGCCCCGCATGATCTGTAACAGGGGCCAGATGCCTTAAAACAAAATGCATTTTAATCTCTGTTACTGTTGTTTTAAATAGCATTTGGACCTGTTATTCTAAACCAAAAACTAATTAGTAGTCATAATGTCAGTATTTTATCCAGTATCTAGTTGATATCCATTATGTCATAATCAAAATATATCCAATCAATACTCTTAGAAAATTCATTCTACGTATTTAGTCTGTAAGACGCACATTAAGGCACCCTCTATAAAAACCAAGTAGCCTGATTAACAAATTAATCATCTTCACACAACGTCCAGCATAACACAACTCTACTATTATCCTGCTTTCTCTTAGCGACTCATAAACCCGTATGATCATGTAATAAGACACCCGTGAGATGCTGAGCACTGAGCGCATTATCTGACTTCATTCTGCAGAAGGCACGTGTGATCAGCTGTCCTCCAACCAGGGAGGTCGACTGTTTTGTTTGACTCGTGTTATCCTCTAACGCTGCATAATTCTAACAGCAAACCTGAGATTAACACAGGTAAGCAAGAAACTGGACAGCTTCCCAGAAGGGTCTCTGAAGACACTCTATCCTTCTTAGAAACTAGTTAGCAACTAACAGGTGATTACTGCGCATTAAAGAATTAGATAATAAAACAAACCAGAATCATCGCTGCCAGCATTTTACTATCCTAGGGTCCACAGCCTTTTCCAGACAGACATGTTCAGGAGTACACGTATGTTTTTACAGCATTAATAAGAATTTTGCCACATATTTTTTCAGCACTAATAGAGGGCTAAATAATAGTAAGAAATTTAAGTTTCTTGCTTGCTCATTTCATGGACTGTTAATTTATTTTAACTTGTTTCCCTTCAGCTTTATCTGTAAAGAGATGCTGTTCTCGTAATGATGGTTTAATTTTATGCACACAGAAGTTTCTAATGGAAGATATTCTCAACCTTTGGGATATGAAATATTGTAATTCATAAAAAATATGATATGAATTAAATATGTAACCTTTGATATCATTTCTGGTAATTTAGAAATGTTAATGGTTAATGAACATTATTATCTCATATCACAATGAGTCCAGAAAAGAATGTAATATAATGGAAGCCTGACTTGTTCTTAGAGGAAATGCAAGTAAAAGTAGATCAACTTCCAAAAAGCTATGAAGAGATTATACATTGGTCCAAAATAACTACAAAATGCTCCTCAAAAATTACAAATATTGGAAATATAAGTTTATTAGTCCATCAACAGAGGTAATACAAAAGTTTTGACTAAACTTGGTAACTGTAACTAACTGGGAAACAATACAAAGACAAGATACCTTTCAGAAAGAGAATTTCTTTCCCCATCATCCAATAGACACTAAATGAGGAGTTTATGGAATGCATTCCTTTTTATTGTCAAAATCTGTAAATTCTGGGTAAAACTCAGAGGTAGCAATCCTAAATTCTGTTAGGGCTTTCTCTTCAGACAGCATCAATTTGTCAAGGCTTGTTCCAACACAGATTTGTGACCAATCTTGCTTCCTTCAAAAATGTTAATGTTCTCTAGTGCCAGGGAAATACCATTAGCTCAGGATAATGATAGCCTAATGATGGACTCGGGATAATATCAGGCCAAGATTTGGCCAAACATATGCATAACTGGGCCAATTATTTTTCTCCTACCAAAAAAAATATTTTCCCAACGATTTTTGATTAAAATGCATTAGTTGCACTGATTTTTCCAGAATAGTGCCTAGATTTCAAAACTCTGTAGATACTTCAGAATTTTTCACTTTTCAAGTCATGTGTTTTCAAAGGCTTCTGTATTTATTACCATCTTTACATTTAATTAATATGTCTTTTACTGGTCTTTACAGACCATTAATAAAGATGTTCAAGGCAAATGAATTTACACTTATTTTTGTGGCACTACTGGATATCTTTCCACAATTCATTGCTTCTCCATTTATCACTCTATAAAGTGATATTTTGTACAAATCAAATTGGAGTTGGCTTCAATTTTCATTTTTCATTTTTCCCAGTTTTCATTCAGAATGATGCAGTCCAGCTGTAGCTTGCTTCATTTGAGCCAACACAGAAATAATTCAAATAAAAATAAGAATATATGAAAGGGACCAAATTAAACTTTGCATCAACTGTGTATGAAATTTACTCTGAGGCAGTCAATGACATTTATTCTAAGGTATTTCAGAAACTTGCCAGGATAATTTGAGTGCTGCTAAAGACTATTTTCATGAAATCTTGGAAGAATGAGATCTATGAAGTTAAAAACTCAGAGCTGCTGGAAGACAGAGAAGGGAAAGAAACCCCAGAATCATTCATTTGTCCTTTAAATACAAATGGCACAGATGATAAAACTATTTTTTTATGTATACCATAGCTGCTTACAAAGTTCAACATGGATTTTCCAAGGATATGAAAACAGTCAGTGTATGCAAGTGAGTCAATGAGAGGCACTGCAATAGCTGTTTTTGCACCCAAAATTGGTGTAGAAACACAGACAGAGTAAAGATAGGTGAAGTGGTCACCTCATCACGACTAAAATCTCCGCTGAAGAACTGCCAGGTTTGGGGCATGTACATATTAAAAAAGTGTGCATTGACCACAGAGGAATTCAGCAAATACCAGGAAAGAATAACAGATATCTAGAAAACAGGAATTTCACAGAAAGACTAAACAAATCTAATATTTTAGCAGGACATCTTCAGAAGGATGAAACCTTCAAAAG
Source organism: Crypturellus tataupa (assembly GCA_034781795.1). NCBI lineage: Eukaryota > Metazoa > Chordata > Aves > Tinamiformes > Tinamidae > Crypturellus > Crypturellus tataupa. The sequence goes on from JAWLRI010001063.1 coordinate 4,043,652, forward strand.
CCCCAGGGAATGCAAGTGGGGGAATCTTGACGCACTGTAAAGATGTAAATGACAAAATGTAGAAGGGACAGAGTAAGAAAGACCTGTGACAAGCTCTGTGTATACCCTACTTGTCATTTTCTGCATTAATGGATGGGTAAATAAAATTTACAGTTATGCAGCTCTGATGTAGGCTTGGTTCTATATGTGGTCATCATTGTAAATGCATTAGCCCTGTTACAAGTGTATATGAAAGAATATAGGAGACACCTTCAATACTTCAATAGGTATCAACTTGTAGGTTGACACTTCTTACTGCTTTTAAATTCAGAACTGAATTGGAAGGGAAGTAGTACATTACCAGACATACATGACACCCTTCTTGCCTCACAGATCTCCTTTTTGATGGCTGGTTACCTCCTGCAGCCTGGACATATTAGGTTTAAAAGATAAATGGTTTACAGAGACTCCTGAAAGCTGGCAAAGAACAAATAATTTTAACACATACTGTAGTGTCTTCATAAGCTGTGCATCATATGCATACAACAGGACTTACTGAAAAAAAAAATGTATTACAAAAGAAAAAATTCTAGATATAGCTATTACATACTTTCCTATTAAATTCTCAGTCTTCTAGTTAAGTAATAAACATGTGCCAAGAAGGCTAAGAAACCAGAGTCTCATCGTAACATAGTCCTCATTAACTGATCCGTCACAGGCTGCCCCCACTCTGAATGCCACTTTCCACATATTAATTAAGCCAAGTTGAGAGTTTATGGTGAGTAAAGCACTGTGAAAGTACAGCAAGCTACTAATCTCTCAATCCTTGCAAAAAGTTAGCAAATTATCTTAATGGATTGCTGCCCCAAAGCTATGATTTTATACAAAACGTTAGCATGAAAGTTATTCCAATAACAGCGTCTACCAGGAAACACATGTCACTGGCATTGTCCCAAAACAGTGTGAGGTAATGGAGCTGTTGTGCTACGGAGAGAAAGGCTAGGAAAAGGCATCTCAGACCAGATGTTTCATACCCATCCATCCACCATCCCAAGTGAAACAAAAGCCCAAAGCCTCACATGCCACAAGCAGCCAAAGCCTCACATGCCACAAGTAGCCAAAGCCTCACATGCCACAAGTAGCCAAAGCCTCACATGCCACAAGCAGCTAAGCTATTTTGGCCTGCCACGACTCCACGGGGAGCAGTGCCCAGCCACACGGTTTCCACAAAACTGGTATGCGGGCAGGAGTAAGGGCATCCTGGAGCACCTAGACAAGGCTCATTCCAGGGGGATTACAGTGTGTGCAGCTGCATTCCCTACCCGTGTGGAAGGATGAGCAAACTGTCAATTGATCTGCCCAGCACTTTTACTATTAGTCATTACAGGGGCTTTCGAGGGCCTTTACACTCTCTATTGTCTCCTTTGCACTGCGCAGAGGAAAGGAAGGAAGGTTCCTGTTTGCAGTTTCCTATCGCTGAGCCAAGCCTAGCAAAGGCACAGCTGCTGAAAGGGATCCAGCCTAAGAGCAAGCACACCCAAACGCTTTGCTCAGACAAAAACAACTTTGCAGGACTGGGCTGTTTACTGCTTTTGATATAAACTGAGCTCACTTAAGCACCACACACTCGGACATGACACCTACCAGAAGATGAAGAGGTGCAACAGCATGCAAGATAATGTCACAGAATTTAACAGTGAGTATAGTAAAATAGTGTATTTTTCTGTCTCCCTGTAAAAGAACAATTTCAATCTCTTCTTCCATGTATCTTTTCACCTCCTAGGATGGTTTAAAATGAACATCAGGCAAGCAACCTTTGCCCCGGAAGGAAGGGCTGTCTATAACCGCCTAAGAATACAGCACAGTCAGGGTGATCACAAAAAGGGGAGAACATCAAGGATAAATCTTGGTCCTCAGGCCTCCTTTTCTTATGGCTGTGGCAATTCAACCATATGCTAGGGCAGCCACAGCCTAAGTGCTTCATTCTGTGCACAGCAATCCTGCACATGCAGAAACTTCGGTTTCTCACGTGCCTCTGCAGTTCAGTGAAACAGTAACACCAGAACTTCACAGCATCCTTCCCATGTGCATCAACAATAAAAAAAAGTATATCTAACTAAGATTGTAGGTAGACATCATTATCCTCTTAAATTGCAGAAATGGAAACAAAAATAACCAACCGTAAGGCTGCACTCTTCTATTAAATCTGATGAAACTGGGCTTTGAAACAACATAGTCAATTCTGTTCGAGTGTAAGGGACAGGATGGTTTCAGGGGCTGAATAGGATGTCCTAAAAATGAGCTTCTAAGGTGCGTCTAAGGGAGAAATGGCTCCCTCCATAAGGGGGAAATATGGTTAAAATACTCCTCCCTTTATTAGGGGAGTTCTGCCCTGGAATTCAGCTCAAGTGAAACAGGAAAGGAATAGGAATATACTAGAGAACTGCGTGGTTGGAGCTGGCCTTACGGGACAGAACATCAGAAAAAAAAAATCAAGGAGAAAGGTGATATGTCAGGCCTTGATATAACACAGCTTGGACCAGCACTGCTTTTTGGAGTAATAGATGTACTTCACTAAAGCATTTGACATAGCACAAGAGAAAAAAAATCAGTTAAAATGTAGAAGATAGGAATTTGTACAATGACGCAAGGACAAACAAAGAGGGCTAATGTTGAAAAGAGAAGGTAATGGGCTTGAAAGGGAACTTAGCAATAAACTTTCTCAGGCTTGATCTTAAGACTAATGCTGCTGACTATCTTGACCAATAACCTTGGAAAAGCAGCCTTGCCATCAGCACCCACAATTACTCAAGCAAATGCCTGAATAAACAATTGACCTTTCCTGTGTGCCCCAAAGGGTCAGCAAAATTGGCCTCCCAGAAAATCATAAAAAGGAAGTAGTATTTCAAATGATGTGTTCATGGCTCTGTAAAGACCAAGTTAAGTTTATGACTATCTAAAATACTCTCACTCTTTCCATCCATGTTTTTCAAAGCAAACTCTCTAAACACAAGTTATAAATGCCATGGCTAAAATGATTGTATGGCAAGAATGGCAAGAAACTGAATTATCCAAGGTCTTCAAGATTAAACCTGACTGAACATTAATAGTTAAAATGGAAAGCATTTAGAATCAAAATGAAAAAGTGCATTTGATCATAAAAGGTCTATACATTTTCACAAATTAAAAAAAAATGTTTGTGAAAACCTACAAAGTACATGCTCCACTGTTGTTCAAAAGCTTTCCTGCTTTAAACGCTTGAAAAATAAGATTTACGATGAAAACATCTTTAATGTAATTGCACAGCACTAGTCACTACAGTACTCAACAGATTCACACAGTTCTATCACCTGTCATTTTATGAAAACAATTTTCAAATACATCTATGCCTTTTCATGTTTGGAGACAAAGAGGAAAACAGATCCAAAATGCATACAGAATTGGATTAGTTATCAAAACAGCAAAAAGAAGCTTTTAGAAGTCTTGAAAAGAATGAAATTGGAACAGTTTGAACTGTCCTACAATGCAGAAGTTATGAAGAGTAAAACTTATGGAGTAAATTCGTTTGATTTCTTTCTCTTCTTACACATTGAGTGAGCAACGGAAAAATAAATGGTTAATCTCCCAGTATATCCTTACTTTTCTTCATTTTTCTACATTTACATGTGAACCACACAGGCAAACCTCAGTCATTAACCAGCGATCAGAAAAATGATGACAATGAACTGTCGCATCATTTCAACAGTGAAATCAATGTATTATGAAAGAAATGAGCAGGAAGAATAGACAAGGAAGAAGTTGTTAAAGCTTTGCACACTCTCCAGATACTACTTTGAAGAATATACTGCAATTCCACAGATTTATTGACAAATCATGTGTTATTAAAGACAATTATCTCTTCTTCATCCTCTGTATTTACTTATACCCTTTAAGCTGACTTGACCTTTTCCTTTTCCCACAGAGTAAATGAAACACATTTTTCCTATCACTTAGCAAAATAGTTAAGTAATCATGAATTCAACAGTGTGTTTTTTCTGGCAAATGTAATGTTGACACAAGGAGTTAAGTTATCACAAGTGCATGGATAGAGCATTATGAGACAAATTCTCACATCTCTTCTCAGACCCCAGGCTGTGCTAAAAGGCTGGCTGCCATACTTCGCTTACAGCAATGTTTCCCAATTAATTCAATCATTGATATGGATGGCATTATAGATTTTATGAAGATCCTTATTAGGTAAAGACATGCTGTTATTTCTGTTGAAGTATATGCTAGGAGGAGTTGGAAATCCAGACACTAAGAAAGCAAAGTTCAAGTGAAGCGGACACAAAATATCTGATCCACAATAAATCCTCCTAGTATAGGCTTAGTCCATCAAAATTTCTGAACACAGCTGAAGTGGCAGAACAAGTTAATGATATAAGTGCTTTTCATTACATTGTTCTGCAGTTTTAATCCATAATAGGTATGTTTAATCCCGATTTAGCATATTTGTGAAAGATAGCCTTGGAACAACACCACACAGAACATAAAATTACCTTAGGTAAATTGAATATTAACCAAAAATAACCTGTGACAGGTCTTTTTTTTTTTTTTTTTTGTCAAAAACAAATTGCTGTTTCACAGTATCTCTCAGTTTTGAGTCCAGCAATTCTGAACATATGACAACCAACTATCACCAAGTCCAATACATTTAGGATCAGAACAGGACAAAACTATCAGTAGCACAAAATAGATGGAACCTGTTCAAAGCTTACCCATGGGCAATTCCCATTAGAGGGAATGCTCTCTCTGTGCCAGGCCAGGAAAGCCATTTTACACAGAATCACAGAATGGATGAGGCTGGAAGGGACGTCTAGCGATCATGTAGTCCAAACCCCCTGCTCCAGCAGGGACACCCAGAGCACGTGGCACAGGGCTGCATCCAGATGCGTTCTGAACATCTCCAGAGAAGGAGACTCCACAGCCTCTCTGGGCAGCCTGTTCCAGGGCTCTGTCACCCTCACATTTCAGCAGCTCCCTCCACTTCTCACAGCTTGTTAGACAGAGAAAAGGCCAGAGCAGAACAAAAGTGAGGAAAGTCCTTGGGTGTGTATGCACACCAGTGACATACAGCCAGGTTCAGCATGGACTCGATGCGCTGCAATCGACTCCTCTGACTTTCTGCAACGCCTTCCCTTTCACGCCTGCAGGACAGCCCTGGCTTGTTCATCTAGCTTCATTTAGACTTCAACATTTACTGTAAGAAACAAAAAATTGTATTTTATTTTCAGATTCAAATACTTCTGACAAAGAGACATTCCTAAGGTTTAGTAATACTTTAGGTTACACATTTTAAAAATTCTTAGATATAATGAAAGTGATGTGTGTTTGTTAGAAGGAAATTGGTCATAGATTTCATTCACAGTAGTTTAATAGCTATGTAATTCACATAATTTTAAATTACACAACCAATAAAGCACTAATTACTGTACTTTTCTATCATATTTGAATTAGCAATAAAAAGGTCTAACGCTTTAATTAGTATAAGAAGATCAAGTCATGCAGTTTCTATTTTTGAACAAGTATAATAACAAAATTAACTACAAAATATTCCACTTGAACTTGGCAGTTGGAATAGATTTAAGCAGATCTTCAGGAGCTATGCCAATTTAATGGCAAATGGACAAAAACTTTGATTCATATGGACATACTAAGAATCTATGTAGGGAAAGCATATCTGGAGAGAAAAATATATTTCAGGGTTTAAAGAAGGTGTAAAACTTTGACTATAGTTGTACGTTTTTAAGAGAAAATTACTTGGCCCATGTTCAAAAAAATCTAGCATCTGAAAGACTTTTCGTTGCTCATCTTACAGCTGCGTAGCCCCAGAGCAGAATGCAGGACTGATGTCCCGCCTCTCTACATGACAGGCACCACTGACCCCTCTTCTGAGAACTCTCACTTCCAAAGCGAGGTGCAGCTTAGTGAGGGACAGAAAGGTCACTCGCTTAGAAGGTATACACCTCAATGCATCTCATAGACACAGAGATCTTAAATGAACTGAAATACCAGGCAAGACCTGGAGGGAGGAAGATTCCCATTGTGTGGGAACACACAGTTCAGCTCTCTCTATATTGTATGGAGAATGTTGCTTTTACTGCTGGATTTATACAAGTTTAAGAACACATAATTTATGCTCTGGATTCTGGCATTACCCTGATTTCCAAACAGCTGATTATTTAAAGTTATATTTTTCTCTTCTAATGCCGTCTTCCTCTTTGCAAGTCTATCTTTTAGATAGTTTAGAAACTGAAAGTTTAGATATCTAAAACACACAAATTAGTGTGCGCTCTCTCTCTCTCTCTAGATAACAAATGTTAAATTTGTTTGGTAAACCTTGCTCAGATATAATACTTAACAAGATTATCTCTTCTTCTATTATTAATCTATTATTAACTATTTTTCTTAAAAGTAGAAAAAACATACACACTTTCTAACATGTTTAAAAGCTCAGAGGGAAGGTGGGAAAACATTAGTTTTATTACAGCTACCCAACGATCTTTTTTTTTCATCTTTAAATAAGAAGAATTTGTGTTTCACTGACACATATATTTTTATTCATTTGTAAGCCACTTCTCAGCAGCAGCAATTAATATTATTGCATTTGCACTCTGCTGTGGTGCAGTATATTTTAAAATGGTTTCGAAAAACAGGCCAGCTACTTTTCTAACAAAATCTTGGAACAGCCCTGCCAAAAGGCCCAGACAAAGCAGTCTCATTCAGACATATATTCAGACTTGAATATTTGTCCCTTCACTCTGAAGTATTCCTTCTAGTCACATCATTACTTTCAGTTCGTGGTATAGCAAGGACTGAGAGGTTTGTTTTCTAAATTTGCTTCCACAGAGCACATGCGCAGGAATACAGCTGGCAAATGTTAGGCTGGAAGGGACCACAAAGTGTGCATTCCTCAGCACCCATGCACCTTAATGACCATGAACTTTCTACAGAAAACTGTAATCTCAACAATAAAAAACAAAACCAACAAATACTATAGTCAATCACAAAAGATTAAGAAAAAAAGCATTACAGTATTCTAGGTCTCTGCCAGCACAAAGAATTTATTGGGTGGTTATTCCAGGTAATATGCGGTTTACTGTCATCAGTTGGACTTACACAAGTACTAAGCAGAGTTACAAGATCAAATTATATTCTAAACATCTAAAACAGCAATATTCTGATTTTTCAGTTGCTTTCTTTAACAAACCCGCTATGTCATGTTTAAAGCATATTCATTCATGGCAATGGATAAAATGCATTCAGGTGACAGTAGATTACAGAGGGTGACAAGTGGTAACCTGATGTTCTCTGATGTGTGGTAGGAAATGAGAAACTCAACTTCAAGCTTTGGAGTCAGCGCCTCACCCGAAATTTCATGTGTGACTATTATGAGTGATTTTCCTGTGCCTTAAGGTTTGAGGGGACAATTTTCAAAATATGAGGGCCCAGATATTATGGTAACAGGGGCCAAATAAGTACAACTGATTACAACTGATTGGTTATATGTCATGTCAATTTTCATATAAGAAGCCTCCTAAAAATAAAAGCTCATTTTCACTCTACACCACACTTCAACTTTTTTTTCTTTGAGAGGTAGAAGTTTAATCATTTTAAAAGCTGAAGAGGCTCAGAATAAAGATTCTGAAGCACTGAAGAGCTCTCTGTGGAGAAACTGCAGAGCTGACTAACCTCTTCAGAGCAGAGAAGCGTCTCTTCAATAATACAACACAATTAAGACTCACCATTCTTAACCTCAATAATCTGACAAGGGAAACTTTGCACTACTAAAACCTTTTAGATCTATTGCTGCCTTTTTTTCCCCTTGTCTCATAGAACATCTGTGCTCCTCTCTGCAAACTAATGCCAATACAGCATCCAGGCTGAACAGCAACAGTTTCTAAGGGAAAGAGAGAATAGCAATTCTTTTTGAAGTTATCTAAAAGCCAACTGCACAGAGTGGGGAAGAAAAATCCCCTGGCAGATACCCATTCATAACCAGGCACCCTCTGCAGAAGAAAACAGTTCTTCTGGTGATTAATAGCACTTGTTTCTCTAAGAGTTGCAGACATACGAATTGGCCAATCTCCTAACTACCAAACAGACATCCTTGTTAGATGGCTCTGGCGTGTCTCAAGACATCCTGGTATTTGGCTGAGGAAATACAGATGCTTAAATCGCACTCTCCACAAACCTCGCAGGGTCCCTCGCAGGTCAAACAAAATTTTGTCTTGATTTTTTTTTCCCTACAGCTATACTTATCCCACAGCCAAGGCAAGGTCTCTTCTTTGGCCTGCACTGACACAAGCAAGGGCGCTCTAGGACGTTAACATCGCTGACCCTCAGCAGACACAGAGGACGTGCTTCACACAGAAGCGCAGTGACAGAGCTCTGTGACACACGCGAGAAGCTTGGGTCTCATTAAAACAACAGAGAACTTGTATTTCACTAGTTTGAGAGAGACACTCAAACGGCACGTGTGGCACAGAGATGGGCACTGATCACTTTCTCTAAACTTGTTGCTCTAGCTTGGTAGTCCAGCAAAACTAAGACATCTACCTCCTAATCAGACTTTCTCTGTAACCAAAGTTTACTGGGTTTCCCTTGCTGCTTCTCACATGCACTTGTAGCTTGTTTGCCACAAGTTTCCCAGGTAAAGTTTCAAATGCCTTCCTCAAACGGAGCGTTATGTAGTATCGTGACTGATCCACCTGTAACAGGTTCAACAGAGACTTAGTTCGGCTCTAGACAGTTAGCGACATGCAAGAAGGAATTTAAAGAAGAAACACAAAAATAAAGATGCAAGAACATCACTAGGAGGTTGGGGCTCCAAAAAACACCACACACTGCCTGGAAACAGAGGAGTGTTCTCACTGCAGCTATGCTGTCCAGAGAAAAGGGCATATTCTTCTGACATCCTTTCATTTGTTTGTGAACCTACATGCATGTTCTAAAAGCTGATCTCAAATACCCTCTTTGCTTTCTGTTAAGACCAGGAGTACTTTCAGCCTCTCTCTCAAATCACCTCCCATTGATGATCTGAGCTTTGGATTGTATTTCCTCAAAATCTTGCACAGATTTTTTCCAAATGAAGTATCATCTTGTTAATGTCTTTTTAGCTCATTTTGGACTTCACCTCCTACTTTCAGTGGTGCATGAAATTCACTGGAATTTGATGTTATATGCAAATGTCAGTTAGTGCACGTCTACAGCAATTCTGAGGAAATTAACAGAGAATTTACTGAAAACATCATGATATCAGGAATACACGCAGGCATGCCCACGCACAAAACACACACCAATATATTTTTGACAGGAAAAATCCAATTCTGCTCCAGGGCCCAGTTTCATCACCAAAGCAATTATGACTGTAATACCATCTCTTATTACAGAAATAAGTAAGTTTCAAAGAACAGAACAAATTTTATGCATCTTATAAAGGCCCAGCTATAATGAAAGCAATCTGAGGATTGCTCACCTTTATTCCCAATCTCCGAGGAAGCTTTTGATTCAACTGAAAGTATTCAGATCTCCAACAGATATCCCACCTAATTTAAATTAATGAAGTAGTTACTACTTTATGAGACATCCTATCAAGTACAGTACCTAGAAACAAATACTTTAACATATAATATATCACTGCCTGCCTTCCCTCCAGCTTCTCATTCTATGGTTTTATCCAGGATGTAACCTAGATTGCCAAAGCAATATTAGTTTTTTATAAAGAAACGGTGGTCCTTGCTAATAGTTCCATTATCCTCTGAAATAGACTGGCATTAAGAAATGTCCCTAAGCTGTGGAACGACAGTGCATCTCACTGTTGACTTGTGCAGTGCTAGAATAGGATTTTCACCATGCAGAGCGTCACAGAATATTGGTCACTGACCGACAAACCCCCGCAGTGGAAGAAGGCTCTGAGGAGAGGGGCAAGGGCGAGGTGCCCATGAAGCTCAGGAGTAACACAGGGTAGGAATCATTCATCACAGCTTTTGCGAGAGCTGACTTCGTGTCAACAGAAAGGGGGCCAGAGGGTAATCTTTGTTTTAGATAAGCACTTGTACCTGTGGAGTGGATCAGCTCGTGTAAATGTTTCTTCCTGAGTTTATCAAAAGTATGTGAATGTCTCCTTGGGATTAGCCGGACCAACCAAGGGGGAAGCACATATATGGCTCAGCCCAAGATGGAATATAAAACCTAAACTACTCAAAAAAATTTGGAGAGAGCAACGTGCTTGAACTGGCTTCAACCCACATACCCACAACCTTCCTGGCAACTGGGGACACTCAGCATCACGACACCCTCGCATTCCTCTCCCTGAAATCACCCTACACTCTCTGTTTTACCTTCCGGTTCTGCTCAGGTCTGTTCAAAACTGAAAATGCATCTGCAAGCAGAAGGAGTTGAAGAAGAAGAACTGTTACCTGTGCCTGTTTGTTCTCTCTCCTTTTTTAAATACACCTGCCGTGTTCTGCATTGCAGAGTCATGGGCATCTTGAGACACCTGATATCCCCTGGGATTAGAACTGCTGAAGAAAGGTAAGAAGCAGAAAGGAGAAGATCAAGGAGCAAAACTGCACCAGAGCACCCAGGTCAGAAGAGCAGAGGTGACAGGCTACAAAGATGACAGGCTATGAAGGCAGAAAAGTATGTTCACAGGAAGCTACCAGGCCCTCTTGGAGCAGTATGCCACTTTCTGCGTTTTGGAAGTAAGTTCCTGGAGGGCTTGTTGAATACAGTGATACATTTGTAAATCATATGGCACCTTTTAAAAATATTAGCCTGTGTTCCCATCTTTTTTATATTATGTATTATTTCATGACAAAAATTATGAGGGCTATCAGCAGTTCGGTCCCTTCTTTTTGACTTTGCACAAGTCAAACCGTCCTACCTACAAAGGCTTTTTTTTTTTTTTCTCCTCCTTTAAAACAAAATGGGAGCTGCTGGGCCTGTGTTCCACTGGTAAAAGGACAAAAACAAATTCATTTCTGAAGACATGGTGCTCATGCTCCTAGCCCAATAGAGTTCTGACATATGGGGCTTGAAGGCTGTGACATTTTTTGAAGGAAATGTTATTTTGGGTTAGTTCTAAAATTCTTTATTTCTTTATTGAGTCTCAGTACATTTGTGTTCATGATGGCTAAAGAGCCTAGCCTTCATTCAATGGTCCCACAGCTACACACTTTCACCCTCAGTACCCGATCATCTCTAAAAAAGCTTTTCACACATAGCAAATATAGAATACTTGATGTGTGATGTGACAGAAAGCTTTTATGGTTACTTGTCAAGCACTAGTCGCCTAACTCATCTGGGGCTTTGATCTCTTTTAGGTGTGTAAAAAGACAATTCCCAAGGTTATGCTGAACAAGCCTTTATCAGGGAACCTTTGACATCAATGAGACTGAATTAATTTATGCCACAAATAACCTATTATACACGTGTACTTTATTATCCTTTTTTCCTGATATTTCTACTTTCATTTGTAGTTTTTGCATACTTAGTTCTTCAGTCTCAGCTACTGAAATAGTCATAGTTTGTATGTTTAAAGAGAGCTCGAGAAACAGATGTGTCATTTTCTAAATAACAGATTTATCAGTTCCACATACCAGCTGATAGTACTAATGGTATTCCTTTGAAAGGAATCAATGTCCTCTTAAAAGGACAACTACACCCAAAATATCAATGTAGGTAAAAAAACCTCTTCCATACCAAACTCACACTTCAAGAGGTTCATTTTTAGAATACATCCACTTGTTATTTGACTTCACTAACTTTTATCAAATTGAATATTCGCACTCCAGTGAATTACCCATTTAGTGCAGATAATTAGAATCCAATTGTCTCTCTAGCAATAAAAATTCTACTATTTCCACTTAGAAGTCTTGCAGTCCTCTTTCAGAAGGGAGTAAAACATAAATAAGCCGGTGTCTGACAACACTATCAACTTATATCTGATCAGATAAGCCTTTTAAAATTTATTCTTCCTGTCCCTAGCCTTTTGTATTAGTCAAGTATGTTCTTTGGGATTGGAAGATTTTTTTACTTCCTTCTGTTGGGCATTTACCCCAGATTTAAATCAGAATTCTAATTAGAATATTTTCGACAGCAAGACCCACATATATATTTATATAGTTAAGTACACAAAATGTAATTTTCCAAATTGTTTCAGTCCTAAGCACTTTTCAAAAATGCTATTCACAGACAGTATATTAAAATGCCATTTTATGCAATGCCACAAATGTATCTAGCAAATGACAGGCAGTGAAAAGGAAGCAAAAATATCTCATTTTGTCTTCAAATTACAACTGATCCAACTCAAATATTGTGGTTTTTTTACCCACCACCACGCTCAGTTTGAGTCAAGTCAGCCTCAAACCCCAACTCTTTGTATAACTCTGGTTATGGTGAGAAGCTTCTTAATCATATTTAGTTTCCATCCCAATCTCAATCCATCTCCTCTTTTCAAAGAAAAGCAGCCATTTGTCAGTCATTCCCTTTCTAAATTTAAACATGGGTCATAAATTCATTATGCAATCTTTCTAGTTGTACCAGATACCACATTGCCTCCAAAAGCAGGCAGATCCTTCTGCATTAAATTGCGGCCCTGAAACCTTTAAAGTGAGAGTCCATCACAACATGCCAAAAAGTTGTGATTCCCAGTTACGGAAAATGTGCAGGCCATGGATCCTATGAAGAATGTCTGGTAATTTATACAGTTTATATAAATTAAGAAGCAAAGATTGAGCCATACCCAAAGGCAGCTAATGGTATCCTGAAGGAAGGAGTGAATTTTGGCAATGCATGACCTCTATCACATTACAGATTTCTTCCCAATTCAGACCAGCACTGTAAAGGGATGACTATCAAATTTGTATTTTCTACACAGTTTCTGCTTCTAATAGCTCTATCATTGTTCTAAATGTACATGGTCAGAGAGGTTGCTCTTTCACTACCTTTCTAAAGTGTGGATATCCAACTGCAGAAATGCAAAGCTAACTTCTGCACCATTTTCCACTGACTTTATCAAAAGATTATTCTTCAGTTGGGGAAGGAGTTGTGTTGAGCTTTTTTTAATCAGTACAAGCACTTCAGGAACAAGCGTCAAGCTGACAAAATCGCCTGTGGCACTAGGTAAGTTAAGGGAGGTGCACACCACTTCACATTACAATTCTGTTATAAACTCCCAGCTGGGCTGGCAGCCTCTCTGAAATAATATTAGAAGACAGAAACAGCAAAGAGGGAAACTACAGCTCCTTCCATCTTCATTATAAGGGCCTCTTGTAATACATTTTTGACATCCTGGTAAGTTTCTCTCTGCTCCTCCAGCTGTTTCACACTCCATTATAGCTTTGCTGTAACACCTTCTGATCATAGACCAGATATTTTAAGGACTGTGTTGCTCTTTTAGTCCTAAATGGTGCGCTTGAAAAAACCATGCATGGCCCCTTCAATTAGCAAAAAACATCAAAAAAAGAAGACTTTTCTCTGAGCGAGTATTATGCCTCACATTATACAGCTGGTAGAAAAGATCATTCAGCCACTTATTCACTCACATGTACAAAGATTTTTATTTTTCCTCTCTTTCCACACCATTAAATGGAAAACCCAAAGAACGCATTCACAATAATTCAGTCTGCAATCTTCAAAAATGTTAGCATGCTCTTTATCATCACAGGATATCTTGCCTGTTTTGCAGGTGAAAGATTATAGCACTCAATAAGACATCAAGGAATGAGAGAAAAAAAAAAAGATTAAAGACCGCAATGCTGCAAGCTCTTGGCCTTACACTTCTTACACCTTCATCTTCTTCAACGTGAATCTTAGGACCACAACCTTAAAGACTCAGTTGAGGAACCGAGAATCAGAGCGAGCAAGCCAAGTATAATCCTTGTAATCTCCCCTCGAGTGCAGATCTTATATTACAGGCAGATAAAAAACTTAACCATAGCCCTGAGCATTGGTGTTAGAACCCAGTGGAGGAAAATATAGTTGAAGGTGGCAATTTACTGAACACCTTTTAGTATCATTGAGTCTCTTCAGGTGTTTTCCTTAGGTGCCATAAACAGAAACTCTAGATCCAGACTAGGCCTCCTAATTCTACTATAGACTCTACCAACAGACTGGAAACTAAAACTGAGTAGCCTGAAGTACGAGAGTTGCCTATGGCTACTGCTGGAGTTAGCACACTGGGTTGAAACTGGAGCTGCATGTTGAAGACAGAGCTGAAAACATAAATCCAAATATAAGTGTTCATTAGCTATGTCTACATTAGTGAGAAGTTCAGCACAATAGGAGAAAACTGGGAATCAAAGCAGTTACTCGTAGGACCCCTTACATCTCCACATTCAGCTCATGGCATATACTTTAGATTTAGTCTGGATTTAGTTTAGGTGGGCCTGCACAGACCCGCTAAAACCCTGAATTGAAGCTTTCAGAAGAACCGTTCCATGCAGGTTCAAGGACCTTGGGGCAGGGTGGCCCATGAAAGGGACAGTTCACAGCTTGGTCTCTTGATTAAGCACAGAGCAGAATATGGGGCACTTTCATAAAGGAGCAGCCTGGGACAAAGCATTTTGACCAGTACATACTAAAACCACTGTATAAACTGAACTGATACACATGGAACAGAAACCAAGAGATGTTCTTCAAAATCACACAACTGCTATAAATCAAAATGTCCATGGGAACACAGCCACTCACATTTAGTTATCATTATTTAAAACAGATTTGTAAGACTTTCCTTCAGAAACCAAAAAAAAGCAAACCTTCAACAAATGGAGAAACAGACATAGTTTTTGATCTTCAGATCATTACAAAGATTTGTCTAATCCAGCAGCTGAACCTGTCGGAAGCTGCATCTCCTACCTTTACAGAGTGCCCTGCCTGTGCACAGCTGGGCCAGCACTCCCTGGTGACTGGATTCCCATCAGCCATGTCCAAAATTCAGAGGTCAGGAAATGCAGCCCTTCAAAGGGCATGCCCTTCCTGATCTCAGCTGAACGGTGTGTAATAACCATGCAATTTTAAATCAGAGGGCTTTTATTTTTTTCCAAAAAACTTCCCTGCTGAGCTGCACGGACTTATGTATAATAGTATTTCCAGTGAAAATCTAGTAAACAATTGCAATTGCTACACCTCATTGCAACGACTTTGAGAAGTTGCAGGTGTAACTGCGAAATGGGGAAATTAAGGTTTTCTTGACTGACAATCAAATTTTAAGCCCTAGAATGTTTTCCTCAGACTGTTCTGCCACGAGAAAGTTTGCTTGCTTTTTACCATGTATTTGTTCATGCATTCACACTATCATTAACAAAAAAAAAGTTTATCTATTTTTACCTTCCAGAATGGTAGAGCTGTCATAAACATCAGAAGAGTACACGTTGAACATGAATTTCCAGTACATAAAACAACACAGAAGAAACAGGGCAGAGTATCTCTGTTCCAAAAAAAAAGAAAACTTTTAATAATCAGAAGTTTTGAAAGCACCGTAGTTATAACTGCATCTAGCATCAACTGGCTTTAAAGTACAGCAGGTCCCACCGGTGCCTATGAAGAATAAATTCTGAAATTATCCTAAACTTTTAAATCAAAAAGAACAGAGCTTAGCCTTATTTTTAAATACTGCCCCTTCTTTGGATTAATTCTCATGACAGACTGTTCTGCTGTCCAGATCAGTTGTCAAACTTGAGGACAAACTCAAATACGCATCAAAACTGTATGTCCAGCTGAAGCATGTCTCAATGCTGGGGGCTCTGCATCAGCATTCTGTAATGACTTACTGGGGTGGGTAAACTTCCAGTCAGACATGACAAAATTTACATTTTCTGAATCTGCTTTCAAGGAATAATTTAACTTTTCTTTTCCTTTGGAGTTTTAGAGTAATAGTCAAAATATATTCCAAGTGAATAGCTGAGACACACATCATTTTAATTTTAAAATATTAACTATATAAAAATGTTCTAATTCACTTTTCAGTATCAATACTTTGGGCTGTTGATTTCTCTGGGTAATATTTTTGATAACAAACACTATCCGCCATCAAATTTCAAGGGGATCTGAACATCTAAGTTTCTTAAAATCTTCTAAGAGCCTTACATTTGAAATTTAGATTGTTTAACTTAATAAAATTAGTCACTTTCAGCAAAATCCAATTATTCTTTCCTAAATTACTTAGTACTTCACAAAACTACTCTCATTATAAGATCAGATTATTTGGATTTAAGGACTAGTATGACTGAGTCTCTACAGCAACTCATGCACTTCATCTCTGCGAGACACTTTTTCATTCTTGACCTTACTTCTGCCTCCCCTATCCAACAGATTTAAGTATTTAACACCAGGCTACACAAAATAGCGTGGAGTTCAGTGAAGGTGTCTCTATATGCTTCCAAGCAACTCAACTCAAGCCTTAGACTCAAACATCACAAATCTATGTACAGATCTTACACTGATCTGTGCAATTGCCCAATTCAGACATTAGGTGACATTCCCTCCTTCTCTCTGCATAGGAAACTGTTCAGAAGTTTTCCTCATTGTCCTTTGAGAAAGTTAAATATATATGAGCATATCAACTATCATCTTAAACAACAGGCTCTAAGGAAAAAACAACAACTGGCAACTCTGTTGTTGAAATGAAGTTATGAAGATACTATTTGTAAATATCTTCACTTGCTACGCTTTGCCCCCAAGTTTGGGGCAGGTTTCCCTACAAGTGTTAACCCATCGTTTGTGAGAAATGCAGTGATAGCTGCCTTTTCAAACAGGAGACTCGCCTTCTAGATTGCCGGGGGTTCTTTCTGTGTCCATAAGGCACCCCATGATGTAGCTCATCCTCAAGGCTGAGGGCTAGTCCAATAACCAAAAGAGTACAGCTTAACTGTTGGATTTTAATAGGTAGATTATATCTAAATTTAAGGAGATTCAAACTGTATCCTGCAGGCTAAGCAGGCACATAAGTAGAGCTAGTAGCTAATGCAGAAAGAAATATTCAGAAATCTAATACAGAAAGCAATAAGGTCAAGTTTTATATCCCATTTTAACTGAATACCTTTACTTTGCTAACATTTGCTTCTGATGGGACATTTCTAACTGCCACTTACCTGTCCCCTCTTGCTCTCCAGTATCATCTCACTTTCCTCTTCGCTCTATTCTCCAAGGCATTCATCTGTCTCATCTTGTCTTCCAGCTCTTTTTGCAAGCCTGTCTACACCAACCCATTTTCTAGTTTCTAATTCATTTTATCTTCTCTTCAAAGTGACCTGCCTTCTGCTTGTCAAAATCTCTACCTCAGATCCAAGACAGGTAATCACATTAATCACGTCTACTTCCCTTAACCCTCACTGCATCCAGCTAACCCCTTGGAAACTACACACGAAGTTCAACATGCAACAACAAAGCTACCAAATCTGATGCCATAAGAATTGAGTAGATGCTAAAACAATTACAAACTTACAATCAGACATTGGTGAAAAATATCTGCATGGTGGGGAATCCATACAATTAGCACCTTGAAAAGCAGTGTGGTGGTTCTCCTGTAGTTGATTTCCTTAGGACCAACTCAGTGCAAGGTGTTCTGGTGCAGTACAGAAGGAATTACTGATGTGCAACTTCTCACGCCTGCTATGACTTTCCAACTTGCTGTTAGCATACGTTTCTCACCAAAGCATATCTCTGCTTCTTTCCTACTACCTTCCCACTCTCTCATCATAGCTAAATAGGTCAGATTTAAGTTTCTATGAGAGTTACAGAGCTATGATTAGTTTATTTTTAATCTCTCGCAAAGAGAGCACATAACCAGTGTATATCTGTGTTTAACAGAATATACCATTCAAGAGATTTTCTTTTTTCTTTCTAACACCATTTGAAGAGGCCAGTATTTCTACTTTACTGATGTAAAACTTTCACGTAGGAAACACTCCAGTCTTATTTATGTTCTGTGATAGTGGAAAGTAATCTTGGACTACAAAAATATTGGCTTTAGTCTCTGTAATGAGAGGACAGTATTGAGAATAGTTCTACAATAAAGTTTATTATTCTTGTTAAAACTTCAGTTGTGTAGCAATTTGCTCTTGTTAAAACTTCAGCTGTGAAGCAATCCATAAATATTTCTAAATTTTTCTATGCAAAATCCAACCAAACAGAATCCAGACACCACTAACTACAATGAAAACTGGGTCAGACTTAAGCACATGCTAAAGACCTTTACCAATCACAATAAATATCAAATTCAAATCTGGGATCCACTGAGGCTGGAAGATTGAATAAGCTTGCTTGAACACACCTGAATAAAGAAGAAAATGTTGCCTCTCAACTCTTGGTACATATAACCTTACATAATAGGACCTCTTTTCAAATATCTTCCTGCATGCCGTCTTCATCCTGTGTCAGGATCATAAGGGCTTTTGCAGTTCTACTAAAATGTATTCAGAGCAGAGATGAGTTCATAAAAGTGTGTAACAGGGAAGGGGAAACAAAGCTAATATAATCTTTAAAAGGGAGCAGAAAGAGCAGTCATCCTCTGCAAACTCTTTATCAACAACCTTAACTGCAGCTAAAGGATCTAAAGAAATAATGTTCTTCTCTTTGCATCACCCATGCACAAGACTGAAGTTGCAGCAAGAACCTTCCAGCATCTCACAGGCGGACTAGGCTGGAAGATATGGTGTTTGGGAAACCTGACAAGCACAATTTTGATCTCTCTCCCTATACCACTAGACCACCTAACAGAGTAAGCAGCACACAGCTCACACTCACATCAGTATCCCTACGGTCCAATCCAGGTAGTGGCACGAGGAGAGGAAAAGTAAGAAATGAATATTCCCTTGATACATTCCTGTACAAAATCTAATCCTTTCTGTTACAGAAGCAATAAGGCAGTAGAGTAACTGTCTCTGCCAGTTTTTAGCCAAGATGTTTTTATTCTAGCACATATATCGCCTAAGCATTCACAGTAATTTATTTGAAGGTTTAAATGGAGGCCAAGGCCATGTATCTCCTCATTTCCTAGGCTAAGAAGTGACTGAAGTGCATGATTCCCCTGTTTTCATTCTAATGCTTCTTGGAAAAGAGATGATGAATGATTTCTAAAGTCATAGGAAAGGGACAGCCCCAGGATTGAGGGAGAAATAAAAAGGCTTCAATATTTCCACGGTTTATGATTGTGCAGTAGGAGCTCATCCTGCTGTAAGCCTCTGGCAAAACAGAATGATGAATTTCAGCCAAATGACCAAATTACTGAAGCAGGATTCAGTCTTTCACAATCATGTACCACCCACTGCATTTTCTTCAGAAGTAAAAGAAAGCAGCCTGACAGATGTCAAGCCTAAAACCCAATACCAAAAACAAAAAAAAACACATAGAGGAGACTCACTTTTGGAAGGAGATGCCCCGCAGTCTCATTATGGTAACCATTACATGTTTTCACGTTTTGCATGTGTAGTTATTTAGTTGTGTTCCGTACAGAGCGGTCAGTATCAGTTTGTCCTCCTGATACTTTTGCCAAGTGAAGACCTGTGTTTAATGCACCACTCTGTACGGAACACAACTAAATGGTTACAATAATGAGACTGCTGGGCATCTCCTTCCTAAAGCGATCCCTCTTTTTGTACTGGTCACACTCCTTGTAGGAATTTATTTGGACTCACTGTCAGAAACTCTCAGCACTTCATTTACACACCAAAATGCCACCTTGGCAGGCTTTGCACCTGGGGCACAGATTCCCCTCCTCCGCAGGTTCCTGCTTTGAGGACCATCACTCAACCTCACCTCACACTCCTCGGGCTGTTTCCACTGCCAACCAGCCCTGCGGTCAGAGCTGCAGCGGTGGCAGCAGCCCTCACTGGGGCTTGTTGTATTCGGGGAGAGCCTCTTTCTCCTAAGAGGAGTCCTGGTTTCCTGTCCTCACTAATTCTGCTAAGAAGCCACTCAAGAAGCCACTCAAGTGCTTGGCAGCAGGTGGAAGGAAAGATTTTGCATCCGTGTTTCCAACCAGAGGAGAGTGTTTGTTTGTTTGTTTGTTTGGACAATGCAGGCCCACACGCAGAGCACAGAGTGGAAACAAGTCACTCTGGTGCCAGGTTCTGGCTAGTTCATTACATGTTAAGCAGAAAACCAGGAGGCCTAAAAGGCAGATGCAGCGTTAAACTTCTAAGAAGCTGGATCAAAACGGCTGGCAAATCCCCTGGGGCTAATTACAGATGCTTCAAAGGTTGGCGCTGGGAGAGGATTGCTGTATTTGAAAATTCGGTTTAAGTGCCAAAGCCTGTGAAGAGCCATTGTGGGTCACCCCTTGAAGCATCATGACTCTCTAGCCAGTTTCAGAGCTTCAGTAATATGGGGTAAATCATGGATTTTTAGAATCACAGAAGCCCTTTCAGCACTAAAAACTGTGAACATTACGGCTGCTGAGTAAACCATAATGCCTTCAGGGCAATGAAGAGTCATCTGGCCAGAGGCACATGCTGCATGTTTTAAAAGGTACAGCCAAGCATCTCCGCTGGTAAAGACATGTTGCTGCTAGGGGTTTTTGTTTGGGATGCATAAATCCACAAAAACAGACTGTCTTGAAATCTTTACATCTTAAGGGACTGTGTGCATGCGCTCAGTCCACCAGTCGTTTCATTTTCAGATGGTTCTTCTCATGTCTTAAAAAACAGAGGTATACATAGTATCCTCTTAACTGTTTCCTCTCAAACACGTGAATTCCCCCTTCTTTTCCTTAAGAATAAGATGATTTCATATTTGAATAAGGTGAACTCATACAAATTTCATATTTATATATAAAAACATATACACAAACATATACATATATGAAAACATAAGGATGAGGGCAAAAGCCAGCATAAGCCTGAAGCTTAGAACCTATGGCCACATAAACTAACTGCTCACTGCATGCTCCAAATTGTTCATCTGATTACACCCTTGAAGCACCACAGTTAGAACATAAGACCTGATCATGATAGAGTATAAATCAGGGTTCAGAAGTGTTCTAAAAGCAAACAAAATTGAACATTTGGAATCTGTCATGATGATTCATTTCCCAGGGAAACTCTCCACTGTGTTTGCTAATTATTGCTAATGAACTCATTAAAGAGAGCACAGAAGTCATATAAATGAAAGAAAAACATTCATATAATGGATGAAAAATAGTTACAATCAAATCCAATATGGACTGCAGATTTGCAATGTATAAACTCACCTATAAGTAAGGATTTGTAAAAGTCACCACCATAACCTCCCCAAAACAACTACACATCTATGAAGGGTGTGATCATATTCCTTTGCCTTAGGAAAACAAACCAGAAAACATTATCAATGAAATTCCTTCACTTTCCACTGCAGTATTTCTTACATCACTGACACTAGCACTCATTCATTTCCTTAAACATAATGCAAAACCACACTTCATATTCTTCCTAGAGGAAGAGAATGCCTCCCCTCACCTATTTTCTGCTCAGCAATACTAAAAGGACTCAGAAGATAGTTAAGCATTTATTATGCACCCTTTCCAATGCCAACTACTTACTACTTTCCCATACAAACCCATGAGACCTTGAGATCCTAGAAAGTCACTTATCAGGCGCTGAAATTAGAAGAGAAACTAATAAGCTGTGCAGTGCCCTTCTGCTTTTGATGTACAGAAAGTACACACCTGTGTATGCATGCTAGAAAGATCACAGCATAAAGGTCATATAAGGTTTCCACCTAAGTTTTCAGGTACATCCTCTTTTCCCCACTATTAAATTTGCGCTATGCGGAGAGTCAGACCAAGGTACCAGACATGTTAAAATCAAGGACACGACCACAGTGCACAAGCTGCAGAGCTACTGGACACCACAATGTAGTCCTGTTACTGTCACTAGATAGTCACAGAACACATGAACTAAAAGAAACACTGCAGGAAACATCTATCAGACCAACCAAGCATGCTATTCCAAACAGTCCTCTACGCACAGAGTCAGGCATTTCCAGGAAGCATGAGGCTGTCAGGTGCAAGTCCCTCAAGTCATCCGTTTTTTGTGGTATTTTCTCTCACAGGCTTTTTCCTGCCTTATGCTGATGTCTTTCCCGAACCCATCTTGAAATTCTGTTTTGAGAAAAGGTAAGCAGGATAACATCCTCAGAACCTAGACCTCAAGTATTCCACCAAGTAGGCCGCCAAATCACAACTATGGTCTGATTCAAGATCAAATGTAAGCTTACTCAAAGCTATATCACTTTGTGAAACCGGTCTTGAATATCTTGAAGTAAATAGTAGACCCTGCCATTGGCTGCAATAAGAGTCACAGAGGTGTCCTTGAGAGGACAAGGGAAAAATGAGAAGTAGCACCAAATATTATAAATGCTCGGTTGAATGTATTTCTACAAAAGAGAAATGGGAATTGTCTCTCCGAATTAAAATGGAAAAAGAAACTGGCGGCTTATCAGCCTAGAAAGCTTCCCAGCTCTCTGACCTCACATTGTAATGGAGTGGGAAACAACTCCAGTGCAACCAGTATAAATAATCATTTGGTATTTTTAACAATTTATTAACAACAGATTTCTGTTATGTACACGGATGAGAGTAATGGTAAGCAGGAGTACATTTATTATTGCTTAAGCAAAGCAATTTCAATACTCAGAACACGGTGTTTTTGTTATTTTCCTAAAACATGAGGGAAACATTGGTGACAGCAACGTTTTTCAATTAGCTCTATCAAAATACATTTACGCATATACACACACAAGCACTTACGCTTGTGTATATATGTATGTATATGTATAAACCAAATTTTGATCTTCATATCTATATTTTAATCATAAGATTTTAAGAGCTGTCACACCGAAATGTTTTAAACCCAGAAATTGTATTTGTGACAATCCTTGGCTTATAAATATATATATGTATATATATATCATCTTTTATTACATTACAATGGGCAATAATGTAACAACATGATTCACTACTGTCAAGGTTGGGATTCTGAAGCAATGACTAGCGGGAACTTCTGACAGCATGAATGTAATGACTTTGATGACCTTCATTTTCAGTAGTTTTCAAGATTTTCTTCTACTCTGAAACAAAATGAATACCTAGAAATCCAAATCTCTACCAGTAAACCAACTGTCACAAGTTTCCACAGCTTCTGATGTATTTATCTATATTTCCCAAGGGTATGTTCAAATAAGAAAAGTCTATTTAGATGTGGGAATGCTTCATACCTGGAGTTCCCTTTTTAAAAAGTTTCACTTTCTAGAAGTTATATTGAATGTATGAGAACCAATGTCTAACAGCTCAAACAGTAAACAAATGGTTATAGAAACCTTGTAAGCGTACACCTTAATTTGCAGTCCTCCAGCCCTCATGCCCTGCATGAGTTTTGAAACCAATAACCTGGACCAGATTGATCTTCTAAAAAGTTGGAGAAGAACATGAGAATAAACTAACTGACCCCTAGGATATTAGTGTAGATGAAAATCTGCTGATTTTGAAAAGTTCTACAGAAGAAAAAAAAAAAAGTCACTGAAGCTAGAAATCCTGGCTCAAGCAAACCGAAATGTTTTCTTCATGCCCTCCTTTCTTACCCTTTGAATAAAGCATTCCTTTCTCCATTTGGTTCCTTTTACCACTGAACAGCAGCCTACTGCAACACGCACACAAGGTAAATCATCTGCTGAAAGAAAGTAAGTAGGTTCACAGGCTCACCTGAATATAAGACTGGAATATGGCCCACGCCAGCTTTATACTAAGCTGCAACATCTTCTAGGATGTCTAAGAGATAGTATAACTTGGCAAACTGGATAGCCTCACTTAGAAATTTACTAAGCAATCTGATACTTTCCAGGGTGCTAAAGCTGCCATTTTTGTAATTGCATACCATGTGAAATGAGCTACATATGAATGGCCAAAATACATCTAACTGAATACCTTTTCTGCGGTAACAGCCAATAGTAGATGTGCAGGAAGCAGAATAGGTACTGGGCAGGTACAGAGTGATGCTTCCCTGGATAGTCAATCAACTCAAGAGGCTCAAAAAATTGATGTCCGTGGCCTTCCTGAACTGTAAGTTGTACTCTTGTACTTGATGATGGGTCTTTCACTATTGTATATACCTAATTGCCTTTGGACTAATGTAAAGATGTAGAATCTACAACATCCTACACAACAGCCTGGGGCTACTTTCCAAGTATCCCTTTTGATTTTACAAACTTTATCTTCTCTTCATAATTTATTTCTCAAGATTAAAGGAATCCTACTCTATAATCATGCTTTAATAACATAATTCCATACAGATCTCAGAGTATCCATAAGGAGCTGAATATTCATATATGGATGATATATGGACAACACTTGAGGGACCTTATTGCCCTACTTTATAGTGAAAGATTTTTCATTCTCTCCTGGCTGTACCTGATTTTATGATAGGAACCTAAAGCACAACCAGGAATCTTGCATTACTTTTCACAAGAAATCTCTGCAAGTTTCAAAGTGGATGAGTTATACTCAACTTATACTGGCCTACTTATGACCCCTCACAACTACAAATGTGGTAGTAGCAGTTTCTCCAAGGCTGGAAGGGAAAAAAATAATTTGTTTTATTTAAAAAAAAAAAAAAGGGAGAGAGACAGAAAGAAAAATGAACCATAAAGTTCTGATCCCTTCCTTCCAGTAAACTATGGTTCATTTAGGTAAAATGTCCAGTACTTTCAATTCCTATCCAGGAAATTTCCGATGGCATGTTATAGCCCAGTTAAAGAAACTGAAATGAAAACACTTAACACACTATTAAGCTGCCCCACAAAAATGTCAACACATTAGATTTCTCTTTTTTTTTTTTTTCCTAAGGAATTTACCTTATTTATAAAGAACAAATATTCCCTTGCTGTTATTTTTTGCCCTCATTTGTACGTTCTGGGGATAGTCTGTGAACTGTTAGAGTAATTCAGCTCCTTTCAGATCATATTTCCAAATAAAATTTGATAGGTTTTTTCAAAGCCATTGTGGCGCATCCGTGTCCAAATGTATTTCATAAGTGCGAAATCTCACACCTGCAAAATGTAATTACCTATTTCCTGAACTGCTGACAGATACTCAACTGTATTGAGAACATATACATCTGAACTGAGTCTGAAAGGCCCCATAATATTTTATTTCAGTAAATATTCATAAACCAGTTCTAAAGCAAATGGAAATTTGAATTTTTCTGAATCCTTGCTGGGTAAGATGGTTCTGTAAAAAAACATTCAGGACTTCAAAGTGTCTCCCACAGTAAAGGACAGCTTAAGTCAGTAGTCTAATTCAGCAGGACTGACAGATTGCTTCTTTTCCTTTACTCCAAGAAGATTCCATTTAGGAATCTAGGACAGATTAAAAGGATCCACCTAGGTAGAAACCAGTTTCCATTCCCCCTGAAATGCCAGTCAAAACAGCATCAATTTTGAAAGTTCCATCAAGAAAAAAAGATTCAAAGTTCTTCCCATTCAAACAAAGTCTCTGTTTCAGTGAAATGGGACTATGAAGGGTGATATAAACAAGTGCGCTCTGACATCTTTCTCATATCAGCACTTTTGACGGGTCCCTCTCTCTGTTCCACAGGGCAGAAAGCCTGATACCCCTGTTTATAATGAGGTAGAGGGGAATGGATCTCCCTAATCTCACTCGGAGAAAGCAATTCTTTATAAAATACCTTGTTCATAAAGAACTACATGCACAGCAACTTCATAAAGAAGTTCTGCATAAAAACTGCTTCCAGATAGATTTATCTATGAACTTTATTCTTCCTCTTTGATTAATAAGTGATTTGTGCAAATTCAGACTGGCTTTTTTCCTGCAGTATCTTCTTCTGTTTTTCCTAGGGGACTTTACCCCCAGGAAAGGGGTAAATCCAAACTGATGCAGACCTGCAGACAAAGATATACAGATGCATGCATTTTTATTGAACTTGATGCCAGTTTAGGGGAGGATGTAACATTTTTTATGTTGTTGTCTTGTTAATAAAAACTAAAAAAGACCTTCTCAGAGAATTAAATAATTAGATATTTGTATCTTTTTCTTACAGCTTACTGATATAATATTTTCTGCAGAGCATAACTTCTACAGATATTTAATCTTTTTCTATTTAAGCACAAAATAAGACCAAGTCTTGAAGTACACTTTACATAACCTATAATCTCACTGAATACAGTTTTTCCCTTGGAGAATAGGGTTATGTTAAAGCTACAGGATCAGTTCCTGGATTTTTTTTTCCTCTCATCAGAAAAGTTCTCCATACTGTGATGATCTACCACCTTTTTTTTTCCCCTCCTCTCCTCCAAACACAGTTTTCAGCAGTGCTCTGTGGTTGCTCTGCTCAAGAGGCAAAGACCACAGGGGCAAGACTGACCCACACAGGGTAGCCACATTAGCACATTAGCAGAACCAGCTTGTTAGAGCTCACCTCATCTGTCTATAAAGGACCACGCAAGCACTCCTCTGGAGGAAGGAGCTAGCAAAGAATCCTGTCTGCCTCACCTCCTTCCCTCCTCATATTTTCTTCTTTCTCCCCTCATCCCCTCACCCCCCACACAGTTTCACTGGGCCAAGACTCCACAACTCAAAGGCTGTTTTACCCTATTATGCATAGTAGCCCCAGTGACTTGCTACTGCATTCACAAAACAATTTGAAGAGTTGAGAGTGCACCTAGATTTACAGAGTATTGCAGCATGGCGCTTACGATAAACTAGCTTGCATAACTCGGGCCATGTATAGATTTCACCCTGGAATTCTGCATCTTGCCCTATACCCAACCGACCTATGATTTATGCCTGTAATGCCCCACAGTGCTTTTTGTGCTATTCAGTCCTCATGTCTCTTTCTCCTCCAGTGAGACCATATAAACTTCCCCATTCTCAGCTGTCAGCTACACTTGCTCGAGTTTTAGTCAAGTTTAGGTTTGAGCAACTTCAGTACTGATATCGTTTTCTGCTGAGAGTTTGCAGTTAATAAAAATGTGGTGACCAGACAGCACGCTTAAAGTTTTCAGAACATGGCATGCCTATAAAAGCTTACCCCACCTGCCTCTTAATACTGTCAACTAGTCTCATTAGAGAACCTACAAATTTAACTTAAATCCTTCGTCCACCCCACACAGCACTATCCGTCTGCAAGACCACTATTGCTACAGTAGAAAGTAAACATACAAGAGGAAATAATCCCACAGAAAGGAACAGTGCACGTGCCTTCTCCTCTTAGCACTTCTCTGCTCACCAGTATGGCTTGGAGGTCAGCCCGAAAGCCCCATCCAAAGCACCCAGGCATGTTTAAGCACCTTCCCAGTAAACACTGTCAAGAAACAAAAGCAATGGGTAGGAGGAAGCCTTAATCAACCATTAGTTGTCTGGATGCCCAGGCTGCAAAAGCAAAGAGTCTGTAAAAGACTTAAGCCTAGAGATAGAATCTTTAGGTGTAATACATTGGGTATTGTCCCTTAACAACATTGATGGGATTTAAGCTGGGTCTGGAGATGGGTTTACACTTTCCCTTAGAGCTTTTTATTACCCAGGCAATATGAAAGGATTCTCCTTGACTGATATCTGCTGCTTACATTTGTTAGCATCACATTTATTAAGGCACATATTAATTGCACAGTCTAAGGATGCTGCTCCAAGGGTCAGGTAGATTTTTCCCCCTTGAGGCACAGTTTGGCAGCCAGGGAGAGGTTAGCAGGGTTCATCTTCCTCTGAAATGCTGGATACTCTCCAAGGTTAAAAATATGATAGAGGTGAGATGCACTAATCCTTCTAGAGGTATTAAATCCTGTCAAGCATTAAACTAATCATCAGCTTTGGGATCAAGATAGGATTTGTATCCTAGATAAGACTGAAAGAGACTAGTAGAGATATTCTTGCTCACCTCTGTCATATGCTTGGGCAGGGAGGAGAAAGGTCACTTTTTAGTATCATGTTGGAGTTTTACTTGACAAAGTCTGTCTTCTCCAAGAACTTAGGATACTTTTGATGTCCCAGTCTCTCCTGTTCTTTTCCTGTGGAAGATCTGATTGCTTCCTTTGCCTCACATTTACACTTGCTCTGGGACACTTTTTGCTATAGGTGCTTTGTGGTCTTGAGTTCATAGCTGTAGGTCTACTGGATAACCTATAAGCTCTCATAGAGCTTTCATAGTTCTCTCATAGCAAACTATGAAACGGTTGCTCAAGATTGTGGAGATACTCAGGTTAATGCAAGGTGACTCCTCCTGGGGTAGTCATACAGTAAAAATATTCAGATAATAAAGTATCATTATGGAATCCATATATTATGAAAGGGCAGTTCTACATCTACCATGTTTATGTCAGAAAGCCCTCCCAAAATTTTCTGGGCTAGACTTAATGGCTTATGCACTATTAATTGTCCCTTTTTAAAGAAGTTTTCTCCCTCCCCCCACCCAAATAGAACATACTAAATCCTTTGAGGATGAATATATAGAATGTTGCCTGACTCGATTCTCTCATAGACTTTTAACAAGAGAGGCTGCATTTCCATTAATAGAAAGAAAAACGCGAAATATAACCATGCCTATAGCATGCAAGTTGTACTCTTGCCCTTTGATTTCTTCCTTTCTTTATTAGGTGTGTCCTCTTATTATGTCCTCTTTTATCTCCCTAAAAATATAAAAGGATGTTCAACTTAGATTAAAACTACACCAGCTTGGTATGCTGTGAGAAAAGCATTACACACAGTATTTCCCTGTCAAACTTATTTGTTTTTATTCTGGAAAGAGGAATTGCTGAAACCTGAACACCACAAGCCCACTCACTACCTGTGATTTAAAGGAATTACAGGACATAAGAGCCTTCCCAAAAAGTAGTTAACAGTCTCCACACAGTGTCCTTGAAAATATTTTATGTAGAAAAGGAGGTAGCATCCAAATTAAATAAAGGGATAAGAGATTAAAAAATAGAATAAAGAGCCACTAAGTGCAAAGTCTACAATGGAAACAAACAATTCCAGCTGAAAAGTTTAAGATTTTTACCTTCATTCCTGGTAGAGTTATAAAATTGAAATGAAAATACTAGGGTCCAGGCAGCAAGATGGCTATGAAAAGTATTTTCACAAAATATTTTTCCTAACACAATAAATTTTCAAATTTATTTTTAAATGAAATGATTTGCACAAAGCATTAA
>JAWLRI010001063.1:4072905-4127972 GCA_034781795.1 Crypturellus tataupa
TTTTCACAAAATATTTTTCCTAACACAATAAATTTTCAAATTTATTTTTAAATGAAATGATTTGCACAAAGCATTAAGCATATGGAGATACATGAAAACTGGCATGAAAACTGATACATGAAAACTGGCATATCCATTCCACAGATAGAAACCAAGCAAGATTTTGGCCCATAAAATGGGCAACTAGGCCAAACTGATATTGTTGAGAAGCTTTAACATCTGCAAATTTCAGGTATCCACACAGTCAAATTTGTGAATTCAACTCTGTACACCATTTCGTACTCTTAGATTAAAGAAAGAAAAAAAAAAAAGTAGTTATCTACAAAATCATTTTAGGTTTGTTTCTATCAGTTGCATAGTGGTATGGTTTCAGCTGATTCAAAATTGGTCACTTACAGGTTTTAGTGATGCTCAGAACAGACAGCTAGTCTAAGACAATCTGATAACGTGAGACTTAATCCCAGCCTCACCATTGCATGCATACTAAAACCCTTTCACCGACATTCTCCTCTAGAAAGAGGCAAGAAGAGGAGAATTTGAGACAAGATAACTAAATAGTCATCGAGTGCAAGATACACGCAATGGGCAAAAAATCCGGGGAGCAGCTGAAGAAAGAGGAGATGTAAAGGACAGTTATTTCATTTCTGAAAACCTAATGAAATATCTGATAGGACACTGGCAAAGGAGGTAAAATTCAAACTGACATAATAACTACTTCCCAGCAAAAAAAATTCCCTCAACTGCGTTAAAACCACAAGCTCTTAGCTTCTGATAGTATTAGAGCTTAAAGCTTTTTCTTTCTTAAGTACTATTTTACCACAATTTTTCTTTGGGTTTATTAGGCAAAAATCTTGCACTTACATGCCCTACAACTGAGTGAAGTTGAAGAGGTTCTCTAAGCACCTGCACAAGCGGAGACAGAACTGGCTTAGTTGCACCTACTACACCAGAACAGCAAGGGTATGAGTTTCTGCATACACTAACACGCAGAAATACGTTGCCTATGAAACTTTTGCCTCTTTAAACAGGCACGAAGACCTTATTTACAGCACAAGAGTGTTTTAATAGGGCAGAGAAGATTACTGGGATAGGCAGCTTCTAGAGTCTTGAGACTTTTCATTGACTATTTAGATGTTTCCTATTTCATAAAAATCTCATATTTCCCACTCAATCTAATAAAATTAGAAGGACTTCTTCTTGATTTTCCAAGTGTTGGGGTGCCAGGATTGTCTTACAACACACACCAAAAGTTCATGCAACAAGTAATCTATGCATATAATTTTAAACAGCTGCCTCAAAAATCTTTATATTACATGCTATCACCAGGAAGATCTGCCCTAGTATCAAAGGTGATTCTCTGTAGTCAGCTGCATGGATACTTAAACACATCCACAATCATTCATAAAGGTTCTCAGAATGTTTGTATGCTTTTTATTCTGTATGCTTCTCCTTGGATGGAGGAGTCAAGCATGATGGATTACATTAGCTGTGCAAATACAAAGTCATTCAATGATAGTCTGACACAGGGCATTTGCTTAAAAAAAAGTATGCAGTGAAATGCAATTTAGGGCATTACTGCTTGAAATAAATCAACTAAAGTGTTCTCTGCTGCTTTCCTCAATAATAATATTTTGTTAAAACTTCTATGTACCATCTTAAATGTCATCTTGATTAAATGCTGCACCTGATGCCTGAAATTGAGCAGTAGTGGAGAAAAAAGTAACATTAAAAAAAAAAAGCACTATGAACACAGCAACAAAACACTCCAATGTTATTTCACCTAGTTAGCTATAAGGGCCAATGTAACTGCATCCTTCTTTATATGCTTTACTAATGGAGCTAGCACATGAAAATCCTTAGCTATGACAGCTGTTAGTACTATTAAAAAGGTCACTGTATTTTAAAATGCCAAGCTAATGGCTTGAGGAAGCAACCTGAATTGCCAGCTCAAAATGATACCAATAACTGGTGAAGCTTTCAATGATTAGTTGTCTACAATACTTTTTGACTCGTCCCGTCGTCAACTGCTCTTGTCCTTACGCACAAGGCTATTGCATGCTTTCCTTTTCAGATTATCAGTATTCCTACCTTCCCCTCCGCCCCCCATGGGAGTTCCATATCCTGCTGTTCATCCAGCTGTTGCTTTTCTCCAGGCGCTGGGTGATCTTGGAATAGCAACGGCTGGAATAGAAAGCACACAGTTGTGTGACATCTAAATGCTGTTTACGTTTGAATCTATAGTAACTACTGATTTTTCCAAGTAATGATTGACAGTAGATATTAGAAATTTCAACGTATCTATGTATATATTGGACATTTTTGGAACATTGACAAATTTTAGTGTTCAAAAATGTTGTCTCAGATGTAACAAATTAAAGCATTAAACTGATACTAGACAAAAAAATAATGAAAATATTTTGGCTTAAAATGATATATTTTCACAAAAAAAAGGTAATCAAAATGCTCTCAAATTGTCATTATATATTTTAAATTTTCTCAGCAAAAGATAAAAAGTTAAACAGAAATTAAATGTTGGTTAGGACTGAATTTATCTAACGCTTCAATTAAAAATATCAAATCAAGACAAGTTTAATCTTTAGGATTTTTTCCCTCCTAAATATGTACTTTAGAGAAGTAATCATGTATTCATGAAACATTTTTGCCTAGGTGAAAAAGGTTGTCGAGGAGAAAAGAAAAAAAAAATCAGTCCTAAATATCAGAATTTAAAACTATGTGAACACAGACCATTCTTGTGAATGTTGTAGCCTCAGAGAAATGTGATTTAGAGTGAATATATTAGAATAAGAATTGGGATTGTGGGATTTACAGTGATATAACTGTTTTCAGAACAACTCATCACCCAGAAAAAAAAATGCTAGGAATCTAAGAACTATTGTCAGCACGATGCTTCCCCCCAGCTACAAATGTTTCCTTTTCTTGAAAGGATCCAGGGAAATGCTAGTCACTGAAGTAAGTGACAGCTAACCTGAAGAAAGATGCTTAAGCAAATTCTGATTAATAATATGTTTTAAAATATATATTACTAAATATTTACATTAAAATATCTTGGGACAATTTTGAAGTCCCTGAGGTAAAGCTATGAGTCAGTGCTATGCAGATATGGCTCTGGATCTGATTGCCAGGAAGCCCAAGTGCCAGGCTTCATATGGTTTAATAGCCTTTCCTGACAGCTACTTCATCACTGAACTGTCTGTGGCAGCAATGACTTTTCTAAGTGCCTCTAGCAGAGAATGCACTTCCACGCATTCAGTGAATGAAATATGAATATCCACTGTGATGCAGGAGCACTTGCAGCAGTTCAAGGAAAATCTTCTTTCCCTTTTATGCTCCTAAAGACCGAGATCACTCCTGAGTGAACAATGATGCCATGTGACAAAGCTTCCACGAGGAATTCAACTGAAGAAACCACCCTATATCATTATATATCAACAGACTGAGAAGTGGGAATTGTGTGGGGCAACCAAGTCAGTGGGACTTAAACTCAATATGCCAATTTAACTAGAACATCACACTCTAATCATGCTGACTTGGGCCTATAATGGACAGTAAGGACAGAAAAAACATTTCTCTTCTTGTGCCTTTTGCAAACAGATTATTAGAGTCTAAGTAGCATTACATCCCTTCAACAAGGACAATAGAAACACCTAACCCTTCCTGTTCGCTTTCTACAAACGGGAAGAATATCTTCTCTTACAGAGTATGAATACAGAGTATTTATCTGCTTCTTGTAGATTCACTCTCTTATTGAATGACAGGCGTTCTGCCTGACAGTGTCCTCCCTCTGAGCTGAGCTCAAAAGACTTCCAAAAGCTTCCAAAACACTGGATCACAGCACGTGGAGAAGCCCAATGTCTGGTGGTTCATCTTGCCCCTGCTGCCTCACAGTCCTCATTAAGCTACTATGAAAACTACTGATTTTTAGAGATTTCTAGCCCATATCTACTAGCTTTAAATGTCTTGGGAAATTATTGAGAAATTAATTTGGGGGAAATAATTAAGCTCAAAAGAACATCAGAAAACAATCTCAGGGTTGTTTTCTGATGAGAAAAGAGAGGAGATGATCTCTCTTTTGCATCTATATATGTTATGTTCAGACAGAACTATGAAGGCTTTTAGGATAAAAGCCTTCATAGTCTTTCTTTTTGTCTATGCTATCTTTTTGAAAAACCTTCATGTCAGACATGAGCTCATAGAAACAAGCAAACAAAAAAACAACTCGGAAAAATCTTAGAGGAGATTGCTGCCCTTAAAAAGGTGCTTTTTGTTGAAAGGTCTGTTTGTTGAAGTGCCGCATGGTAAAACACCCATACTGCTGGACTGTTCACTGGCTCTGCTCCTGGACCATCTTTGCTCTACTTGGGTACTGATGGCTGGTCTCGATTATCAATCTACAGTGCGCGGAATTCGTAACGAATTTCCCTTGCTTTAGTGATACATTTTCCCTAACTTTTTATATCCCTTTGTATAACTACAGAGCAAATAGAAGTTGTCTGCAGAAAGGAAATCCTAGTCTTTTCTCTTAACATAGCAAATAAAAAAAATGCAAACTTCATTCACGTCAGCAATGCTACAGCACACATCATGAAGCACACAAGCTTTCCATATGAGTCTCAATATTGATATAACACTGTCATCTTGTGATGGCTTCACTCTAGACTTTTTTTTTCCAGGTATCTTCTGCCGACAAAATCTCAGTCTACAGAAGAAACTCTAGTAATTACAGGCTAAGCTCATATTGTTGCACTTGTACTGTTACATTTCATCCTTTTTCTAGAGCATCAGGCCTCAGCATCTGTTCCTGAGGGAACAGAAAGAGGAGTCTAGCATTTCATTCTTCAAGAAAGGGAAAATGCCTCTGAGATAGAGGTGAGATGGAAGAGAAGCTCCACACCTGATCTTCCACAGGCTTGTAGTCTAGTCTGCGAGTAGTTCAAGTTTGCTCAGGTCTTCAGTGCAGCAAGGCAGAATCCACAGTAAGAGAAAGGGCGGTGAGCTGCTATTTTCTGGTTATACTCTGAAAATTGGGGGTTGATTTCCCAGAGCTTGAGTGGAAAATGTTCTTGATATTTTCTTTATGCTCTGGCTTAGCCACAAAGTGATAAGATTAAATACAAATATCAGACCTCTGCCTGGTGTTGTGCAGCACAGGTATTCTCTTCTCTTCTTGGCAAGTGAGGGATGAGAGCTGAGTATCCATGAGACACCCAAGCTGAGCATCCACTTGGGTCTTTGGTGACTACAGACAAGCCAGGCCTGTGGGCTGTTTAGGTTTTGGCAAACTCAGCTTCAAACATATTGATGTCTAATAGTTTGGAACGAAGATGCCAATAGAAGAGTAAAGTGCCAAAAACATCTTTCAGACTCGACTAGTGATCGTTTAATACATTTCGGTTACTTAAAGAGAGAATGTCCTGTTAGCATCATATAACAAGGTGCAAGTAACATGAAAGTACTCCCTATTTAATCAGCTGTAAGCAATTTGGAGTTTTCCAGGGAAAACTAGTCATTTCAAAATTACCTTGCAGACTGCACTCAGGGGATATGTCCTGTTTAAATACTGTACACTGCATCCCATAATGTGTCATAGGAGATTGCAGAAGGATATAATTTAGGGATTATATTTCTTTTCCTTTCTCTTTAAAAAAAAAAAAAACTACAGTTTCAACTTTATGCTAATGCAAAAGTCATTACTACAGTCCCAGGAACTTTTACTGTTGAGTCTGGGCAGATGTAATGGGCTGAAACTAAGTATCATGGAAAAACTATGCAAATCACCATGTACAGTAAATCAAGTTAATAGGCAGACTTCAGCTTTCTTCCACAAAGGTCACACACATTCTGCAATCACGAGGGGGGAAGAGGGAAAAATGGGGGCCCTGCAAGGAAATGTAGTGGCAATGCACTCACTGAATGTATATATAAGGAAATGCTAACTAAAAATAAGTAGTTGAGGTTGTCTTTGCATGGATAAGAAGCTTAGAGGAGAGAGAAGGAAAAAAATCCCTAAGAACTTACATGAGGAAGAGATTTCTGATAAAAGATGACCCTTTACCATAGGTAAGAACAACACTACAGAGTACCATGTCTGGAAGCTGAAGTTGGACAGATTCAGACTAGAAATAAGTTTTTTCCTAGAAAGGACAAAAATACAGACAGACTGGTAGCATACACTCTTAATTACATGTGCTATTTAAAGAAAAATAAAGCCTTTGGAACTGTTTTCCAAAAAAAACGATGTTACAGCTGAATTACAAATTAAAGACCCAAAGTATAAGTTTACTGGAATAAATTTAAAATAGGTATACATAATTAGCCTAACTAAATTATCATAAGAGTTCCCTCTATCTCTAAAACAAAAGACCCTATTCCTTATTTGCACATTTTTTGCCATTTCCTGCTCTACACAAGTATTTTCCTTAAAATCATGATCCTTTTTCCATCTGCCTAAGCTAAAGCCTTGGCTCTTCTTTCTGAAATTCCTCGTCTCGATACACGGCCAAAATAAGAACTTAAAGTCTTTCCACTCAACACCTTTGAGCCCTCTATTGATCTCATATTCTCTCTATGTCACTGAAAGTCACTTGTTCCTCTGCTTCTTTAAAAAATTTTCCCCAGCCTTAGTCCAGACAGCATCAATGTAACAGTGTAATTTATCTGAATATCAAGAATGATAAATAAGTTATTTCTCGCACTCCTCAGGGTGACTTTTAGTCTCAGATCTCTGTTTCCTGTACTTACTTCTGGCAGACAACAGCTCTGTATTCTTTCTTGCGCATCCATTTCTGTGCTAGCGTTTCCTTCCACCCCCGCAACACTGACAGATCTAAGCTCCTCACCTTTTCTTTCCTTTCCTACTCTTGCTGCTGCCTCCAAAAGAGCTTTTCTCCTTTATTCACACTTTCTTTAGGTCTCCAGTGAATGCCTATTCCCATCTTTTCTTCTCTCTTATGGTTGGGTGTGCTTCTATGGAACATCTTCCTTGCCTGAAGGTTTGTTTCCAGGCTTGAGGCAAACTGGCCCTGCACCTTCCTCTCTCCTTGGCCTTCTCTCAGCACCACAAATCCCACGGGCACTCCAGCATTGTCCAGAGCTGCACAGCTGTAAATCCTTGCATTTCCTGGTCCTCGAGTTCAACAGCAAGGAGTTCACACAGAAATGTCTTCCACAGAGTATCAGCATGAAATAAGCAAGAGTTCCCTTGAATCCAATTACTCAGGTCTCTCCATTTTGCCCCTCTTTTTCTTTTTCTCCTCCAAAAAAGAACAAACCATTTTTTACCAAAAAACAAGAGCTTTTGCTTAGGTCACAACTGTTTCCACTTTAGTCTTAACTGCCCAGCAGTAGTCTTCAGACACAGGAGGCCTTCCACATGCCCTCTATCCAAATCTTCTCAACTCCAGGTGTACTTCTTCAAAACAATGATACATTTCAGAGCAGCCTGCAATCTATTCAGACCAAGCACGTAGGTTCAGGCCTTTCAAGGACATGGCTGTCTACCCTGGCGCATTCACACCTGAGTAGCCTACAACTATTTCATAAAATTACTGATGTTAAAAAAATTATATAAATTCTCCCATTACTTTAAAACTCTGCAATATCTGCCCTCATCTATTGAGACCAAAAACAAAAAGGCAAGTCATTAGGTGAAGTTGACAAAAAAAAAAAAAAAAGATTTTTACAGAAACAACTTCACCATCATTTGGACAGACTATAGATATTGGATAACTTTTTACTCAAAAACAAACAAAAAAGAATATAATGATGTGGATGTCATTTTGTAATTAGTCAGGGTAATTAAATACATAATTTTGATAGATAGATGTTCCTTCTGTTTTACACTAAAGTCAGTGGAAAGTTGGGGGATTATAATAAAGTCAAATTATACTTGAGTTTGGTTCTTGCTTCTGAAGAAAGTTTTCATGATTTTGTCTGAAAAATACAGTATCTTGTTTTGTTCGGCCATCAATTTTACACTTAAGGTTAAAAAACAAAATCTACATTTACATCTACCTTTTTCTTTCTAATTATCTCAACACACCAGAAATAGTTATATTAGATAGAAGGTGCACCAACAGTCTGAAAGTGAGCTCTATAAGAGGACAGAGATAGTTTACACATTTAAAAACATCTGTTTTCTAACACACAGCCCCAGGAATCTCTCTGCAGACTGCCTAAAACCCAGATCTCACAAGCAAACCTAAACCAGATGAATATAATGCAATAAACTTAAAGGAAGCTCTCCAGCCCTATAAAACAAGGCTTTTCCCTTACATCAGGAACAAGTCCTCTATGCAGTCTTTGCTGTCTCCACCAGATGTTTGGTTACTCTTCCTTGAACCTCTTCTTTAAAATCTGCTTCTGCAAGACACTCTCGTAAAGGTGGCACTTCTCAGGCTGCGGTATTCTCAGCCTCCTGGTTACCACCTAGAGCAAAGCCATCTCCCAATTGCCTTGTGCTTCCTGCCATGTGTTGGTCTCTTTCTCCAGCCTTTTGAAGCTTCCAGGTAAACAACAGTCTTTGGACAATCTGCTCAGTTCTCAGAACAATAAGGTTCAAGCTTTTCTCCAAAAATCAGTGCAATTATTCATAAAAACTTCTTCCTCATATTTTTCCACTCTGAATACTTTTGACAGGAGAGAAGGAAACTTCTTCCCAGTTGGAATGGAAAGAAAAAAATACATTCCTTGCTCTGTCTCCTTTTTTCCATCTATAAGCACTAAAATCTATTAATGAGATCTTATAGAAAGTTTTAGCAGGCATTGATCCATGAGATATAAACCAAATTCCTAATAATAGAAGGAATAATTGTTTCATTATCAAGTCCTTTGACAAACTTCAGTATTATCCTAGAAAACGTATTTACTTGTTAAATCTCAAGATTCAAAATATAAAGAATAACACAAAATTCTAGTCATTGGTTTCCATAAGAGATTTCAGGAAGGTGATAAACTGCTTATCTTAATCATCAGGAAATAGGCACAGCAGATTACCAGATGATGAGTATCAGGATAAATAAGTTCGGCTCAGAGGGACCGTTATTTTGCTAAACCTCCTGAAGGAAAGGTGTTTCACAGTCTTCAATACAGATTTTATTTCCACAGCTCCAGAAAATCAGTAGTTTTGCCACCAAAATCAGTAAAACTTAAGACAACACTGCATACTTCTCAAAGGCTTATTTAGAGATGTATTAAGAGTTTCAAAAGACCATTCCATCTGTATGGACTCACAATCTGCAAAAGTTCTGTTGTTTTATATGGCGTACTATGCTATTCTTTCGCTTCCCCCACCCTGCCTTTTTTTTTTTTTTTTTATAATAGCTTTCTGAGCAGAGCTACAAGAGCATCACAGTGCTTTAAATCTCCTGGATTCTCAGGAGCTCAATTTTCCCCTTGCATGTACCGGATGGTATCGCCAAGTTCTTCTGTGGTTTACACTCGGGTATTTTCTGGCAGCCAAAAGCAGCTAGAATATAATGCAGCCGCCGCACTCTCTTCCTTCAGACGTAAAAATCTCAAAGACTGGGGGCCAGCTGTCATACCTCCATCGTGATCAAGAAACAAGTTGTATGTGGATATCTCCTCTACCAACCACAGAAGCCCACAACAAAAAAACACAATTTTCACTGCTGCTCGGCCTGCTCAGTGGGCATGTTTAACATTAATAAGATAGATATAATCTGTTAAGCAAATGAGTTTTTACAACAGCTTAACACCTGCCTATTCAGCTTATCCTGAATAAATAATATACCAAGTTTTACAGATTTAAAGCCGGTTTAACAGAATTTACCTTAAGAGTTTGTCACTTCCTTTCTAGATGTTGTGAACATACTCAAAGTTTCCATATAGCAGAAGAAGAATTATACCCTGGAAAGCTGAACTAGGCGCAAGCTCCTATTCTTCTCTGGGTGAAAACACTGAAAGCTGGAAGTGTATTCAGGAAAAGCACCACATTCCTGCCCTATCCTTTCTCTTCTTATGCAATCAAACATGGGCACTTGGAGACAGGCAACCGAGCTGCAGATAAATATGCTCTGATTCAGCACGGTCAGTTTTATGTGGAGGAGGAGGAATGCAATTTGGCCCCAAACCTGACAGTGTTGGTATCAACAGCCTGAGCCTGCCTGTCTGCTGGGATTTGAGTTGCGCAACCCCCTGCACACGAGCAAAGCCCACAGCACCCAGCACCACACTGCGGCTCCAGTATGCGAGACATCCTCAAATACCACACACTGAACATCCCTAACCTGTTCATTCTAAAAATTTATCGTGTGACTTCAGCCGAGAAAGAGGACAATAAATCCTAGCTGATATTTAAAACCTTTATGTATGTCTGCCTGTCTCTCAGCTCCTTTCTCCATCAGCCAGCACTTTTTGTGAAGCTTCTACTACGTGCAAATGAGCTATGACCACATCTTCTGAAATATCTAGCAGTGACATGCAGACAAGAAGGCAAGAAATACACACTGCGAGTGTAGCAGGGTAGGTAAGTGCAGTACAGACAGGCGGTGAACAGCATTCCTCTATAGCTCCCGGCAAGCCAGCAACTGCCAAAGCCAAAGACGTTTGTGACCGACTTAAAGGGCCTAGGCCTCAGCCAACAGCCATGAACCACCTGCACAAAATGCTGTGTGAACTCAGCTCTGTTGTGCGGACCGTGCAGGACAAGTTTATCTGGTATTCTCCCTATTTATACACAAAGAAATTCTATAACTGACACGCGTAAAGTATATTAAGAAAGAAGAAAGAAGAAAGAAAGATTGTCTTATGGTTAAAAGGGAACGTTCAAAAGCTGACTCAGGCTTCTCAAACAAAGGAGCAAGCAAGACACTACCTTAGTTTGCTTAGAAACATGTACCTGTTTCACACAAATATAGGCTAGTGGTACCTATTTATAGAACCGCAGTATAATTAACTACTGGTGATTAAATCTATAAACAAATGGCGGGGAGAGAACAGATCAAATAGATTTTGTTTAATTGCCTTAATTAAGGCCACAAGTTAGACACTCTGCCTGTTTTTGGAGAGTTCAAATTGATAAAGTTTGCTATGAGGTTAATTTTCTGAATTCTGGCACACTACTACTGCTACTGCTTGTAAGAAGAGACACCCTTTAACTAAATATCAGGGCATTATTCATAACACATTAGTCTTCCTCGAGGTGCTTAGAAAGAATTCCTGATTCAGCAGAGAAACTAAGTACAGTGTATTTAAGTAGGCTGGAATTGAGCTAGGGAAAAAAAAAAAAAAAAAAAAAAAAACACAAAGCATTTGGCATTTGTGTTTAAGTGACTTTAATGCTGCAACTTTTATGTTTTATCTGCTCCCTCCAGCCAAATTCCAGGCAAAGATGCCTGGAGGTGGGGCAGTAAAAAAAATTTAAATACACACTTGCATTTCTGAACAGAAAACTGAAAACACAGTAATGTCCAAGCCAATTGCTATTATCTTGGATGATCAACATTCAGTCAGCCTTAAAGAAAGAAAAAATAAAGAACCTAATTAATGTAAGGTTTTTAGCGTTATCATTTAAAATGATCTGTATTATGAAACAGTTATTTTTAATAGGATTAGATACCACAGCAAAGCTATTGTACATGATTGCCTTGCCAGACACACAAATAAATGGAATGATTGTTTTTATGACTTAATATTCAGGTTGAGATAAGACCCCAGAGGTACTCAATCATCGTGAAAGCCCTACATGCCATTATGAGAAGAATAAAAAGTGAATGAACTGGCCATCTGAATGGTAGAAACAATAAGAAATAATTGAGCATTCACTAAAAAGGAAGAGAAAGGTGCTAATGAGGTTTTGGTAACAACTGCGGCTGCAGAAGCTCATAAGATAGTGAGGAGAGGCAAGAACAGGTCAAGAAAAACAGGAGAGCAACTTGTTCAGCTGCCAGGAGCTCTCAGGTGCTAGAGCTGCAACGCAGGAGAGACAGACAGAGGCAGACACACAAACACAGAGGGAGAGAGACGGAGACAAGCATGTGCTCATCTTCCCTGCAAAATGAAAACACCTGAATCGAGGATACAGCCAAGAAAGCAACCAATCTGTTAATTGTAAAACACAGCCCTACACAGCTAATCATCTATGCATGTCACACACACAGTCAGGAATCAAAGGAATACACTGTTTTCCATGACTCATCAGCAGTGGGCACAGAGACTCTTGTAAACATCATCAAGCAGAGTTTTATTCATTCTGAACTATGCATTAGGGAGTTTAGTGGACGCTGTTAAAATTCTTCAAGCAGCAGCCTGGAAAATCATGCTAACAAATAACCTACCTTTGTAATCTGCTGTGCATTAAATGTAACAATAAGTCACAACAGGCTGTGCATCAATAGGCTACTGGCGCATGCTTGGGAGGCATTTGGAGAACCAAAGCAGAAGGCTGAGTGCCTCCATCCATCTGAGGAGAGCACCAGCAGCCTGCTAATGCACACCCTGGCCTAGCTGTTTTTTATTGCAGCATGCCTCATAACTTTCAAATTTGGGGTTTTGAAAAAATATTTCTTAAAACACTTGGAGAGGTAACATATCACTCTTATTAAAAAAAATACCTGTTATCTGCCTTTTTAATGTATAACTTGTCTTGAGGGCTGGTTTCCAAAGGTAGCATTTGTATAGATACATCAAGACCTCTATTACCACAGTAAACACTTTGGAGTCTAACGCATTTACAGCCCCTGAGACTGGGAAGTGCTGTTATTGCTATTTTTACAGATAGAGAATGAAGCATAAAAAGCTGAAATGACTTGCCCAAGGTCACAGAAGAATCTAATGACAGGAGAAAGAGATGAACCTGGTTCCCCACAGTCAATGTTAGCACCTGAAATCAGCAAAATCTAAAGGAGATTGATCATCGAAGTTTTCCTGAACCTTTCATAATGTCTTTGTTTCTTCCACATACTGCTAAACTTCTGCTAAAACTGAACACTGAGATTATCATTTCCAATGACAAAACAAAGGCAGCTTGGTCAAGAGGGGCATTGCTACTTCAAGCAGAAGCTGAAGACAGTGTTTTCAGAAACTCTTTGTTTTCCTCATCCTTAAATTCCAAGTAATGAGCAAAGATGCTGGGTTTCCAATGACAGAGGCAATGAGCACTGTAAGAATACTATGAAGGAACAAAATTCAAGGCAGGGGAATTAAATAAGATACAAGAGATCAAGAAGCCATTTACTCCAATCAGATTCATACAATGAGCGAGCAA
Organism: Crypturellus tataupa; assembly: GCA_034781795.1. Classification (NCBI taxonomy): domain Eukaryota; kingdom Metazoa; phylum Chordata; class Aves; order Tinamiformes; family Tinamidae; genus Crypturellus; species Crypturellus tataupa. The sequence goes on from JAWLRI010001063.1 coordinate 4,086,149, forward strand.
TATCCAGTTCCCAGTGTAACATCAGAATGTTTTGCATGCATAGACTGATGAAACATATTTGCACACAGTATTTCCCTGGTCCTCCCCTACTCTCATTTTTCCCCATAACAGGCTGGAACAGGCAGAAAAACTCTGTCGTACAGAGGCTTGTTTCAGAATTGGTAATGAATTATCCACCCTGCCTTCCCCACCATGGATCTGAATCTGGCGCTTATAGTAGAAACTTCTTTAGAGAGAAGAGAGTTTCCACAGAAAACATCCACAAACAAAATTACTTAGGAAGCGGAGAGTGAAGGAACTAGACAGGATACATCTAGGAGGCCTTTGTACAGCTGAAGTTGTTAAATCAAAAGTTTACATAAACAGTTGAGAAAACTTCAATTGATTAATTATCTATAGCAAAAACAATTTTTCTGTTCTATGCTTGCTACACCTTTTAGAGTATTGCTGGACTAACTTTGCAGTATGTGCTTAATATATATATAAGCAAGATAAAGAAAATCTTAATACAAAACAGAAACAAGAAAATAGCATGTTCTGTAAGTGTCAGATAATATTACAAAGATGACTAAACCAATTCTAGTCATTAATCATGGGACTTGGAAGAGAAGTAGTGGTTTTAAAAGTATTATGGGAAGTACAGTTTAAATACAAGAAGCCTATAGTAAGAAGCAGGCAGTAAGGAAAATCATGGAATCACAGTAGCAATAGACTGGACATTTCCACCTTGGAGAGTCTGAAAATAATTAGTTCTGTCTTGCCACAATCAGAGTGCAGCCCTCAGGGCCCCTCTCCATGCTAACAGCTGTACACATAAGCAATAGCCTTATCCCTAGCTTGTCTACTGAGAGAAGTATTTTATAAAAAGCCAATTTCCCTAATGAAAAGGCTAGTAAGTCCTCAACGCTACCATCTATGCAGAAACCCCCACTGCAGCCACACAAGCAGAATTATGTTGGGTTTTAGTTAGAACTTTCAAGCAGATTGGAAGCCTAAACATAAAGCAGTATAATTACACTGGCATTTTATACATAGTTTCCTAGTGTATTCCAAAGAAAGCTATTTTCTTACACTAAGAAGCACTTCAAAAATGCTCACTATGGACTTGCAAATCAAAGGCAGCAGTCATTGGTAGGCAGTAATACCATGTTAATGCCATTTCATATGACTGAACCTTCTCATTTAGTGCACACTGTAGTGTTTCTGTACCCTGCAAGCGCCATGTTACTGTTACAGCTGATTATAATTATCCAGTCCTCAGATAAAGCAAATACCCCTCCTTTGGGCTAAACTCACTTCATTAATCTTTGATTCTTATTCATCTCAGTCTGACAAATAGGTAGCTATGTGCAGCACTGAAATTGAAGTCTTCCATGTAACAATTTTCTAAAGCTCTAAAATATATTGCTCATACCAACCACGTATACTGGTGTTTCAACTAGACACTCAGTCCCTAAGTTTTAGCCTCCACCCATGACTTCCAAACATGCCAATGACTAGTAGTATGTACATTGTAGTAGTAGTAGTATGTATTTTTTCATTTTGAAAAAAAAAAATGAAGTTAACTGCAAATCTAGTTTCCATCTAGGGCTGGGTGCTACTTTCTCCCCCTGCCACTTTCAAAATCAAGGACAGTTTAGGTCAATAGGCAGACTTGGGTCTACCTTGAACATAACCTGAAACAGGCAAATTCTCCCTGGTTCCAACAAATTCTTCTTGATTTCCTTTACTGTATCTCAGTTTTAATTATTTATACTGACCTGACAGAAGACATCTAATCTCATTTCTTGGCATGGGATTGTGTGTTGTGGCAAGAAGTGCTTCTCAAACTGTGACTCTGAAGAGGAAAGGCTCTAGATGACTTTCATAATTCCTGGATAGGGAGCTTACCCAGTGCCCATTTCCCAGCCCAAACCAGAGCAAGATAAAAAAATATTTCAGCTAACTTCAACCATGGACATGAAGATTCCACACAAAGTGCAGGAATAGCTCATGCTTAGATGCATGTCATCCACATATCCTCTAAGCACATCCTGACATAAAACTGCTGATGGCCCTATGCCATCCACAGTGGATGACCTAAAGGAATCAAATAGATTAAAAATAAAGAAATCTCTCCTCTACTTCTTCACCTAAAGTTTTATGAATTTCCTTCCAGTAGCCTTTCAGCTTGCCGGTTGCTATTTGCTTATTCCACCATACACAACCTTCACCCATTTTTCCATCTTGACTCTGCTTTTTATGATGTTTTCCTTATTTGTCCGATGACATGGCGCAGAGTCCCTTATACATGGTATATCAGGCAGCAAAATCTGTGAAAAACTGTGTCAGCAGAAAGAGCACAGAAAGCATGCTCTGGTAACCTTGTGTCCTCAACTCAGCAGCATCAAAAAAATATCTTTTTCTTCACAGTCCATTATCAAGACAATGTATTCGCATGTTCATATGCATCCTTTGAGGAAAGAAGGTTAAGTGGTGGAAGAAGTCTGTACTTCTTTTGGTAGAACTACTTATGGCTTAATGACAGTTATATTTCTATTACTTTCTGCTGCCCTTAAGGTTCACAGGCAGTAATTCATATACAGCTGGAGAACACATAGTAAGTGTTGGTATTTGCGACTAAGAACAGAATGATGTTGCCTTTAAGCAAGACCTGGACTACTTGGCCTCTGCCTCAGGCTCCCTGTGCTGAGAGGAAGTCAGCCGGGTTTTAAAGCTCAAGAGACTAGCGAGAAGTGTCATTTTAGATGTGCCTGAGGACATCTACCAGATCTGAGTTAAAACTTCCATGTGTTTCATATGAAGAAATGAGAGAATCAATCCAGAAGTGCCTGATTTCATAATTTCAGAATTATAGCAGCACCTTGAGATAAATCCTCAGGGTTCATTTACTGTCTCTCAAACAGAGCTGAAGTGGAAAGAAAGGTTTACACTGGGTATTAGAACAATTTTGTCCTGTAAAATGTGATGTGCTGTGAAGTATTTCCCATCAGTATTTTCAGAGGCAGTTGAAAGACGTTTGCAGAATTTTACTAGAAATATTTTCAGACACTAGGCGTTTTGTTACGCAAAAAAGAAACAAATGGAAAAGCATAACTGTGAGGGACAGTATTTTCTAGGCCTGCTCAAGGGTGCTGTTACTAACTAACTTCCACTCCTCTATACATTTCAAAGTAATACACAGCTCAGATCTACTTCCGAGGCAAGCACCAATTCCCTTCCCTTGCTTTCTCCAAACAAAGGGGTTGGTTGGCTTCGTGGCCTGTGCAAGGATAGTTAAAGACACTTCTCCTATCAAATACCTCCTCACCCTTGCCATCCAGAGCAAAATCCATGGCTGCACTAAGGACATAATATCTATATTTGCAGAAGCTGGTTGTGGTCACCTTATCAGGCAGCCCCCTCACCACTGCCTATGGAGCTGGTGGCTTACACTCTGCTCCCTCTCCCAAGAGAGACCACAGTAGAACTCAACAGCTCTGTGTAAATAAACAGCAAAGGGGTGACCCTCGTTGCTCAACCTTATCTCTTTTGCTCAGGTGATTCATGGCTTAGTGACTGACAGTGGCTCTGTAAAAGATTCCCATCTATCTGCAAGTTGTTCTGCTGTTGGCTGTGGTCAGCTGGTTCACCCACTGGAGCGTTCTATGAATATCACCAGATCAGAATAGGAGTTAGGTCCCTTATACCTATTTACTTGATGTAAACCTGAGCTAGCAATAAAATATACCAGCAGCAACGCACTGGAGCACCTGATGAGGTGCTGTAAGTTGAGGTGAAGATCCAGCTGGGCCAGTGAGAAGAGCTTAACATATCTTGTTTCTACAATTTGATTATTGGGTACATACAAAAAGAGCCACATAAAAACACCTCTAATTCTCTTCTACAGCAGGTTGATTTAAGCACTCTAGCTGCAGTTCTCATAAGGATTTCATTGTTTCATGAAATGGGAACAGCTCCTGCCCATTGCTCCCTATTCTTGCTGCATTCAAGGGCAATCAAGCCTAGGTCCAGCACTGATGAACAGTCCTGAACAAGAACAAACTCTGTAGTCATGTCCCAAGGTGCAGTGAAAGGAAAAGCTTCTGGTCAATGTCAACTCACACTACCATTAATTCATGCTCCTGTAGGCTGGTACAGGTGCAGTCCTCACTCACTGTGGCGCAGAAGCAGAGTAACCTCTCGTACAAGCTGAAAGAACAGCCCTAAATATTTTTTCACTCCATTTACACTTTAAATCATTTTCTCTCATGTATATATTATACATACGTTTCTTCCAGCACAAGCCCTTTACTGATAGAAAATAAGGTATTTCGAGACAGAGAACCATGAACCAAAAGTGGTTAATGACCCTGTAATGAGGGTAATTATAGATGAGCCAGGAGTGTGGAAAAAGACAAAACCTTATCCAATCAGGTGAGGTTAAATTATTAAATTAATAAATTATTATTAAATAAGGACAGTTATTAAATAAGAACAATAGTTACCCAAAACTAATATTGATATCTGTTACCAGTAAAGGATATGTCTTTCTGCAACTGTGTAGGTACCTCAAAATTAAGCAAGATGGAATAGAAACCATTCTATCAAACTGATCAACCATCTGCTACACAAGTTTTTGCAGTGAGCATCAAATCAGGATCTTCAAAAGAGCTATTTTTATAAGATCTCATACTTTGTCCACAAGCATTATCCTGATAGAGACCTGTTTTGCACCCAACCAAGGAACAGAGGAAAGCAAGCAGGACATCTACCGGGATGAACAAGCAGGTGCTGGTAAAGACAAAGAGGAAGAAAAAAGTGTCCAGAAGGCAGAAGTAGCAAAGATCATGCAGGAGGAACATATGGATGTTATTGGTGAATTCAGGGCTAGGGCTAAGAAGGCGAAAGCCCCCCCCTACCTAGCCCCCCAGAGTTGAAAGTGGCAAGAGATGTCAGGAACAAGAAGAGCTTTAAAGACAAGAGTAGCAAAAACAAGTCTAGGGGCAATGCGGGCCTGCTGCTGAATGGTCCTGGTGACAAAAGGTCCAGGAAAGAGCAAGTCATGCATGTGTCCTTTGCCTCACTCTTTTCTATTATGACTGCAAATCTGCCTGGATACAGCCCTGTGCCACATGCTCTGGGTGTCCCTGCTTGAGCAGAAGGGTTGGACTAGATGATCTCTAGGGGTCCCTTTCAACTTCAACCACCCTGGGATTATGTGACTGTCCCTCATGACTCCCATGCCCTGGGGAACAGGAAAAAAGTTTGGAAAAAGGAAAACTTTGGAGAAGGGTCCATCCCAGGGTTCCTGTTGATGGAGCAGCTGATGCTGGCTGTCATTTCCAAGCATCTGAAGAACAAGTGATAAGGAGCTGTCAGTAGGGATTGCCAAAGGGGAAATGACACTTGCTCAACCAACAGAAGGAATGAATGGGTAGAAGAGGTGAGAGCAGTGGATATCATCTGCCTTGACGTCAGTAATGCTTTGCACAGTCTCCTCTTTACATGCTCTCAGAGGCAAGCCAAGGTCTAGGCTAGATAAGCAGATGGTGAGTGGGACTGAAAGGTAGCTGAACAACAGAGTTCTGAGGGTTGTGATCAGTAGCAGCGAGGCTAGTTGCAGGCCTGAAAAAAAGCAGCATCTACCAAGGCCAATGCTGGGTCCAATCTTCATTCTCCAATTCATCTGTGACCTGGATGATGTACACGCTCAGCAAGCTGGCTGGCGGGCTACCAAACTGGCACGAGTGGCTGACACAACACAGAGGCTTCAGTGGGCCCAAGAGATGGGTCAAGGGGAACCTCCGTAAGTTCCTCATGGAGAAATGCAAAGTTCTGCACCTCAGTATAAATGATACCATGCAGTAGCAGAGACTGGAAAACTGCAGGAAGGTGCTGGGGGGTCCTGGTGAACAAGGAGCCGACCACAAGCCTGCACTGCACCCGTGTGGTCGAAGCGGCCGGCGGTGGCCTGGGCTGCGCTGCGAGGAGCATGACAGGCCAGCAAAGCGAGGCCCTCCTTCCCCCCGGGTCTGGGGATACCAGAGCTGCAGAGCGGCGTTCCCCAGCACGAGGGATATGAGGCTACCGGAGCAAGGCCAGCAAAGGGCCACGAAGATGCTGAATATCCCGGGGAAGCTCTCCTGCAAGGAAAGGAGGAGATCTAGATCTGTTCAACCTGGAGAAAAGGCTGAAGAGACAACATTATGAATACACATAAGTATCTGAAGAGACAGTATAAAAAAGATGGAGCCAGACTCTTTTCAGTATTGCCCAGCAATAGGAGAAGAGGCAGAGGGCGCAAATTCAAACACAAGAAATGCCATCTGAACCTGAGAAAATGTCTCTCTACTGCGAGGGTAACAGAGCCACGGCAGATGCTGCTCAGAGGACAAGCTTGCAGAGCCTCCCTCCTCGGAAATGCTCAGGAGCTGCCTGGACGCAATCCTGGCCAACATGCTCTAAAGTGGCCCTGCTTAAGCAGGGGAAACGGATTAGGTCCCTTCCATCCCCAACCAGTCTGTGAGAGTGGCATATTGAGCACTCTTGAAGCCATTTCAGTGTCTCCTAATAGACGCCTTAGAGAACAAACACCAAGCCAGAGCCTTCTGCCCCAATTCCTGTTTCCTATGCGTACCCTCATTTTTACCACACACTTTAGATATCGCTAAAAAAGGATTTTAAAATAAATTTCTAACTGTGCGATGTTCTAAGCTACAGCCTAATCCTTCCAAAGAAGGTTATTATTCTCAGTAATTCAACTTATACTGAAGCTTTTTCCCTTGCCAGAGAATTAAGTGGCAGGTTTTTTCTCTCTTGCCAAAGACCAATTACAGCCAGGTTTTACTAATACAATTTAAGCTTGCATGCCCCCTTTACATTTTTCATGCTGGGAATATCATATGTTTTGATAGCTTCGTATTATACAGTTTTTCACGGCTGGAGATTTCAAACACTGTGATAGTCCTGCCAGGAATCACATAGGGGGCTTTCCTTTAGAAATCCAGCTGCTATGATTGTCCTGCCAGGACTCATAGAACTGTATCTTGATGTGGAATGCCCTACAATTTTACTGTGCTAGGAGTTTAACTTTGAGTTAAACTTTGAATATGTTTACTTTAAGAGGAATGTGGGAACACCAGTGGTGAACTATTTAACTCTGACTTGTGGCAAGTTCCAGGATGTGATTTCATCTCAGCTTGCAGGGTTTGTACCAATTAGCAGGCACTTAGGGACCTCTTTTCTAAGCAGGCACCTAAGAGTGCAGGGGGGGAATCAGTTTGTATTTTTAAGTTCCAACACAATTTATGTGAAACCCTCTTACACTCCCTCAAGCCTCAGCTGTCTTCTCAGCCATGGTATTTACTTGACCACAGGTCCTGTGTACATAGGAGAAATACATTTATCTTGCTTCCCTGACTGTAAGTGCCACCATACTGGGACACAAGCAGTGCCTTCCAGTAACCTGTACCGTGCTGAGGGCCCTTTTGCAACAAGCCAACAAACCACAGGCCAGATGAAACCTCCTCCCAGAGAAGTGCAGAATTATACCAAATACCTCCAATTTAGTATAGTCAATTGACTTGCAATTAGCAGAGTTAGAGAAGAAGCCAAGATGATGGCAGTTCTTATTGTGAGACTGATTTTTGGTTATTATGTCCAAGGAAAAACAAATGTTCTGCTGAAAGGAAAGGTGTATGTATTGTTAGAAGCTTCACATTTTCATCCTTTGCATTTGGGGAATTGGTCAGATCTGTTGCATGTACAGCTCCAATGCTCAAGGGACAACTTAGAATGTATACAAAACTTCTATCAAGCAAATAAGTTAATTTCTAAAATGGGACCTAAATTGTGTCTGGCTGTATCCACACCATAGGATACCTGTATCTCATCTGTGGTTTGAAAGAGCATTTGTTTTTACCTGCCAGTGGAAATACCATTTCCATTTCAAACTGACTCACTGGGTTCATGTGACATGAAAGTGTAACAGTTTATGCAGCAGGACAAAAATCTAGAATTGCTGCTGGCAGCTGCAAGTAAACAAGAGACCACAAGTAAATAGAGTATAAAACAGCCTTAACCTAGGCCTACCAACAGGAATCCTCTCAGCTTTCAGTGCCATGCAACAGCTCAGTAACAAGTTATTTTGCCAGGATGCATTTGGCAGAGGCAGCTCCCCATCTACTTATCCTATGTCTCATGACCTTCCTAAAAAAGGCATAAGTATGAGCCAGGCTACAGAGTTCACCACACATAAGTCAAACTTGTGTGATCCTCTGTACAACCTTGCTCCTGAACACAGAACTACCTGAGGGAGCTGCTGCTTCCTGTGTCTCAGCCTCCCCAAGTGCATGGTCCAACAGACACTGGGAGTCTAGGACCTCAGCAGGAGCTTATAGAAGCTGAAGACAAACTTTTAGAATAGGAGAATGTAAATCACAAAGTTTCTGCACTCATGAAGGACAACTGCAGACACGCCAATTTTCATACTTTTAGAAGTATTAGTCTTTTTTTCCAAAGATTTCTTATTCTCTTCTCACAAACAGTCCTAAGTTAGGACTAAAATAAAACCTTTGCCTGCCTTTATACCTACTCAAACGTAGGAACAGATTTTCCTGCATACAACCACCATGCATCTTTCTCATTGACTGTAGCCATTGAGAAAACTTACCTGTTGCGGCAAAACTGTCAATTTATTGACATACACACTCAGTGCTAAGACAATGGAGTATGGGATGAGACAATCAAAAATACTATTTGTAGCTTTTAAATGCTTTCTTCCCCCTCTAGCATACAGAAACAAGAGATAATGCTTTATCCTATTTAAACAGCAGTTTAAAATTGTTCCAGCAACGTTAACCTCTGCAGATCTACTCATCTACAGTGCAGATTCATAGAGATTCTACCATTCTCAAAATTTTGCCAGTTCTGAATGAGGTAATGTATTTGTCTAAGCTCAGTTACACTGAGACTTTTGCTTTCGAGACACCCTTCACTGTTTCCAAACTGGAAAGTTTAAGATTTCCTGAATAAGCCTTAAAACATGAAACTTCAGTGACAAATATTTTGGCTAAGAGCCTTCAGACCGAGTCTCTTCTCCACAGAATTTCATTTGCGTTTTATTCATCAAAATGCCTCTAAATGAAAAATTCAACTGCATACCATCCAGGTCACTTCAAGTTATTGTACTGAATATTAGGGAGGGGAAGCAGATAATCTAATCGTATTTAGTAGATGTATGCAGGCTGTAAAACGCCTGCAAGCTGCTCTCCACACAGAATATTTCACTCGGCAATGAAATGCCACCTGAAGAAGGCCTTCCAGGAACGGCACTTCAGCCCCAGTAAATCAAGCCTTGCTCCAAAGCACCATGTGTCATGCAGAGGTGCAGAGCTCCCAGATGTTACAGTGAGTGACAGTGCACAGACCCCCTGGCTGAGGCAGCTCTTCTTCCAGGGCAGCAAGAAAGTGCTTATGGAGTAACACCAGGGTGCTGACATGCCTGGTAATATGCAGGCTTTGCAGTTAGCATCATGGTAACATCTTGCATCCCTAGGCACATAGTGTCCTTCACAGACAAATGATCTACTGTACTGCTACTTGTGCACATATTACAGCCATATGCAATTTGGGTCAGTGATATTCAGAAACCAAGTTCAATATTATGCACTGCAACTTTGAGATGTGTATCAGGTATTACTGGTAATGAGAAGACACTTGCCTCCTTGCAGCACTCAGCATTCACTTATTTCAATTATTTGCCACATTACAAGAAGGTCCCATCTCAGCGCTAAACTTAATGGTTAAAAGGGACTCTCTGTCATGCTTCTCATGCAGTGTATTTCCCAGCATCATGTTGTCTAGCTTCTTTTAAAATAACCTGTGAAATCTCTTCTGTTACAGCAATCTGCAATTCACCAAGTATTTCTGATCACACAAGGACTCCTATACGTAGGGTTGTGAGCCCAGATTTACTTAGAATTCAGGCAAAATGAAACAGTTCATTCCGAGAGCTACAATAAAATACGGTGTAGACCTCAGTTAATACTTACCATTGAGCTTCCCAGATTTGAATTTCCTTTAAGCTGTTTACTATGGCAGACAACCATGTAGACTGTAACATTTAGCGTTTGCAGTGAGATCAACTTGTAAAGCTTTACCACTGAACATCTCCCTGAGCTATCAAACTATAATGGGGGAGCTACAAAGAAACAGAAAGAAATATTCCCATTCTTGGTGAATATTATTCTCATGGTAAATATCATCCTACTTTGCAACACGCTCAATAAACTGAGGATCCAGGGTCTGCCAACAGGAAACAAAGAGTTATTTTTAAGTTTGTGGTCAAGAAGATAAATGAGAAAAAAAAAAAATACACACACACAAATACTCCTGCAAAATACATATTCAGCCAGAAATATTAGCAAATAACACTAAGCTTTTGAAAGACTGGTCCTCAATAAAAGATCTTTATGTCATTTACAGCCCATCTAAAGGAAAGCACAGTACATATGGTTGTTAAAAAACAGTATTATTTGTACTATCTAATTTTAGCCATATAAATAGTAATATAGCTATAATACATTAATGCTAGCACTTGCTCAGAGGTGAGCATAAAATGAAATCCACAACCATAGGTCTGAGTCAATTTTCCATTTTCAGTGAACCCTTTCATGTTAGTACTAACAAAATGTTAAATTCACTGCCCTCAAAATAATAACACAGAGACCGCACTCCTTTTTGTCTGCCTGAAGGCACAAGAACCTTTCCTTGTGGAAAGTCCTTATGGGATGGTCAGTTTTCTTTTCGTCTCCGTCATCCTTCATCACAGAGCTATCAGCAGAAACCTTCATTATTCTGCTTTCATGCTCAAACTCTCCTTCAGTTCCCTTCCCCTCTTGATGAGGCAAAGGGCTTAATATTTTTTAACCTATCAATGGTTAATTTTTTTTCCTGCTTCTACTATTACACTCTGTGCCTCTTCCAATTTGTTATATATCCTCTAGGATATCCTAGTCCCTTGCCAAAAGGGTATGAAGACAAAGGAGACAAAATGGCCTCTTTAGTCTCAGATTTGTCCCAGCCTTTTTTGAAACAGTCATCACTACTTCTAACACATTTCTAGCATATAGAGTTGTGCCCAATTTAAAAGGAATAAACCTGGGTCAAGATTAATTGCATTCAGGCTGACAATCCGTTCATCTCCTACTTGCTCATCCATTACTACTCTGATAGAGAAGGGCTCTGGCTCCAAGGGTGAAAGTGCCAGCCCCTCAGTCCTTGTTCTGTACTCTGTTCTGGTGCTTAGAAACTACACCAACAAATAGCATTTGCTGTGGTTTCGGACCATGCTGTCTCGCCTGCTCTTTGTCACAGTAAACATCATGTGCTGGCTTCTGCACACTCATCTGCTAGATTTTCTGCCTCTAGACGCTTCTCTTACACTACCTGGGACACATCCCAACCCTAAGGTAAGCTTCCAAGAGGCACCGAGAAGTGGCACAATCCTCTTCCCCGAAAGTGAAGTTCTACAGTTCTCCACTACTATTTCCTTCTCTCCAGATACCGGCAAAACCTGCCTCCCTGTTCAGCAAAACTTCTAGAGCCATAAAGGCCTTGTGATTAACCTGCTGGGCCATGACCACCGCACACCTTCTACTTTCCTCCAAGGAAGCGTGCGTGTCCTTTCAGCATCTCACCCGCCTCCCGGGAGTCCTCTAAATTAACTGCAAATGTATCCAATTAACCAGCTCACTGAGCACACCAAGTTAAATTTCATCTGTCTGTTGATTTGGATACGCTCAGATTTTCCAGAAATTCTTGAACAAGCATTTCCCCGATCTGTGACTTTTCCCTTCTTTCCTGTCAGCTTCAGCAAGGCTTCTGCTGGGTTCATTTCTAAAATGAATATCTGGGGGGAGGGAGCAGAGGAGGAGTCATTAATAAAAAAATTTAGAAGTTTAAAGTATTTTTAAATATTTTAAAATATTAACTTAATATTTTAAATTATTAAATTATAAAAATAAAATATTAAAGTTAATATTGAGGACAGGAACTGTTAAGCACTTCAGCCTCCAGAAGCACATCTCCCCAATGGCAAACACGCACATCCGCCATCCCCCCAAATCAGCATTCTGCTTAGTGCAAACACATTTATTTCCTTTTCACTCTCCTCCACAGACAGCAGCTAGTGACTCCAAAGGAACAAACAGGACTTTTCCACACAGCCAGCTGTTTTGTTCAGCTGCAACTTCCATGACTCAGTTATTCACTGTAGACTTCACTGAGATATGAAGCACAAGCCTACCTAAAAGAAAGTAGACTTACTGCTGCCACTATCTAAATAATATTTAGGCCTATGAATTGTTTTGAGGTCCTTAGATGATTTCCTGAAATTACTAATGCATCTAGGTCTTGACAAGTGCTTAAATACAGCACTAAACTGAGATTTTTATCTTTTTCAGTTTCCTTTTTATGTAGCCCATTCCATTTTATACCTGTTCTTAGACCAAAAGCTTCCAATAGATCATTATTAAGCCTAATTGTAAAATACCATCAGTTTACTGAAATGCTTCACTGCTCTGATCTTATCAGCACTTTCTCTCTCAAACATAAATGCTTTTCAAATTTATTTCAAAGATAAATATATCAGAATATAAACACAACCATAACCTTAGTAAAGCACTATACATCAAAGCAATAGCACTATCCAGTCAGAGAAAGAGTCTCATCAAAATTCTGTCAAACTATTTTGATAAAAGAGAAAAATACATCAAGTATATCAAAGTGCAAGTACATTTGTATATCAAATGACAGCACATATCCTGAACAGCATAAACACAACTACTGCAGTAATACAATAACCAATGTTTCTGTTGCACAAAAAACAAAAAGTTGGTAGCACTTACTGAAAACTGGACAACAGAAGCCTAAAACTCAGTGCCTGAAATCACTTTTCCCATTTATGGGAAAAAAAATTTCTAATAATTTCCCAAGAACTCAAACACATTTACAACAATGTAATAACAAAATACATAGGCCAAACTGCTGGCAATTAAATGAACAAGACTCTGCTGAGGTAAATGGAGTTGTGATTAAATGTCATAGGCACCAGGAATGTATTTCAGTCACACAACTACCTTTCCTCAAAGTTTAATTTTTGTAGACAAGTGTACAGGAATAGCAATGCTAATGAAGAAAGTCAGCATGAAACACTGACAACTTTTTGGCCTGGGTAGTTTTAGAACCATCTGGGAAATTACACAGATTTTTACTTTTCAACAATTCCTTCATTTTCCAGAATACCTGCATTGCAGTGTCATCTTTTTCCTATTATAAATAAAGTAGTCCAGCAAAATGAATGCAATAGTGAAAGGTGAATAAATTAGCCTAATTGAAAGCAAAATTTGAGATCCCAATTAAGAAATAAATAAATACTTTTCATTAGACTGTCAAGATAACATTTCATGCTCCTATAGAGCACATAATTCAATACCAACTATTCTTTTTGCTATGTCACCTCGCAACCAGAGCTATGCAGTCAGGTAGTCAGCCTGAATTTCAGGAGTGTGCACTTAAAGAAGCACCTGGCCCCTGCTAAATTAATAGCAAATCCATTTCAGCCAAGAATTTGCTTCTTGTTTTGTAAAACAGGGTTAGTAGTTTTCTATAATGCCAGAATCTATCCTGATCCGTTTTTCCATTAATTAAATTCCATTTCTATAGCCTCTGACCAACTTAAGTCATAGGACACAACTATCCCCTTTAAAATAGCACTTTTTTTTTTTTTTTTTTTTCAAAAAAAGGAATACACGCACAACCAAAAAATCTACAGAGTTAATGCAAAATGTATATACATCCATTTGAGCCCAATAGTTTATAAGTCTTTTTTGTGGGGGCCAGATAAAGGTAGTAGTGGACAAGCAAATAATTATGAAGCACTATTAAGTGAAGTCCCTAGTTTAGGTGCATATTACGAAACGACTGTTTAAGAGAAAACACTAATCATAACCTCATTATTTTTAATAGCCCTTCTTAATGTTTATATTTAAAAAATAAAATTCTATAATCCTTTTTGTACGTAAAAGCAGTACGAATGTTCAAAGGTATTTGCAGGTAATTCAATATAAAAGACGTTGGGGATGTATATCTGTCCTTTATTTCTTTAAATACCTCTTATGATACTGCTCAGCTTTGATGCAGCGACTAACCATCTACCCTAATTCTGCACTGTACTCATTAAAACGTGTAATAATCCCTTTCTAGGCTCTTTAATGAGCTTTATTAGCTAACTAATGCTAAACTAAACTGTGTTCTCTTTGAATAGCTTCTACCATGTGTTTGAGTCAACATACTTGCTAACATATAATAAAAACATGTTTTAATTTCCTACGTCAAGCTCTAACTGGGCTTCTGCCCCACAGCACCAGCCAGACTCTAGTGCTCTCATTTGCTGCAGGCAGCTCCTCATACAGTGAATATCAGAGCTCAATGAGACCAGTTACACAGGCAGATGACAGGTTCCGTGGGTACACGCAGTATGCAGATACAGCTATGCTAAGAGCCTTCCCAGGCATACAAGCCCTGCCGTTTTATCATTTTTACTAAATTAATAAGGAAAAGGACCTGAAATTCTATTTTCCTGTAACACCGCAGTTCAGTTAGCTAAACAGCCGATTAACCAACACCTGAGGTCTTGCAACAGTGCAACACCCTTCCATGAGGTAGGCGGGCGTACATACAGTATGACTAATGATGGTACTAGTGTTAGCAGGATAGAAAGAAAGTAAATGGAGATCAGAGGCTAAGCAGCATCTGAGGCTGTTGCACTATGATTTCTACAGCCTTAGTGCTGCACTGAGCACTAAGTACACAGGACATTAAGCAGGCATCAAATCGTATTTCAGCAATACACTCATTTACACGAATTTAGGATCAGGAAGTCCAAGTTACAGCGGTTATGCACAAATTGCAGAGAGCTACATTGACTTGCATATTATCAGAGATTGCCTTTCCGAAGCTGTCAGTTTTCCTAGGTCTAGAGGTTCATTACTAAGAACGACTGTGCCAGCCCTACCGGGCACTGCTGCTGAATGATTACACATAAATGCCCTTGGGAAAAGGGCGAGTTGCTCATCTCGCATCATCCATGGGTGCTTTACCAGCTGGCAGCAGTGGATTAGCCTGCACTCACTGCTAAGGCTCATCCTTAGGATTCACTGACGTGAAAACAAGGGGATCAGCCACGGATTTCTGACTCTTCTGCATCTGCAAGTTAAACATATTTAACTGCAGCTGTGCTAATGTACCCGGCCCACTGACAGCCTTCTCTCATTACACTTGATCATGGTCAGTCATTCAGATGCAATAACTGAACACCTGATTGATAATGACAATGGCTATTTTCTTTTTAATAGGCAAGGTTAAGGCATGTTTAAAAATGTAACCAGTATATTCCTGTACTGAATGCATGCTTGTCTATTTAAAAATAAAAGTCATTGTTTAAAAAAAAAAAAAAAAATAGGAACAGTCTCCCTCTACAAAACCAGACAAAAGCTCTAATATGGCAGAGATTGCATTTATTCTTCAACTCTTCTTTGGGCCTAGTGAATGCTGAGCACTTCACTACCAAATAAAATACCCCCCAAAAGAGCCATTGCAAAGCACATTGAATCCCCATAGACAAAGCTGGGACTTAAAATGAGTCAGTCTTACCTGGGATGAGTCAATTACTAAAAACAGCAACGTGGAGGGGAATAAAATCCCCTCCACCATCTTCAACCATATTTCTTTTAAACAAGACAGCCTGTGCCATATTTTGTGAAGACCTCAGTCAGTGACACTCTGTTCTGAGAACATCTACCGGGTGAATCCCTTAATAAACTTCTGCCCGGTATCTGCAGGAACACAAAGGCTCTGGATCCTGACCAGGCTCAGGCAGCGTGACCTTCCCAGCACTGCCAGGACTGCAGCTTGTGCAGATGTGTCCTGTAAGAACAAGGAAGCCAAATTCTGATATGCCTAGGTACAATTAAGAAGCTTCAACACCCAAGTCTGATCTCCGGCACTGCATTTTGAGGGCAAAAAAATAAACCATTTTACTCAGTATGGAGAGTATAGAACTGCTTTCGTAAACTAATGCACACAGAAAGAAGATGATGTGTTTGGACAATGGTGTCACTGGAAACCGCAACACCAAGAGAGACAAGACATAACGACAGACAGACAGAAAAAAAGAAACCACACAAATAAAAAATAAAACCCACAAACCCCATTACAAAGATCTACCTTATCAATTTTACCTACTTAACAGAAAAATACCTAAAAATACTTAAAGTCTTGAAGGAAATGTACTGCATAAATTAGTCTGCTTTCAAGACAGAATACTGTATACTTTATTTTTAATTATACCCTTTGAAAAGGCAGTTCTCCAAGGAACATTTAAACATGAATCTGTGGTAGAAAACAACATACTGGAGGTGTAGCAAACTAATTAGGTTTTCATCACTAAACTACTAATTGACATGGGATAAGAATGGGAATTGAAATGTAATTGACAAGAGTAGTCTTGACATACCAGCCACAGAAAGTTTAAAAATCCTAGGCTAGTAGAAATAACTTAAATTTCATGTGTAACAAAAGCAGATACTGCTTTTTGCACTGCAATCTGAACATTAACACATTCTAAATGCAACTATGCCAAAAATAACAGTATAAAGCTAACTTCAGGCATTCAGTTCTAAGCAGGCCTCTCAAAACAATGAAATTGACTTTAAAGTCACGAGATTTTTCACCTTGCCTAACTTCAGTTTTTCACGGAATGATGGTATGGAAGAACTCAGACTTTATTTTTTTAGAAGTTGTCTACTAGGAACAATGTTAGTGACTGAAAACTAGGATACCTCCACTAGATACTCCACTAGAATCCAGCAGCTCAAACTCCAGGGAAAGTCTTAAAAGCAGGCAATGCTGCAGGTCTCATTTGTTGTCAGTGAGATGCTCTATCTTTTTATCGTAACAGAGACGCAGCTTCATTAGACCTTACTCCTGCGAGTGCTTCTTTTTTCTCACGGCTGGGTTCTAAATGTACAAGTTATTACATTGTTTCTCAAAATGCACTCTCCAATGTCAAACTAGCATTTCTGAAGTATTTATACAGCTTAGAAACTAGTAATAGTCTATAAAATCCTTTTTCAGATCCAGGAGAAAATATATAAAAGAGGAGCTAATATTATTGGCATAGGTATAAAAAAGTATATCAAAGTATCAGAAAGTCATGGGTAGCTTTTTGGGCAACGTAACAGCAAGTCCGCAATGCTTTTCTATATGCACTTTCCCCACCCTCCCCCGCCCCAATCAATCACACCTTAATGCATTGACCTGAAGCCATCCAGCAGCATTCTTCCAGTTCACAGAAAGAACAAGTCATTTCTTACTTAAGTCTAACTTTTAAATTAGCTTTCCACTCAACATCTGAACAACACTAAGCAACCTGTCTTCTCTCCTCAGGTCACAGCAAGTACATTTAAGGTTTCATCTTAAGCTTTCTGGAACTGGTATTTCTGCATAACTTGAGTGGAAAGTTCTTTAAAATAAGTTTCCTTTAAATATGACCAAATTTGCCTTTCCAGCAGCAATGCCAGAGTCTTCTATTTCCGTGCTTCTAAAAAAACGACTAGGCATTTTGCTTTCAACTTATCCTTAATCCTGTTAAGTAATCAGAAGTTCTGGATGACACTGCAGGCAGCTGCCCACTATGAAACCTCCGGTTGCTTCCGCAGCCCCTGTGAGGTTTTGCAGCCAGCGGCTCCGCTCTCCCCATGCTCACAGCACCGAGTTCTCTATTCAGAGATAACACAGCCTGCAATCCCCTCTCCCGCTCCCAGGAGCGGCAAGGCCTCAGCCCGCAGCCCTCAAACCCTGCAGTCCTCATGCCATGCGACGATGCAGACTGACTGACACAGGTCCCCAGCACATCTTGCTTTCGGTCTGGCCCTGGCAGGACAAGCCCTGCTGGCCTTTTCTGACCAGAGCTTCTCAGCAAAGGGGGAAAATCAAAGTGCAATAAAGGAGAGGCTTACACTCAGCAAACAGCGTATGCACACGTAGGTTTTACCTAATGCTCAGTGAGGCTCGGCCGATACAAACATTATCTCCTCTGGGCCTGCTAGGAGACTGGAAAAAGGATGCATTTTCCTCCTAATCATTTGTTTCAGTTTCCTACAGTGCTATACTCTTTACCTCTTCACCAAACACTGAACTCAGCATGGAATGAGGAAAATCCCACAAAATTGGTATTTTTACATCCTATCTAAAAGCTACTGTTTCCTGAGCTAGCTGAGCTGACTGAACAAAGCACTATGTTCTGCTTGTCCCAAAATATTCACCAACAGGCACTGTTCCTTCAGCAAAGCTGGTGAACTGTCACGTACACTGACACCATGGATCTTTATGCAGAGAGCATTGGGAGACACCACTAGGAGCCAGGGAACAGCCTTCCTGCACATGCTGGCCACTCAGTCCCTCTGTTACCATACCAACCCCAATTAAAAAAAAACACAATTTGAGGAAAAAATTAAACAAACAAAAAAAAGAACACACACCACACAACAAAAAGCATTAAATCATAACTGTAACTATGTGATAGGTGAAGAGAAAGACCAGATAGCACTGAGTAGCAGAGGGAATAAAAACATTTGCATTTCATCTCATACCAATGAGTAAGTTAACAAATTAGAATATATATAGGTCTGCATTCCACATTTGTTTAAAGTCCCCATAATGAAATCTTCATATATAACATTAACATAGTTGAAGACTGCTAAACAGAAGTTTAGGATTAATCTGGCATGAACAATTAAAGAAGTGCTTCTAATCTTCAGATAACATAATTTTATCAGGTCACATTCCCTAAAATGTTAATTGGATCATGTCATATCAAATACAACAAGCTATAGTTTCCTCCCCTTTGGTGTCAAAGCAGAACCATCTCTTAGAGCACATTTTCAGTAGTTCTTCAATTAGTCTGTCAATGGGATCCAGATGAGACTCTCACTGATGAGGAAAGAGTGGGCTTGAATTTCACTTGGCTCAGTTTACCCTCCCAATAGCAATTTTTCAATAACTATAAGGCACTTACTAAGAAAACACAGCCAGGAATCTTTCCCAAGATGCATGGCAAGGGGGATAAGACAGATTGAAACAAGAGGTTCAGACTAGATAAGGAGAAACTTTTTTGCCTTGGGGCTGACCAGGCAGTGGAGCAAGCTGGTCAGTCACAATCCTTGGAAGGTTTCAAGACCCACCGGATTCAGCCCTCAGCAGCCGAGTCTGACCCCAGAGCTGATGCTGTTTTGAGCAGGGAGTTGGACTACAACCCTCCTGAGGCTCCTCCCAACCTGAATTACCCTCTGCTCTTATTATAGCTCATCACATAGTTATTTCAAGTAGTTTATGAATACCTACTTTCCTGTTAAATATTTTACAATCACCGATAGAGTTCTGTCTGAATTTACATGCAGATTCAGACAGAAGAATCCACCAGATGCCATTTGTGTATGCTCACTGGCTTGGTTTATAGCTTCCCTGCAGACCACTCTGTAGTCAGGCTAACATGTTAATTTCAGTAGTCATCCATGGCTGAAGGTTTTGGTAAGAGGAAGAACAGATGTTAAATGTTACCAACTCACATTTTATTTGAGGCCCAATTCCTTCAAATACTTAAGAATCTCCATTTTCCTTTCTTCCTTTTCACACATTATATCCGTAAGCCCTCACAGCTTGAGGGTAAAAAATAAAAACACGTCCTAGACAGTGTACAAGTTCAGAGCACAAAATCCAGCATGCATCCACTTTGATTTCTGTTGACATCTTACAGCCTTGGCAGCCAAGTTCTGATCTGTAAGTCTCTGGGGCTAAAAGCAGTGACATTCCCACCTACTAGTCCCACCTACCAAAATGGTAATAGGTAAAAGTGTAAAACAGGACAGAGGAGAAAGAAAGAGGCAAAAAGAAGCCTTCATAACTACCAGTGAACAGCAGAGAATTCATATGCAAAATGTAACATTATAGTAACTTCAATTGGTTTTGGTTTATGAGGCAATAAAATGCTGCAGAAATCTTCTGAGGAGCATCCCCACTCCCTTGGGCTGAGATCCTGGCATTTGTTTGCAGGAGGACTTTATAGTCTCATAAAGTAAGAGCCAAGTGTAGCACAAGAAAAAGTGTTTCTTGCTCTGTAAAACCTTTAATATCACACATTATTTACTGTAAGGTAGCCCCACTGTTTTTGGTCTCCTCACAGTGTTAGATGTTGACATTTGATGAAAAGAAATTTGCTGGCACATTTGGAGAGAGATTTCTTTTTTTCTCCCCTTTTCAAAGGGTAGTAGTCCTTTGGGAGATTATGAATACTACACAATTTTTACAATCTGGCCACTTCATTTAGGTGCTCTATATGGGAGCAGCAGAGAAAACATTATAAATTTTCAAACTTAGGTATAACTAGAAAACAAGTTTATTGAGAGATTAATTCAAAAGCATGATCAAGCTAAGGCACTCAAGTGCTCTGCAGGGTAGAGAAACCAGTTCTTAAGTCATAATCACTGCCTCAGGCAAGGATATTAGGTTGAGAACTACCTCATCAGAACATAGTTTAATTGGCTGATTCTAGACCAGGACAAGGCTGGCACACAACTTTATATAATGAATGATTTTTTTTTTTTTTTTTTTGCATGGACATCACTGGTACTGGGCTGGTAAATTTTAGTGTATTAGTGTTGGTGTATTAGCTTTACATTATCACTTGCAACTAATAATGTAGGAAAGAAAGAATTTATCAGCAGAAGCAGGTAGAGAGACTGTCTTTTAATAGTTTAAACTTTTTGGGGTAAAGCATCAGGATTTCAGTTGCAGCTCCTTGCATTCTGTATCTGTTCATGCATGTGAGAGGGATCAAGTTCTGTGTCCAGCACATGCATTCACTACAAACAAATCTCAGACTGGGGCAGGAGGAGTTGTAATAGGGGAAAAAGACAAGAATAGGTGTGAAGCCAATTCAGAAGCAGAAGCAAAGGAAATAACAGACAATCTAGAGAGGAAATGACTGAAATATTGATAACAAAGAGCATGTCAAATGCAAAAAAACAACATTAGACA
Source organism: Crypturellus tataupa (assembly GCA_034781795.1). Taxonomy (NCBI): domain Eukaryota; kingdom Metazoa; phylum Chordata; class Aves; order Tinamiformes; family Tinamidae; genus Crypturellus; species Crypturellus tataupa. The sequence goes on from JAWLRI010001063.1 coordinate 4,107,287, forward strand.
AGACACTGAGTTGCTGGCAACAGGCCATGCTGAGGCCAGAATAGTTCTCCATATGCAGTACTTTGTACAGCATCCATGAGAAACCATTTCTGTTTCAAAACAACTGAACTCACGCAGTTTGCTAGGCCTTTGTTCCCATAACAACAGAATTGAGAGAAGTGAATCGCTATGATTTTGGCACTGCGATCAGAAGTACTCCATCCTTTCACTAAAGTGCTGGATAAAGCACAGTCAGATACTGAGCTACATCTGATCAATTTACTGTGTTTTAAAAATAGACACTTTAATTTTTCTTTGGGAAATAAATTAAGGAGAACTTCTGTGTCTGTCCATATCAATAAGTTATGTTGGCACTATCAGCTCCTAAAAAAAAGTGATCATTGTAACACACACCATGTAAATACTTAGAGATAATATACTAGCTTTGGCCAGGACTGCAGCTAAAAAGAAAGGAGAAAAGGAATGCTGTTATCTCCATTTCACAGGTTCAAAGCCTTCCCTGAAATAAGAGTTTCCAGTAGCGAGGCCTGCGTTCATAGTCTCCCCAGGCAGGTTTGCATTTTGCATAAACCTTTCAGCTTCAATAGCCATCCTATATACAGGAGATTAATTTCAAAACTCCAGTTTAACATCTGGTCCTAACTATAAATATTTTTCCATTTTCAGTATCCTGATGCCAGTAGTCCCTTAATAGTTTATTCCTTTAGCTCATATCCCATCAGCAAATTAAGCGGGGCTCCTTTCCTCCTCCTCCTCTCCTCTCCTGTCAATTTGCTCACAGGTTTTAGGAAAGGAGTCCTCACTGCATGGGACTGAGCAGAAAGTTCAGAAATCCAGAAGCAAGAAAGAGATGTGTAACCCATTTCTTGGGGTGGCAAGCATAGAATGATTTATAAAGGAGAAGATTACCTTCTCTTCAGAATCAGAAGACTGGAAAAAACAGAAGACTTCAGTCTAGTCTCCTGTTATTGTAGACCTTTTACCACAAAATTTATTGTCATTCATGTCAAATTATTTTCCACTCTTTCTTCCCTACACACTGAGAAAGCGTTCCAGAAACTAACTGCCCTGGAGGTTAGAAACATTTTTCCTTGGTGTTGCACCAAGAGGTCTTTGAGATTAAGTAGGATCTTGGATCTCTGGCTCTCTAAGGCAACTCTCCACACTTCTTCAAATCTCCCGTTCTGTTCTCCCTGTTGCATTTGAAAGTGTCCAGGTAGAAAAAGACAAATACCTTTTAAAGCAGATGGTAAGAGCAGTATGCAAGACCTGTATCCAAAAAAAAAAAAAAAAAAAAAAAAAAAAACATATTATCTCAGAAGGTTGTCAGAGAAAACCAGTGCATTCATCTGGTTAAACCTTTCATAAAATGCAGAAGATGATAGTCTTACCCAGTAGTTTACATCAGGTCCACAACTAACCATGGTTCAACCACATTATGCAAAAAAAACTTAAACATTGCAGTTTATCAGCTTTCCATAAATGAATACGAAACGGATGTCATAAAAAACAGCAGGAAAGGAAGAACATAGCATTTTATCAGAATTCTTAAAACTCTTCCAACATTTCAGGCTTCTCCAAATGATAAGTCACAAGTTCTGCCTTTGATAGGGGCCTGTGTAAGCAGCACATGGCTTTGCCTCATGACTGCAGCAAGAAGGCAGGCAAGATTACACACTGCTAAGACACCTATAAAACCTACAACTTCATCAAAGAAACAGAATTCTAAAGATGAAATTATTATTGGTTTTATAACAATGTATAGAAGCTCTCCCCATGCTTGGCATCCCACTATGCTAGAAGCCATTCAAAGGCAGCAAGAGACAGCTCCTGCTCAAAAGACTTGGGGAAAATTTATAAAGGGTTGATCAAGGATCATCCAACAAGGGAGTTATCGGTCTAGACCCGATTCTTTGTTTAGTTCCCAATCCACTAGGCCCATCTCAAAGATTTGTAAAAATAGTTAAAAGTTACCATTTCATTTTTGAGATGCCAGCACAATTCTATCTCACTCAGATACTTAAACGTGCTAGGACAACTGTTTAGGCACTCCGTCTACACAGGAAAAAGGGATCTTCCAGGTGATGGCTCATATCTTAAACCACATGCATCAAGGCAACAGATGGCTGTCAATCCCTGAGGAGCTTTTCCCATTGCTGGAAGATATGTTTGTCTATTATCTGTTATCCAAGCATGTGTTGCTAGGAATTGGGATGCTAGTGCTGGATTGTACTTCTGTCACAGCAACAACAAGAAATCATAGTACTGGATAAAGCAGCGATGTACAGCTGATCCCTGTGTTTTGGAGAATTTTACCAGGCTATTTCAAGAATATTATCAGAAGACACCTCCCTAAAGCACCTCCCCCTTTTTACACAAAAATACATCTTTTATATCTTTACAAGCACACAGAGAAAACGAATACTTAATATATTTATGTATGTTTATCAATGTGTATAAATTTTGGCTTTACTTTATCAACCTTAATGTTGTTTGTCTTTGAAAACTAACTTCAAGGAAAGAGACCACAAAATAAATCCTAATTGCAGGAAAATAATACAAACACATTGAGTGAGATCAAGATTTTTCATGTACATTCAGTATGCATTCCTTTATGTTCAGTAAATTCATAACAAATACTTGGAGGATAAACCCTCTTCTTCACCTTTCATTGCAGAAAGTTTGAGAGTGAGTTGGGGGACTCGCCATCCATTCATCTCTTTAATATCACATCAATACAAATAAACAGCTACCTTAAGAGCATGGGCATCAAAAGTTTCTTCATTACATAAGAGTATATAAGAGTGCATTCATTATACCACAGACAGAACACTCATTTCACAAACTGCATTATGAGGGGGAAAGGGGGGAGGAGGAGAGACAGCAAATGCCTGTACTGATAGATTTGAGATAAATGATTGCAATGTGTATCAGTAATAAGAATGATGACTTTACAGTTGTATAAATATTTTAACATGCAAGATCAATTAATAATTTCTAATATTTTTCCAGAAAGCTGATAAAAACAATTAAGCTTCAGGCTCATTTCAGCAATGTTTAAATGAAGGAAGAAGCATACAGCACAAATCAATCTACTGGTATAGTCACCTAGGATTTACGAATATAACTCAAGTCATTTTTTCTTATCTTACAGAGAGCACTGTGAAAGGTATTTCAATATGTTGTGGATAGCACTCTATCAAAATAAACCTGCTCAGGACATGCCCTGAATACAAATGAGGCACCATGAAAACAAAAAGGGAAGTATGAATTTTAATTAACCCTGTGATGGTTCAGTCTGAAAACAAAGGGCTTCTGCAGCTTATATTCAGTTTAAGCCCTTCTATAACAGAAAGTTTTAAATCTCTTCAAACAATACCACCAGGCATTTGTCAGCCATGAAAGGATGGGGAAGAAATGATTCAGGTACTACATAACAGTGCTACAAACTCCTGGATCAATAATGCCTGCTCAAACCAGGTACTGCATGTCAGTCAAATAATCACTGAAGATACAAGCCCACTGTAACAGCTGCTTCTCTACCATATTAGGTAGAAATCTCCCACGTTGAACCTTACATTATAATCCTGCCGTAAAATAACTGGTCTCAGTCTTAATCCTGCAAGGAAGGAGCTCCTTGAACTGTCCTACAGACAGGAGTGCCAATCTCTGCCCTTTCACTAACAGACATTGACCTTTACATCGACATTTGGTGTTTCATTTACATCTCCAGAATCCACCTGATTAGCTTGAGAACCTCCAGCTTTCATTTTCTGTGTTGGCCCAGATAGCATATTCTGAAGAACTGGAACATAAAGAAAAGGACAAGCAATTAAGAAAACCTTTGAGGTTTCTTCATTTGATCTAAGGAAGCAGCATCCGAGTAATACATTTTTATCACCTTGAACATCCTTAACTTCAGTGGGTAGAAGAGGGCTTCAACTGTAGGAACATTAGCATCATCTTTTACTGCATCACCTCTTTTAGCAGTTGACAAGCTAATTCCAGTGTGCTACACCAAGATCACACAGCCTTCCCTGCACTGTGCCAACAGTGCCATGTGGACCTTTAAACCACCTTACCTATGATATTTCATTAGCTAAGTTTCCTAGGCAGTCCATGGAACAATATGGGCTCTTCAGAGGGTAAATGACATGAAAGACCTACTCGAGCATCTCAGTCACCTGTTTGGAGAACCTGCCTCTCTTTCAACGTGCAATGTAACGTGCAACGTCCTATGCAGGACGTCTACAGAGACTAACTATTATGCTCATGTATCTAAAGGTGGCTACCTCAGAGCTGGTAGTATAAATACCACTCCTTGTCACAGAAGCCCCATAATTCCTTCAACAGAACAAGTCATCAGTTGGCCATGGCTTAATGGATAGAATAAATGAGACAACGTACAATATACATTTACTCTTTAAACACCAAACTGTCTCCACACTTAGACCTCTTCACTCTGGGTCCCCTTTTTATTCTACCATGAGCAAATGCAGTGAGGCATATCCCGCTTCATTCAGTTTGACAGCGAAACTCTCATGGACAAGACTAAGAGCAGCAAGGGCTTCATTCTATGTCTAATTAACTTTGAGAGGCATGTTATATCAGCCACATTTGCTGTAAACAGCTGATGCACACTTTTCAGAACAGAAAAGGGGCTGCTATCACTATTCACATCCACTATTGCTCACATCCAAAGCATACATGAACTTCAGAATAATATTTTCATCTTGTAGCCAGAATTAATTCAGATTTTACCTATGAAAGGATGAAGTCTATAACAAAGGTCAAGGAAATCAAGGATTTCTCAGGGCCATGGCTCTGAAAGAAGATTTCTGTAAGCCAACCAAAAGGATTAATTAAACCAATACAACAAGGTATGGACTTGGGAGAGCTCAGTGTAACTTTCAGCAGAGGTCAGTTGTACACAGAATTGAACTCACTGTCTTAACATTGCAGCCCCTCGTGCCCCCTCGTGGAGGTTTGGCTGCCCAGCCCGGGACCAAGGCAGAGATGGTGCTGAAGGCTGCACCCCTCCTTCTGGTGACTTTGGAGAAACGCTCCCAAGTGGTGCTGGGGGAAAGGCATCAACCGGGCCTGACCTTCCTTTCCGTGGGAGCAGTGGTTGGGCTGAGCTGCTGCCTCCTGGTCCCCAAGGACCTCCAAGGCACAACCACGCCTGTATCTGGCCATGGACCCCCAATCCAGACCTGGATCCTGACTCAGCTCAACAGTCTGGTATGGCAGTGTCTGGCGCTGAGGACTGGAGCTGGCCCGGTGTCTTGCTCCCTCATGGGCTGTGGGACAGACCCTGACAGCCAGGCCTGGACCTGCCACCAGCAAGAGGCTCGAGGATCCCCAGGAGCTCCTGGAGCCCCAAAACCTGGTGCTTTGTGAAGAGCCCATAAAAAAACCTGCTAAGCTAAATATCTTGTATTTTCTGAACTCCAACACTGGTAGTTTAAACTATTGCTTCTCCTCTGTCCATCAACAAACATAATACCCTGAAAAATCATAGAATCATAGAAACAGAATCATTAAGGTTAGAAGGGACCTTTAGAGATCATCTAGTCCAACCCCCCTGCACACACAGGGTCACCTAGATGAATGACATTTTAAAAGATAAAGTAACAAGCTGATAAATAGGTGGTTACAAACTATTCTTTCTGGTTAAAATTAATGTGACCACAGTATTTTGATAAATTCTAATAGGAAATAAAATTTGGAAACCTAGTAGTATTTAACTTGAGGCAAATTAAAATGCTGACATTTTTATGGTGTTTTAATTAATGAGAATCTAGAGTGGAATTCTCATGCAAATATTGTACATATTGTATGACAACCATATTAATACCAGAGGAGTTAATTATGATTAGTGCTATTACAGTGAGTACTAAATGAATTAACAATAATGAGGCACTCCTAATACTATCATCACATTTCCGCATGCATTTTAATGGATAGGTTTCACCCTGATTAGCGCTGATAAATTATTAGTAGCAAACAAAATTATCTCTCTCTCATTTACTGCTTTCTCTGCTCACCCAGTACTCACGAACCAAAGCTCATTTCCAGGAAAGAATTATTACTCATGAATACCCAACATATTTCTAGCCTTTACCAAACTGCTCTCATAACTGTTCATTAGAGAAACTTCTATCACAGAGCATTATTTCTACTCCTTAAACATTTTTCGCAGTAAAATAACAAGAGGGAATATCAAGGCTTTTGCGGTGATTTACTACGGTGTCAGCTCTCCAGATTCTCCCTCCCTGTAGCTCAGCAATAGATAACGGGTTGCCATCACCTAGCAACCTTAATTGCCAAAAGCAAAACCAAGCAAACTGAGCTCGCTGGAAAACGTGGAAGATGAAGGGGTGGGTGAAGCAAAGGACCCTGGAGGAGACAGACGCACTTCTGGGGAGAACTCAGATGCCCACGCACAGGCTCACGCGCCCAGCCCAGGCTCAGCAAGTCCAACGTTTCCATGGATGTAGCATAGGAAATGTGTGCTACGTCGGCATTCTGCATTTCATGAAATCATTAAGGTTGGAAGGGACCTTTAGAGATCATCTAGTCCAACCCCCCTGCACACACAGGGTCACCTAGAGCATGTGGTACAAGACTATGTCCAAGCGCGTTTTGAAGTTCTCCAAAGAAGGAGACTCCACAACCTCTGCCTGTTCCAGTAATTTGTTCCATAAATCCACCATGCAGAAGAAAGGGAACATGAACAGAGCTGGGGAATTTGCTGGAGGCCAAGCAGACGCATGGTGGGCATGGCACTTCCCGAGGAGTGTCAGCGCAGCTGCACAACCCACCTGTGCACAGGCATACGAGCACCAAGTGTGTGTACAACACACCCCCACCACTTGCCATTTTTGCACATTTGGCAAGCAGAAATACCAGGCTTGGTAGGGCTAAAAGATGCCCTCACATCCTAAAGCAATACGAAAAGTCCTCACAACCACCCGCCATGCATCAGATGTGACCAGAAATACACGTTCAGGAAAACCCTGACACACGCTACCCTTAGCCTCTGGCTGAGGATGCTACTTGTACCACTGCTTATTTATTGTCTTACTGTGTTCCTCTAACCCTGCCAAATGTCTTGGTGGGCCTCCCCAGAGCTGGCTCTGACAAAGAGTCACACAGAAAACAAGAGAAAAGGGGGAAAAATAAAAAATGAGGGATTGTTGACAGGTTGGGGGCAGGGGAGGCAGCAGGAAACCATTGGAAGCTGAAATTTATATGGAACAAAGGAATAAATCTGACCTTGAGAGGACAGTTTTTATAATGAAAGACAGGTGAAAACTGCTTTGGAGAGCTGCAACTGTTCTTTAGTATGATTTATAGTATGATTTATAGCAACTCCTGATGTTCATTCCAGCTTGTCTCTATTTAAAAGACAAGCCATATGATGTCTTATTATGATGTTTCAATCACTATCAATAAGCAACCTGATTTAATGTGCTCAAGAAATCTCTTTTGGATTCTCTCACTACCGTATTACCCCTTTGAAAAACAAGAGAGTAAAACTAAGTGCATCTCTAAAACAAGTTTGAAATCAATGTAAGCAACTGTTTTATGATAATATAATGCATTGGTTTAGGGAAGAAATCAAAGTGTTCCTTATGGTGAGCATTAAAAATATTATCTATTAACAGTAGAGATGGTTATCACTCTTCTTTGGATTTCTGCCTTCAAAATTCTGCTAAAGCAAGGCAGTTCCCATAAGGGAACACACACATTAAAAAAAAAAAAAAAAAAAAGGCAGAAAGCATGCAAACACATTAAAAAAACAGAAAGTAGTTGTCAGGTATTTCTCCACAGTTCACATATATGATTTATATTGACAACAGTACTCGTGACACAAACAGATTTTCCAGTTCACTCTGAAAGACTTCTTGCCAACTTCATAATGCCTTTCAAAACAAGGAAATGAAATCTAATCAAATTTGCAGTGTTTTACCTTTCATTAGCTAAGATATTAAAGGAAATATGTTGTAACATGCAATCAAGTAAGTTGCACGGCTTGTTTTCATTCCGCTTGTACAGATAAATCAGTGAAAATAGTTATGGCAACGCAAAACCAATATTTGGAAGAAAATCTTTTTTTTTTTTTCATAAGACCTAATCTAATTCCAAGTAATGTCTTACTTCTTGAGTATACACGCAAATTTCATTTGTCTTCCCGGTAAAGAAAAAAGTTCTGAATTAATATGAATAAATCTATCAGAACATAGACTACATTTTGCACATATTTACCCATTTATATCATCCCATTTCATGATGATATTCACTTTTTGGCTTGAAATCGTGAAGGAAGTCATTACAGAGAACAGAAAGGGTTTGTTTAATAGCTTGTCTCTATGCACTGAAGTTGTGGCCACAAATACTGAATCGAATTTAGCAATACAGTTTCAGATGAAGCCTTTGTTCAACCTGGCACTGGTACGGAAGGTAAAGTTATAACCTCACCGGCTTTCATTCATGTCCTAGTCAGCGTCCAGGCACAGCTTGAAACCAAGGCATGATTTTAAATAGGGAGCAGTCAACAAAAGAAACAAATGGAATATGTCAATTCATAGTACATTTTTGCAGGCGCAGAGGAATCATTACCTTGGATTACACATACATTTCTGTTTGTTTTCAGAAGAAGCTAATGTTTGTGAAAATCTCTTCCCTAGTATAGTTAGTGCCTAGACAGTAGTGCAAAAACTCTCTTCTGAGGGAGTAATTTCCTGCTCTGCAGGCTGATATCTGAGGTTTAGCCTTTCTTAAGGCTTCCTCCTGATACCATTTCTAGTATATTTCTTCATCTGTTTCCTACTAAGTTAAACAGTAATTTGCAGAAGCACTTCATCCAGTTATTCACTGCTCTTAAATACTTTCCCAAAGGAATTAGCTCTGATAAAGAAAGGCAAACCGAGAAGTAGCTAGAAATGTGGGGGCAGACACGTAATTTAGTTATACAGGCTTTAGAATAGCATTACATTTTTTTCTTAAACATCAGGGAGATTTAATGTTTCTACACTGAGAGTCCCAACTGACATTGGCAAATGGATAAAAAGGGTAGGAGGAACACAAGAATGAGAAACACATTGAAGAGGTGGGAAAACAAGAAGACTAGAAGGCTCTAGCAGACTGACATCTGCAAATGATTGGCAAAATGATAAAAATATAATACAATAAGAGTATTAGCAATATTGTCTGATAATAACAGCATAAAATTTACATTAGAAAAAAATTCTTTTCAGTACTAAATTTTAAGACCTAAGAACTTAAGGTCTAAGAACTTATCAAGTTGATTACAATATTTTTGTTATTTCATCCAAACAAAAACAAGCTGTTGAGATGTCCAGTCTGAGTGTCCAATTTTTGACAATGGGATTGAAAAAAAAAAAAAGTACTGAACTCTGTAAAACACAAAAAATGATTCAAAGTCTCTAAAATAATATTTGACAAACAAGAAACTAACAGAAGCTTAATTCCTCCCCTCCAGAAAAAAAGTATACAAACATGAGGAGATCACAGAGAAATAATGAACATAGAAGAGAAAAAAAATGAAAATGAAACAGTTGCTGGGTTATACACAAGAACTTCAGGTAGGATGATACAGAATCATCTTCTTAGAGCTGTGCAGCACACACTAACCATCCAAACTCTTTATATGAAATGCTGAGCGAGTAGCTAGAGTTATGCTCCAATTTTAAATCTCCGGTTCTTAAGACTAAGTGCATCCCTCAGGGTATTTGAGCAGACAAGGATGGTAAATCCTGTCCTTACCTTTAGTCACGTGCAAAGGATAGAGGCTAACACACCCATAAAACCTTCACTAAACCCTCCTCACGCAACAGGTTCCTTTACAAGCTTGGGTGGTACCAAACATAATATACAATTCACCCTAGCTTAAGTTCACATATGGGGCATGCTAAGTCTTAATTTAAAACATTATCTCCTACAATGATGATGGTATCTCTGTCATGACTTAAACTAATACGATTTTTTTTTTCCAACAATGAACATTAGTTAGTATTATCCTCTGGCTTGGCTATCTTCTGACTACCATATCCTCTGGGATGAAGCAAAACAAGGTGCAGAGTACCTGTCAGAAGATACCATTTAGTAGCAGTTGCTGGAACAGCTAGAACAAAGTTGTTCAACTCATTATTTTAATATATATATAAATGTAATTTCAGATATTAAAACTCACAATGGAAAAATTCATGGTCAGTGACGTGTATGTTCGTCCACTTGTAAAGCTCATACTTTCACAATTGATTGCCTGAGATCAGCTTAGTCCTTGTCCAGGTACTTCTTGCAAATGCCTTGACTCTGTTACATACACTTGGTTCATGATAAAAATCACGATGAATGAGTCATATAAACCGCTGTACTACTTGGCAAACCCAGAACTGAACAATCTTTTCTGTCAATTGATACCTTGTCTGTCAATCAATGTAAAGAGACAGACATTGAGAGCATATTTACTATTTGTTACAGAACTTTCTATTTATTTATTTGCTTGCAAACAGCCAGTGTAGTTCCTTACTTAGGCATCCACAGACCATCAGTATTCTTCCCAGGTCTGTGGAAACTGTCTCAGACAGAAGATCATGCTAGGATTCACTTGTCTTTTATACTGACAGATACTGATGTACCAATAAAGACAAGACACCCATTTCTCTGTGATGCTTTGTCCAGGTTTGGCTCACATTTCCTATCCAAGATCTCTCGCTGTGGTGGTGAGGAGATTCTGCACAGATACTTTTCTTTATGGAGATTCTGAAAAGAACTTACTCTTCTCTAGCAAAGTCCAGATGCTTCTACTAGGCTCTGTAAAATGGTAGAGCAACTTGCTATCTCAGCAAGACTGCTGATGACCTGGCTTCTGAAACGACTTCTCTGGCATCTATTCATTCCTTTACTCCTAGTACACCTTAAGCATCATGTTTACAAATACATCAGTAAAACTGTATTTTTAAACAAACAAATCTCTAAATTCCACTAGAAAATATTGAAGAGAGCTTTTTTTTTTTGCCATTGAATTGTGTTTTATAATCTATGCTTAAAATTCTTTTCCCATTTTCCAATAAATTTTATTCATTTCTTCATCAAGACAGTCTTTATTCATTACTTTACTTTCCTGGAACACATTTGAGACTCTACAGCATCACAACATCATTTTATCCACAGGTTTAAAAATCAAAGTTTAGGTATTTCCCTTTTAGCTTTTTAATGACTTTTGAAATCTCACTCTCTGTTGACGATGATATTTTAATATATCATGCAGTCCATTATTTAGCATTTTAAAAAATAAAGCACATAAAGGTAATAGTCTTATTTCAATTTTTGACTTTTATAAAATTTTAATGAGTTAAACATTTTACAAAGAGCTAGTTCTTTTGCAAAAATCCATTAGAAGTCTTTCTCATTTTATCCAAATACTATTCATTAGCATCTCTAATTCCAATTTAATAACCTCTCTTTAAGATTATAGCAGCAATGTCATAAGTATCTTTTACATTAATATTAAAACACCTGAAAAAGAGGATAGCTAGCTTTTATTTCAATTCTATAAATGAAGGAAGAAAAGTAATCTCATTCTTGTAAAATAGATTGCTTCACATTAACAATGAACTTTTCTTTCAAACACTCAACTTGTATCTGTCACTGCTAGTTTCAGTTAATTAAAAAAATCAAAATATATTATTCTTTTGCATTGCATATACTTTGAAATTTATAGTTTGTAGAATTAAACTTTCTTGCTACCTTTACAGAAAAAAAAGATGAAACATATCTTTCTTGCTGGTGTCTCAGTAAAAGCAGGCCATAACCTTGGAAACCTTCAGTGTATTAACAAAGCCATAATTCATTATTTCTCATCTCAAAATTGAAAAGTTTGCTGCCTTTGTTTCTCTTCACAGAAAAGCTATTTAACACTTTTTTTTCTCTTTTTTTTTTTTTCTTCTTTTTTTTTTTAATTATACCCTAATATAGGCATTGTAAACCTAGGAAAACTTAGCAGGTATAGTTAGAATTAAGTTATTCTGTCATATGTCCATACAAATCCATAAAACTGAGGGGTGCCTATGATTCAAAATATCACTGCACAGTGTCACACCAGGCTAGATTTTTTAAAACAACTGTTTCAGACAACATACAAACTATAATGAAATAGAACATAGTGCATGGCTATGGACAATACACCACCTACCTTTGGGCACCTACCAGTGCCTAAATCTGCAGCTGCTTTAGCCACACCAGGCTCTTTCAGTCACACTGAATTGTTCTGATGCCAAGAGAGACTCATGTAGGTTTGAATAACAAATTAGCACTGTAAAAGGAAAAACTACTGGAAGTTTCCTGTAAATCTTGACATTTATCTTTAAACCCCAGAAACACTCTTTCCCTCTCGGATAACCAGATTCATTTTTTAAATTATATACGTTATTAGAGTTTCTGGATAAGAATAAATTCATAATATTTATTTTTTATAAATAAAATAAGTTTATATAAAACTTATAAAATTAAAATTAAAATATAAAAACATGTTTTTATTATAAATACTTTTTTTTTTTTTTAAGTTAGATATATTCACATCCTCATTAGTGTTCAAAGATAAACACTGCTGCTGTTCCTTTCCTGGTGTTTTCCATTTTTTGATAGCAGAATAATGTTCTCCAAACAGAAGATAAAAACCCCCAGAACCCTTTTCCATTTGAATCAAGAAGGATTCCATTTCATTTTCATTCCATTTTACATAGCTTGTTCTCGCACCAGAATGCCTTCACTTCAGAGTTTTAAGTAACATATGCATCAATAGCACAAATGGCTGAGGGGAGAAGGGAGATAGAGAAAGAAAGACAAAAAAAAAGTGTGTGCTTCAAGACACCTGTGGGATAAATCTAAATTTTATTCCATAACTGATTAGTATTTCAACGTTAAATACTGATATTGTGAAAGCAGTTAGCTAGCATAAACCAGTAGAAATCCACCACTTTTTTGGGGTATTTTATACAAGTTAACCTAAGGCATCCTTGTGGTTTCTGTCTAGTAAAATAAGTCAAAATTAGCCAGACTTCTTTTCTAGCCTTGGACATGACTGTTCAAGATTATCACTCTATGTTTAGGATTCATAGGTGGATTATACTTAGTGTTTTCTCTTGACCATGATTGTTTACATAATTTTACATATCTTATAGCAAAGCATATTCTACTCAGGACACACACAAGTGAAAATTCTGAATGAACAGCTTAATATAATTAACTAGAGCTTATTATAGTTAACTATAATACTTACAGCACTGAAGACCACTAACCTCTCGACAAAGTCAGCAGTCTTTCTCAGTAGACGTCATTTCACTGACTTTCACCAGGTAGTAAAAGAACATCTGACTTGCAAAGGATCTCATCGTGATCTGGCTGTTATCACTTGATTGGCTTCAGCTAAATAAAATCAGAACAAGATGTTGCCAATTACGTGACTACCTATCTTGCTTTATTAATGAGTTTAAATTAATTAAAAATTATTTAATGAGCTTCTAAAAGAAACTCTTACTCAGTAATTATTTTCACTTGTGTCAGCCACTTTTTCAGATTAGCTTCATTTAGCAATTATCCTGCTAACCTTTTATAAGACACCTTCACAAGGATTTTGTTGTTTTTCAAGGAAGTGTTGCTATCTATTATCATGTGAATATTAAATCTTTTTCCTGTGATTTTCATATTTTAGTGAATAAAGTACCCCATTTTATTTTCAATGAAGCCACTAATAAAAACTTAACAGATTTCAACAGGCGCAGGCACAGTCCCTCCATAGGTGAGGCACTTGGGCTTGAATTTGTTTTGCTAGTACATAACTAGTTAACTAGAAATCTTCTCTAAAGCCAGGATGTAGAAGGTAGTCTGCAGCCCTTTATCACAAACTCTGCAGGACTCAATTAGGTAGATCTGACTTAATTTTTTTAAATGTGATATAGAAGAACTGATTTCCTAGAACGTATATTGAAATACTGCACTTGTGACTAGAGTTTTGTTCTTTGATATGGCTTATTTGTCCAAAAAAAATCACTCTCAGCTGGATCAATTATATCCCTGATCAGCAGCAGGACCTAAATCCCAACAAAGGAACTAGTAACCACCAATCATTTCTATAGAATTAGCTAAGAAATAGCTTGCCCACAGCAGAGCACCGAACACATGCTGCCCTGCTGTGCTCAGCCATGGTAGAAAGCGCTGACTCTATCAGTGCTCTGTGTAGGGCAAGTAGAGAAGACAAAAAAGCTAAATGTTAAGGGGCGCACTTAGTTAGCAGCCTGGCTCCTTGCACAGGGAAATGAATTATGAGTTGGAGGGTCCAGGAGTTTGCTTTTGACTAAGAATGGGTTATCTTAGTTTATATTAACTGGAAAATAGGAAGATGATCTGTTAGATAGAAAAGAGTATAGTAATGAGATTAAAAAAAAAAAAAAAGTAATACTAATAATGTAACCATGATGAAGATGTTACTGTAGAAGTGATACAAAGCAAATGAGTAAATACTTAATCAATGGAATAAGTCCCCTAATGTGTAATGAAAAGAGCCACCATTGATATTGTATAGAAATACATAAACTACATGGCAAGGTAAAAAAGTTATACATTCTCTGGAGCTATTTCTTACACAGTTTCTTCTACAGCTACAGATCATTTGTTTGCTACAGGAATGAAGTTGGTATGGGGAAGAGAACAAAGCGCAAACAGACTTGGCTTCTTAAGGCACTCTACTTTGATGGTGCCAGTAACAAGTGCTAATTCATATTTTGGCTCTTCCTGGCAGAATCTCCGATATAGGCAGGGGAGCAAAGCTGATCCATCCCTTCCTTCTCTGCCTTATCAGATATTCTAATTGGTTTTGCACCGTAGGGTTTCAACATTAAGGTTATAGATTTCAGCAAAACTACAGGCACCGTGGTTTCCATGTAATCCAGCCTCTGAAATTTGTCACTAATTCTTACTCTGAAAGTCTGATCCAGTAGCTGTTTTCCCAAGACGATGGTAAGCAGTCTTCAAGCAGCCTCTTCACGGTGCTCAGAAGAACATGCAGAAGCAGGGTAGGCACAGCTAGGAGCTCAATCCTGCAAACGCTTCCCCTCGGATCACCAATGGTGAGGCCAAGCACAAGCCTAGATGGATGGCACCTGCCTGTCACAATTAGGCAACAGAGAGCGCTCCTAGATACTGCCAAACAGGTACATTATCTTGCTCTCTTCTTTAGTATTTTTTTAATTAGAAAGGCAATAAATACAGAGCATACTCACTTGGCTACATGCTCATTTCTGCAAAGAGACTATCTACAAAGAGAAAGGAAATGCTACCTAAATAGCATTGATGCACTTCCACGGCAGCCTCAGGCCCTTTAGTTTCTAAGTCACTTTCATGCCCAAAAAGATAACCCACACATACCTCTCAACCAAAATTACTTTGAAACTGAAAAACACAATTTCACGTGGTCTGACACTCCTGCCATGCAGGGTAGTGTATTATCATGCTAGCAGGAATGGGGCCAGTGAGGATGAAGGTAGCACAGAATAACAAAATGACTTCTAGTCTAAGATAAGTCTCTCCTACATCTAATTTCTCCACTGTTTCAACAACACTGCAGTAGATTTGTCCTTTATGCAAATCTATTTGTTTAATTATTGCTTTAAAGGAAGAGGGAAAAGACTCTGGGTTTTAAAAATATCTTATCATCCTTACAGATCTCAAAATTGTACCCGTTATGCAGGTTTGATCAGATTAGTTGTCAGCAAAACAGCACTGGGAGAGCAAATGGGCAGAAGAATGAGTATGTCAGTTTAATTTAGAGTACAGCTCTGCCAACTCTGCTCATGCTGAGTACGACCTCACACAGCAAGAAATCCTACTGATTTAAACACAATTATTCCTTAGGCAAAGTGCTTCTAGAGAAAAGGAAGAGGTGGAAATGTTCGTACCTAGCTTGTGAGGCAATGAACAACAACCCTTGCATACTGTGTTGCCATGATGGCTAAACTTGACAATAAACAACACTGAATTAAGTATGGAACAGTCTTTGCATTATTTATAAATTGCACGTTAAAGAAAAGACCATTTCTGAATGTTCTCTGCTTTACCAGTATTTTAACTGCTGGAATGATTGTCACAGTTTGGAGTCCTAGTCAAACTAGGAAAATTTTGCCCTCAACAAAATCAAGTTCTACCCCTAAATTTTACTGCAATGATGTTTTTCTTTTTACATTGTGGTATGCCACAAATGAGAATTCACTGTGAAACTAAGAAGTTTATAAATGTATTTAGAAATTACAGTATTTGGATTGGTAATTGTCAGCATTTCTACAGGAATCTTATCAGTTACATTTATGGTATCCAAAATATATCAGCAATCCTACATTTTAGAAGTACTTCTTGGGTGCAGGAAGGGCATGTGGGAGGTTTTCAAAAGGACATCAACAGGACATCGGCATTTCCAATAAAGGGAACGTGATCCAGGAAATTCTGCCATGCTTTCTCATTTTGTTTTCTACAGAGTGTAAAAACAATAAAATTTTAAGTAACATTGTTCTCTACTCTGGCAAGTCTCTTTTTCTTCAGAATGAAATGATGTGGGTTTTTTTTCACATTACAAATTTAGTAAATTAACATTGATTACAAGAAACAATACTCAAGAAAATTCTCCTTAGTAATCTCTTTCTTTGTGTATGTGAAGGTACCCCTCATCCTCACTGCATCTTCAGGAAATGAAGAGTCACTCACAGAGTTGATATGGGTCCACTCCATTTGGGAGGCATTTTAAATGCTGTTTGTTGACTATCTCCCCTCTCTCTGACACAATAATTTAGGAAGCAGAAATGTTGCTCCAGATCAAAACCCTATTAATCAGGTAGAAACCCATATATATTCTAATATGAAGATATTTCTTTGCATTGGTATCTTTTTTCCCATTCATTTTGATTTTTAGAGATCAAAGTAAACAGGTCAGTTGAGTTTGTCTCCAAAAGTGAGTTTTCTGTTTATTTTTGCTTTGAAGCAAGAAAGAGCCTTAGTAAAGTATTCTAAATAATTCCAGTTATTCTAGGGTACTTCAGTCCTGGTGAAATACTGTTCAGCATTAAAGGACACTGCTCAGATATGAGAGGGGAAACTGAAACAGAGATTTGTGTAAACCATCTGTGTAGGGCTCTGGATTTCATGGTTTACTCTGTGCATTTCTCTGAGTCATTTCTGCAAATTCAAAGAATCTACGGTTTCTTTTTCCTGTTTGAGGTGGAATATGTGCAAAGCTATATACTTACATTTAATAAAAACATCTTTCTGAGGAAAGAAAACATGCTCTGCTTAAACCTTCTTTGAAGCAGGTTAGCATATGTTGTAAACATTTTCTCTTGGTGCTGATAAATACAGCACTGTATACTTAAGGAAGTTTCATTTGCAAGGTAAATATTATAGCTGTGCACAATAAATTTTGTCTGCATAGCAGAAACTGGGTGAATTAGCAAAACAAAACACTGCCACTGCTTTTCCAGCATGCCAATTATCACATCTAACCCTGGAAGCATAGAAGATAAAATTTAACTCGAAACTGCAATTTGTATTAAAAATGTTTAGTCACAGAAGGCTAACATCACTGCTAATCAGGCTGAGTCAGCAGTAGCAGAAGGAAGAGGGGTAAGTTACGGAACAAGAAGCACTGGGCAAGCTAGACAAACAGACAGAAGCTGAGGCACAAAACAGCCTATGGAAAATTCCAACACTGCAAATATCAAGACCCAGCTTCTGCAAAAGGCAACACACACAAGGAAAGCAAGTTGACTGCATAATGCAATGCATATGACCCTGCATGTTCTACAAGGATTTTTTTGTGTAAACACTGCAGAAAAAGTAAATATTTTACCTAAATAATAGATAAATAGCATTATTTTGCCAGGTATAACTCTCCATTTTGCATATATATAGTCCAATATACATTGTATTAGTGACTTAGGAATATTTCTACTGCATCAGGAGAGCAAGCACAGGTGATTAGTTAATGCTGAATATGCCATCTCTCTATTACCTGAATTAACTTGTCTGAAAAGCTGCTGACTCCCAGTTATGTGCAGTGAATGATTTGAGGAACCAACTTGTATGTTTGTGTTCCTGGACGTGAACATGATTTTTGCCCCAGACAGTGCGCCTGATGAACTCTGTACTGTGCATGCAGGTTATGTTATGCACAATATAACAGATCTACGTGCAACTTAGGCACATCTGCTATGGTAAACCTGCTAATACTTTCCTGTTAGCAATGTTTCAGCACAGTTCTTCACTGCTGTAGCAGACTGTAGTGTCAGTGACTAAGACAGCACTGACAAAACACTTATTATGTAAAGGGGTTGCTCACAGAAACAAAATGCAGTATACTGTATTTTTCATACAGTAGAGAAGACGTAACCCACCATTTGCATCGCAGGTCCTTAAAACTAACCCAAAATAACATTATTGAAAAAGAAAAGAATCATCAGAATGGGTCTCACCATTAAGAGTGAAAAGACAAAGTTTTCATTTTTGCAGGGATTCAAGGGAGCCAAGCAACTGCCCTGCACCCCCTTCCATAAGTGCAGAGGTCGTATCCATAGAGTGCACAGAGATGTCATTACCCCGAGAGAGAGCTGCTGCTGCGCAATGGCGCACAGGGCAGCTGGAACTACAGCGCATTGAGCACACTTCGTGGGCTCTCCCTTTTGAATGAGTATTCCCTGACTTTCTTCTGTTCCAAAAGCTTTTTTAAGAAAGTTTCTCAAAAAAAAAAAAAAAAATAAAACCCTTCAGGGCATTTTAGTGGGGGAGATTCCTGTAGACTTGTAGTACAGTTTTGGCATTGCCTTCAGGATGTACTCCAGCACATGGGCAGAGCAAGGCTGAAAACCAACTTTGCAAAACATCTCTTCTTGCTGGAAGAACTGTCTTGTTTTGGCACATACTGTCTCCAACTGCAGTAAAAGTTCAGAACAAACCAACATGACCACAAAAGTTACAACATCTGCACCATCACAAGCCACATACACCAGCTTCACTTGTACAGCACGGTGTATTTACCTTAACCGTGCGTCTGTGGCACAACCAGGCACAATTCAGAAAACTTTTTGACATCTGAGAATCTTTGAAGCCATGACAGGCTCATTTGCAAACAGACAGGTATTTATACTGCTCAATCCTATGCTCAACACACTATGTTCAACCCACCCTTCAACACACTATCCTGAATCCACTGCCTCCAGTTACAAACTTTGACTCATCCTTACCAAAATTGAAAAGACCATTCCATTTGCAACTAGGCCACTTACAGAAATGAGAGAAATTATTATGTTTTAGGAAGAAACTTATGCTTCTACTTATGTGCTTCTTATACTATTATAGAAGAAAACCTATTTTAGGATTATACATTTAAGACCTTAGGTATGGAGCACATCGTGCTGTAAGGATTCAAACCAGCAAGTCATCCAACAGCCCAGAAGACTAAAGCTACATGATGTTTTAACTACATGACATTAATATGGAGCACAAACCAAGAATGTGAAATGTGCTACTGAGTGCTTATCACATGTGCTCCTGCCCTCACTGCATCCACAGTGATACAGACAGTTGCACAGGTCCACATATCTATCTACACTTACAGACGAGCCATTATGTATTCCTTGCTTAATAAAAGCGACACAATATTTTGACCACAGACTGTCCCAAATCCCAAATCCCAATAAGTAGTCCATTTCTACTTATTGTTTAAATTGCCATATGACCCTTCCTGACCAGAAAACTGCAATGCAAGTCAGTCGTCAATTTATAATTCTAGAGAATTTACAAATATATGGCGATAATATATATTTATGTATGGCTTATGACTCATGTCAGTGGGTTGTCAGAACAGAACAGCCACTACAGAACCCACACTGCCACGCTGCTGGTCAAGGAGCAGTGACATGCACACTGCCACTGCAGCCTGTCCTCTCATCTGATTCATGGTGGGGAAGGTTTGCTACTGGTACCAAACTATTTGTTCATGCACCATAGACTTCTCCTTCGCCATCATCCTGAGAGATTGCTTCAATAAATGGCCAAAAACAGCATTTCCGTCACAAGCCTCACCTGCTGCTGTAATTACTTTCCTGTCCACAGTTTCCTGCAGAGCAGAGCCCAGAAGAATTAGTATCCAATAATGGATCACAATTCACTTTTGTAGAATCTGAAACTTTTCTCAGGAAGTGAAACATCATAAACAGAAGATCAAACACTTTAATTAAACTTTGGAAGAAAGTGTACTGACTGCTTCCTACAAGCCTGCACAGCACGTACGCTGAAAAGCATAACACAGAAGATGCTTCCCAAATGATTACAGATGAAAGAGAAGCAAAAAGCTGAATGCTACTGGATTACAGATACTCTATTCTAAAACAAAAGCACAAATGGATATAAGACAAAATAGGCAAACAGACACAATAAAAACACAAAATAGATAGAAGTTACCATCATGATGCCAAGCATCTGTAACTTTCATGTATCTCTGTTGGGAGAATAAAAAACTTTGATTCCTTTAAGGAGAAGAATCAAAATTCATATGAAGGGAAGGGAAGGGAAGGGAAGGGAAGGGAAGGGAAGGGAAGGGAAGGGACGGGAAGGGCCG
>JAWLRI010001063.1:4133649-4168486 GCA_034781795.1 Crypturellus tataupa
CAGATGTTCCAGGCCCCTGATCATCCTCGTGGCCCTGCGCTGGACTCTCTCCAGCAGCTCCACATCCCTCTTGTACCAGGGGTCCCAGAACTGGACACAGTGCTCCAGATGTGGGAATGATGATATTGGAATGACTGGAACTCCAGATGATATTGGAATGACTGTGCTTGCTTATCTAAGACTGCAAAAGCAGGACAGATCAAACAGTGATCTGCAAAGACCTAAGTTCAAATTTCAGGTTCATCCCTGGCCTCACATGACCCATACAAATTGTTTCATCTCTCACGACTGGTCTTATTCAACAAAATAAGGGTCTATTTCTTATTAGAATTAATGAGTGGAAAAAAATGAGAGACTTCTCTACCAAACGGCCACTGATGGCTTTCTATTTTGGAATCAAAGATGTAACAGTGTAGCTGCAATAATACTCAAAAACTCTGTACTTGCCATGTGTTTACCAGAACAACGCACGTTTGGACTTGAGACTTTATAATATTTTATGTTCAAGATGTTTTTGTATGAAGCAAGGATGCAGTGTATCAGCTTCAGTGTCGAGCGGTTCCTTAGACTGATGAACCATACAGTACTAGGATCAAAGAATCAAAGATCAAGAAAGTCATTTTATATTATCATAATCTTCTGCCTGACAACAAAGGCTCAGCTATCATGGCTGAGAGAAAGAAGATTATCAGGCTGATACCTGATACTAAGTGTCTGCAGCAGCCATTTCAAGGATTATTCCCAAGCATATCAACATCACCATAAAACTGAATAATAAAACTGTGCAGTTGTGTGTCACTTGCATCTGATCCAGCTTTTAAGCAACCTTCAAGGTTTTCAGAGCAACAAACATTCTGTTCATTCATAATGAGTAAATAAATACGAGTAAATGTTCTTTTCTATCACTGATGCATGTGAGCATTTATAGAAGTTCTCTCAAAATGCTGGAACTCCAACATTTTGTCACAGTTCCAGGAGTGACATCCAAGCAGTCTGGTACTGTGCTCATCACGTCCGTGACAAAAGTAAGTTGTGCTGTTCAGTTTTCCTTGTGGATAGCATCAGATCTGACCACAGAACTAGCTCGCTTATTTTACAGCCAACAAATCACTCCATTGCCTACAGTTAAAGAGCAATGAATGTCAACAGTCTTTTTTTTACTCATTAATTATAACTGAATTACACTTTGTTTCTGACAACACTTTGAAAGCTATTAACAGGTGAGTTCTAAGTGTAACTCAGCACCTCTCATGTTTTTTACTTCTGTTCCTGTCTGACAGTTTTACACAACAGCAATTATCAGCATATCCACAATAACACCATTGTGACTATTAAAAATGCTACAGCTTAAAGCAATGTTTTCAATTATTCATCAGAGCTGTGTTCAAACTGAGCTGACCACTATGTTACTTTTACTTAAATTCCTTCAAGTGGCTTGATAAAACCTTTTAGTCATAGATCTGGGACATTCTGCATTTTGAAAGTAAAGGCTTTTTCTTCCTCCACATCCACTGAGGACCTATTAGGAATTCAGATCTGAATCTTTCTGAGATAATCAGTATCCTGATTTTATAATACTCAGTAGTGCCTGCAGATGATTCCTGTGTTCATCAGTGCAGAGTGCATGAAATTTATGTCTTAATGTCTATAAAAATTTTAGCCATCATTGGCTAAGTTGATTCTCTACAAAGAAGATTCTAATTCCCATATATTTATGACGGGAAATCATATTGGTCTTGAACAAAAATAATTAAACACAGAAGAGTAGGGATATATTCTCCTTTTGGAGATCGTCTAAACTCCCACGAACCTCAAGTTGAAGTATGGCTATGTCAAAATTAGTAATTGACACTAAATCACTGAGCAGTCTTGGGTATGGTTTCAGACCCAGATCAATGAAGAACACTTCAAAGTGGTAAACATAGACCTTGTGGTACACAGCCTTTCTGTGCCTGAAATGGAAGTCTAGCTGTATTCTAGGACGCAAAGTTTGGGAAAGTTTGAAAACAGCAGTAGTACAATACTAACTGGTTCTAAAAGGAAACTATTTGTTTTAGTTGCTGTTAACTGTGAGTTAAAGATATATAGCCCATTGTTCCAAAGGGTATTTGTAGCTGTGTCTTTTTGGCTCTTTGACCATGTATTTCAAATGTTTCAGCAGCAAGGGTGGATGAACAGCGATGATGGATAGTCAACTGTCTGATGGATAATACTGCTATTTTCCATCCCAGAAACAGAATCCAACATAATTGAAGTTTCTTTTCAATATTCTTTTTTTTCCTCTCCAAAGCTCACTGACTTCCATTCCTCCAACTACCACTATTTTTCCCAGTATACAATAGGAACTATTTATCAAAAATGACATTTTCAGATAAAAGCAGCTCCAAAACATAAGCACATCATCTACACTGCTCTCTCCAATTGTCTTGGTCAAGATGAGCTTTTTATGTAAACATTGGCTTCCCAAGTCAATCACTTTGTGTCTCTTGCACCGACTCCTGTGTTTCCATTGTCAAAATTTGTTTATTGTGAAACATAAAACATATGAGAAGGACAGCCTTGCCCTGGAAATATGTGAAGCAGCTAGTTTCATGGGGGGAGTGCTTATCAGCTCCACATTGGGTCACTCTTCCCCCTTCTTCGCTTGCTTTGCTGAATCTCTATCCTGTCTAGATGTCTGCAGGAAAAATATCACTCATATGTAAGAGGGCTTTTTGTTTGCTTGTTTTCCACAACAGCCCAGTGGAATGCTTTCAGGTAGATAGGATTATTATTCCTGTGAACAGAGAAGCCAGGAAAATTACCACGAGCAATGCTCCCACTAAATAAAGTATTTTCCTCCCAGGCAATTCAATCTTTTATATTTCTCATCCTCATGAAATATTGAATATGACAGTATTGGTGCTTTGAGGGGAAGGGTGAACCTCCTGGCCCCATCAATACTACATTTGTGAAAGGTTCAATAGGTACCTTCCTTTCAAGCACTTTCAATCCCACGGCGCCTCAAACAGCTCTGCATCTAGCAGTTGTCTCCCAAACGCTTTACCACTCACCAAGTTTCTAAATAATTTTAACCGTTGATGCTTTCATGCATGTCCAGGATAGGTCACAGCAACTGCAAGATTTAGTCATTATGTCTATAAAATAATGTTGTGATTCTTGTGTCTGTTTTAAAAGCAGAAGGTACTTCCAAATATTACTCTTGGCAGTAAACTTGATTTTTTGAATATAATTCTTTAAAAATTAAAGGGCCATTTGGGCGTATAAATGCCCATTTTACACATTTAGATCTACTTCCGAAAAGCCCCAAGTAGTGCCGAGGTGAGGGTCACAATTTTCAGCTCCAAAAGATATTTAATACCCTGAGAAATTAGACCCGAGAGACAGAGAACCTGATAAAGTGATTGTAGCATGAAAACAAAAAGTCAATTCTAAACAAAACTATTTTGAAGTAAACACCTTGCTAACAGTCATCCTAGACATTTTAAATAGGTCAACCTTTACCCCACCAGCAGGCTTACTTTTCCTGTTTGGTTCTAAAATCAACATAAGTGAGTTTGCATCACTGTTCCTCATATGAGACTGCACCATTTTACCAGCTTTGACAGTAATTGTGCCTTCATAAAATAGAGAAACCTCAGATGTTAACAAAACAGTGTAGGTAGCAAGTTATTACTGTCTCAGCATGCCCATGTTTGATTAAATATAGAAACCCACAATGTTTTCTAGACAGAAGGAGAATGTTTTCCATAACTGCAATAGGGATAAAGTGCAGACTTTAACGAGGAGGCACTGCTACAGGCAAACATAATGAGGAGCCATGGGGAAAGCTCAGATACACAAAAAGGAAACTTGTAGAGTTGAAAACAAAATAATAAGAAAGTCTGGAATCATCAAAATGCCATTTTTGATTAAATAATGTAAAAGAGGGATTTTTAAGGCAGCAGTGCTTGATTTTCCATCACTAGATTTCTTTTAGTTAAGCACATGACAGAGGAGTTGTGGCTATCACATTACATGCTAGCTAAAAGAATCATACAAAACAGTGCATGAGTAAATACTGAAGTATACTAAAGAGCCTTAGAATAGTGAACGGGAAACACTGGACATGTAGGCAATACTATCTGTCAGACCTGAAAGAAAAAGCAGCACCCGTCCTTCTGCTACAATAGCTCATTCACCTACCAGGGTCTATAGTTGATGCAAGCAGAGCCAAAGAGCTCCAGGACTCCATGAGCACAGGAACCGCCCACATCTAACCCTTCTCCATCAATCCTCATCTCTCTTTTTCATTTGAGCCCTTATACACCTGTCAGTTTGGTGTTTTGCCTTCTCTATTTTTTTCTTAACAACCTGTTTGAGCCATCCATTCTCATAGAGTCAATTTCTGCAGGCACTTTTCTGAGTTAGGACCGAAGAAAGTCAAATGTAAATCTTAATATTTGCTGCATAAACAGGTGCTGAATACTAGCAATTTCTATTAGTTTCAGTCAAAAATGACCCTGTTCAATACCTCAGGATTTCAGATCATTATTGCTTTAAATAATGTCCATTCTAATGGAATCACAAATACATATCTAGGGGGTATAATCCTACAAAATTTCAGCAACCTCATCTCATATAAAATTTGCAATACTAATAAAAAATTGGCAAATCTAAGAATTCTGTGTTAAAATCACATACTGCCATTTCCTTTCTTGTGATTCCTTAAGCATATCATTTTTTCAGGTACTGTTCTATTTACCTCGCTTCATTCTTTGCATAGTTGTGAATCCCTTTGTGACAGATTTTTTGCAATCCTGTGCTGTTTGTCTCTCTTAGCTGTTCTCCTTGGATTTGTACAGACCAGTACATTTTAGAAATGATACACAAGATAGGCCACTGCAAAAAAAAACTATCAATAAAGGGTGCTTGCACAGAATTCAAATACTTCTTCAAATACACAAATACGTATTATATAAAATCTCCCCTAGATTGTCAATACTTCATTTTTAAGAGAAAACTTGGCTTTTCATTAAGGATGGGTTGCAAGAGCACACTAGTTGCTTGAAACAAGTGGAAGGCACACACTGAATCTTTCTTGTGAATTTCTTCTGGGTACTTCTGTCCTGTGGAATCTTTTCCTTCCACAGGACAGAAGTACCCAGAAGAAATTTAACAGAGCCTCTCCTTGTGGGAGTAAGATTGCACAGAAGCAGAAGCATTTACTTGGGTGTGAGAGAACCCCACAGTTTTCAAAGACCAAAAATCACTGCATTTTTCCATAGATTTTTCCTATTCCCACAGACACCCACGTGATTTAACAATGACAGCACCAGGATCTGAGTCCTAACTTTAGTTGGTATTCAACTACTCAAGGCTTCTTGTCCTCACTTCCTATCTACTCTCTCAGGTTTATACTGCGATGTTCTTCCATAGTCAGAGTAGCAGAGTCTCTGAGATGAATGTAACAGAACCAGTGTCATATCTTCATCTTGAGAGCAAACACTCTGCAGTGTTCTGAGGTTTAAGCTTAGTTAATTTAACATGCTCCATCATTCACCTTCTATCTATTGCATTTACTTAAAATGTAAAACTTTTGTACAAAGAATTGCAAGATAGGCTAATGAAATCCTAAACCACAAGTTTTATGAAGAGGACAGAAATATAGAATGTGTGGTATTAAAATATATTTCCAAATGTGTTATTGCCCTTTTCTTTTTTCTTTGTTCCATTCTAAAACTAGACCTACTTTATTCAGCCCAAGTCCTGCAAAGTTTTCCAGATATGCTTAACCGCTAGCACTGTAACTGCCAGCACTACTACTTGCTGCATGCATAGTTAAGTAAATGATTTCTTTGCAGGACAAGGGCCTACTCCTTTAATAATACATGGTTTCCTCTTTTAATGCTTTTGTTATTCCGAATTACTCTTTAATCTCTTTCTTTTTAAGCTCTCATCAGTATCATTAGATGGCCAATGTGGGACTGATTAGTACATGAAGAAGCATCGTTAAGGTCTAGCTTTATGTTCTGCATACAATTCAATTCAAGAAGTGTCTTATAAACCTACATTTAACTTTCCATCAGATAAATTTTTCTCATTTTCAAGTTCAAATTTTTATCCCCCCAGTACTCATAACAGGAAATATTATCTCTAAAAAAGGACATAAGAGGCATGGACAAGGGTCACTTTTGTACCTCATGGCACTTTCTGAGAATTTAACAGCTCCACTGTTTTTCACAATATAGCTCCTACTAAAATTCCCTCTCCAGCGTCAAATGAATATTACGCATTGCTTTCATGTATACTATTTTTCTGCAGAGTATTTGTGTGCTGTTTAATAACCACAGTATTTCACACTGGAGGTAGTTGTCCTCAGAGTGTGCTTGGAATGAGTGCAAGTGTGTATGCTGTGATTTGCTGTTTTGCAGGTATAAAGATTTCATAGCTACAGATGCTACATAGGAACGTATTTGCAGACAGTTTAGATCTAACCATCTTTATCTCAAAATAATAGATTGAAAGTGGTTAGAGAGATAAGAACACAAGATAAGATGGGAAGAAAGGAGTTCCGAGGGAAAAGATAATTGAGATGAGGCATGTAAACTGATGACCTAGAGTTGTGCAAAGGTATTTCCCAGTAGCTGAAACTCCAAATAACAGTCAGGTTCTTCTTACCACACTGTTGAGATTATTTGCAAACAGTAAGGTCAGTTTGTTGAAGAGCAGAGATATCCAGGATCATTTCATTGCCAGTGCAGGCAAAAAAAAAAATGAAAGCACTCAAACATAACCATCCAAATCTTGGAGGTGGATCATGACTACAGTAAAACATTTTGAAAAAAGTTGGCCACTACACAGGAAAGGTGACAAGATCTCCAGAGCCTGGACTAGACAGAAAGAGACAAAAATGTAAGAGTCAAGACTCACAGGAAGTTAGAATGAAGACTTGAAAGGGAAAAGCAGAAATATTGCTTTTGAAGTAAATGAGGGAAAAAATATCAATATCCGGGAAGCCAGAAAGGCACTCGAGGGTGCAGCACTAATAAGCCCTCAGAGTAAAGAGTTGCACAGTAGATGCTCAGAGAAAGTAAAGGACTCACAGGGAGCAGGCTGGAGCAGGTACCAGAGCAGTGGAGTAATGTACCAGAGAACAGGAGGGAGTTTTTCCAGGCGAAAGAAAGGAATCTGTAGAGAAGGTTATCAGAGCAGTATAATGGTGGCAGGAAACATCATAGCTAAGTTTCCTCAAGCAGTAAGTTGTTACTTCTCAGAGAGGAATAGAGGTGATAGAGATTTGTCTCTCAGGTGAGACATTTGATTACGATGAATTTACCCGAAGAAAACAAAAGGAGCAGATATGAACAAAAGGGATCTTGCAAACAGGAACCCCAAGAAAAGGTTGCATTCATTCATGCCTGGCACTCCACAAAGAAGTGAATGGATACTGGAATATACAGAAGAGAAAAAGGGACAGTAAGGAGAAGAAGGGTCAAGAAACTTGCAAAGAATAAGTCCTGTATGTAAGTGGAAACATACAAATGCCCCTCCTAACATTAGTCAGGAAAAATAATTATACAGCTAAATTGTTCTGTACAGAAATGGAGTAACTTTTTAAGCGTTTGAAGAAAACTAGGGCTGCAACAGCGCAAACTGCTCCAAGCAGGAGGAGTGAGGAGCAAGCTACGTGAGCCACTACATGGGCTGGTTGTGACAGAGGAGTTAATGGAGCTTTTAATTTTTTTAATTAAATTTTAATTAATTTAATTTTAATTGCTCCTATGTCTGAAGGAAGTCAGTCATGATTCTGGTTTTCCCACTAGCTTCCTTCTATCTGTTCAGCCTTCTGAAATTTAACAGGTATTTGCTGCTTTCAAACCTCACAGAAATGATTTATTTCTTTTATTTCCCCATACTATCTTTTTGTCTGGGAACTAAGTAATCTCAAACCTAATTCTTACTGATTCTTATTGTTCTCCAGTGCCAGCCTGGAGCAACCTTTTGTAAAGCTATTTTTTTTTTTTCCTGAATCCTCTCTGGGGTCTGTCTGAAAATACATTTGCTTTTGCTGCATTTGTGTGACTCTTATTTATAGATACAGAATCGTGGATTTTTTTTTTCTGACCTATGTTATGTTCATATTGTGTAACACTGACTAAATGACCCTTGTCATGCTTTTACATTACTCTTATGTATCATTTCAGCTGGATTTTAATGAGTTACTACAGAGAGATTGCTATCATTTCCCATAGCACCACTAGAAAGTTATTGAAAATAAAATGGCCCAAAGACATGACAACAGCTTTCCCACACCAACAGGTCTTCAGTCTTGACATCAAGCTTATCTAAATAATTTACACGTTTAGAGAGATATTGCTCCTCATTTGCAGGGACAAGTTCCAACCTGTGCTAGCACCACGCGCGTATATCCTGTTTCCAAGAGGCTGGGCTGCAGAGTGAAGATGCTCCAGGGAGGACATGGCTGTTACACTCATACTTCATTATAGTAACCACTCGGGCATGTGTGCCAGAAGAAATCCTCTCAGTTTGCCCATCCTGATTTCCCTCTATGCACAGTGTGTCACATTTACTACACTCTCAGACACTATTAATCTGCCACCTTTCTCCTGGCTTCTCACCCTTTTCCTCCTCCTCCTCAATGCAGAGCAAAGCCCCATGAGTGATTCCTCCCTTGTGCTCTCCCCTTCACCTTAAATTGCTTCCTTCACCCCACACGCTGCTCTCCTGGTTTTGATTGCTCGGGTTTTCTAAATGACAAAGAGAGACACAGCTACCATATTCTCCTCCCTCCATGCAACAACAGGCTGGATTTAGAGGCTGTGGAAAACTTAGTGTGATTATTGTCTCCACAAACACGGACGAGCAAAGAGATACAAAGTCAAGCAGGAGAACCTGAATAGAGAAAGGGAAATCAGAGAAAGGGAAACTGTCCTGGCTTCTCCCAGAATTGTTCTAGAAGAGACATCAGCCCCACCAGGCACCCACAAAAACCATCAGGATGCGTCAAGAGAAAAGGCTCTCCATCAGCCAAAGAGGTGAACAGAAAGAAGACACTGGTGCTGCTTACGCTTGCTCTAGTGCTGTGCTTTTTGTCTGTGTGAATCTGTCTGGACAGCCACACGTAAATGTATATCCCTATGTGTATGTGTGGTCACACACATGCCGATGCGAATACATATTCAGCCTTAGTAGTGGCTGGACCCGGGCATATGGAGCTGCAGCAGCGTCACCCCAGCAATCTTTCCACGAACTGCCATGCAGAGACATCTGCAAAGCACATACTGTATGCTACACTCCTGGAGGGAAGAATCAACTTTGCAGCAAGTCCAGTGTGCCTGACATCTCTTCTCCAAAATAACTTCTGATAAGACAAGAGGAAATGGCCTCAAGTTGTGCCAGGGGAGGTTGAGGTTAGACATGAGGAAGAATTTCTACATGGAAAGAGTGGTGAAGCATTGGAACAGGTTGCCCAGGGAAGTGGTGGAGTCGCCGTCCCTGGCAGTGTTCAAGGAACATGTAGATGAGGCACTTAGGGACATGCTTTAGCAGGCAGGGTGGTGAAGGGATTATGGTTGGACTCAGTGATCTTAAAGGTCTTTCCCAGCCATAATGGTTCCATGATTCTAATGCCACACATCTAGCCCTGGAGCTACTGCACACAACGTCACACAACTGGTCATGCAAACTAAGATGGTTTCATAGGTTCAGTTAGCACTATAGGCATCATAGGCATCATTTTTACAGACTCGGAACATATCTGATCAGGAAAGCTTTGCTCCCATGATCCCAGTGAACTAAACTGTCTGATATCAGTAACTCACAGACTATTTCAGCACACCTCCTTTAATCCAGAGTTTATTTTCAGCTCTTTTTATTCTTATGTTTGAAAAAAAAAAAAACAGCAAAATTTTGTGTCCCTTCGAGGAAGCTTCAGTACTTTTTCCAGAAGCCAAAAGTACAACATTACGTCTTTTGTCCAAAGAGAGGATAATTATCTGATAAGTATTTGATCTACAATTAACTTTTTCATTAATGCAATCCATTTTACCTTTCTCCACCAACTACCCCATCTATTGGAGTACTAATGAAAGAAAAAGACATTTTCCAAAGAGAAGAAACAACTAGTGGTAAACTCATTCTCCCCGCGCCAAGTTCCAGTTTTCTCCCTCACTGTGTCTGAACTGACCCTAAGTAGTCCAGTTCCTTCCCAAGGAGGAAAGCAATCCACGGTCAGAAACAGCAAAGAGATCAGCAGAACTGCTAGTGCAAAGGGGACGTAAATGTGTAACTCAGAATCAAGCCTACTCAAGCCTCTTTATCAAAATCCCAGACAAGAGAGAAAGCCCAGTTTCATTCCATGTTTACTTAAAAGATATCTTGTTCAGGGCAGAGGCAGAGCAGAGGGACATACATCCAAGAACATACATGAGCAACCAGCCAAACTCCACCACCTGCAAAGATAAACCAAGGCAACATCTGCGATCTGACTGCAAAGGGCAACTGCCGCCTTCTGGCAACCCTGAGAGTCTCAGCCAATCTCACTAAAAGCTCTACATTTGTGTGCAGCAGATTGGCAGAATGAACAAGCGTAGCAAACACCAGGAATGAATTTCAATGCAGTATTAAAAAGATCCAAGGTCAGAAAGGCAAATGTGCCTAAAACTGCATTTCACTGTACTTGAGTTCAGTCATTGCTTTATTTTAGCTTCCTTCTAAATTCTATTTAATAAATCAGATGAATTAAAAAATACATCTCTGAAATATTTGATCATCTACAAAGTTCTAGTAGACATATTTGTCTAATAATATTTTTTCCCTAGTTCTGTTTTGTTGATTGTAGCTTTTAAATACATCTGAAAAGCAAAGACATACACTAGCAAACTTTTGCCTGCAGTACAACACTGTTCTAACGGCTTATATTGCTGAGGACAATTTTCTACATTTTCCAACCGAATATATGATTTTGGAGAAGGGATGAGGAATAAATGCCCGCTTAATGCAATGTTGTGAGAAAGCAAATGCTAACACCATGGACAGATACAGATCAGCAGAATGTCCTACTGACAACTTGCTGCTTGCTCTCTGCATGTAACAGAATTTCAACAAGCATCTCTCACTGAAAGAGACTTTTTGATGCTGTTAATGAAAATGGTTTAACCACATCTCCATTTCATTTCTGCTTTCCACTTTCAGTAAAAATCCTTCACACCAAAACTTTCTAACTACCTAAAATTTAGAACCCTTGCTGGCCATTATCCTTGACACATCCATATACTCAGGTTATGATGTGAACCAGAAAAGAAAAGAAAAACTTTTTTCAAAGAAAGGTCACAGCAGAAAAGCTCAAAGTTGCAGTGTGATATTGTTTAAGTTGCCTAGTGAACTCACACTCTGCCAGTACTTCAGACACAGGGGTTACGTGGGATTTTTTTTGAAAGAAATTCCGCTGTTCAGAAGCTTTCTCTAGCTTTGATGACAACTCCTCTGAAATTGCTTATTTTTCAGATCAGTGGAGAGTGATACTGAAGGTCTTGGATCATTATAGAACATGAAGATCTTTACACATCTGAGCATACTGCAAGTGACAGCAGAACACAGACTGAGCCCCCAACAACACTGTTGGCCGCCAGAGTTAAGAAAATAACATTCACTGGAATTTTCCTTACCTAAAAATGTTTCCTGACTTACTTACTGACCCATCACTATGGTTTGTTTAAAGTGTCAAAGCTCTACTTCTTGAATCAAAAACTCAGGGAAAAGATGACCCAAGGAATCACAGGCAGGATCAGGTCAACTGTTCAGCCCACATGGGGATGCAGATGGCAGCTATGTGAACAGCAGAATCCTTCCCATCCCTCTATCCAGGAGGAGACCTCAGGGAGCTCTGCTCACTCACTGGTCGCTGATCCTGGGATGTTAATTAACAGGGTGTTTGTTTTGCTTTCACTTACATTGCTCCTGCTTTACAGGCCTTTGCAGAGCCTGACCCACTTCACACCTGCGCAACTGAAAGCAAGGGGCTGTAGTCCTATCAAATACCACCAAGTGCAAGTCCCCAGCTAGAACCTCCCCAAAACTTTAAGCAGAAGTCTGTTATTTCATTTTTGAAATATCAATTGGAAACACTGACCATAGGTTAAGTCAAAAACAAGGCCTTCTGTAGCACAGCTGTACTGCTTCTCCTCTGATGTGCCTTTACAGCACAGCAGGGAGCTGTCGGGCTGCAAAAGGGGGTACTGGTGGCACGTATGTCGTGCCAGTATTTCCTACCAGCGCCTTGAAAGCTCTGGCGTTGGGCATGAAGCGGTAAACTGGGGAGAGAATGGGACCACCTATGTGAATTATATACGAAGTCAGTTGTGGTTCAATAGGAATTACTGGAGAGTAAGAAACTCAGGAGTTAGACACAACTAAAGTACAAATCCTGAGAGTCAATGAACCCATTCCCTGGATAACAGTTTAGTTCTATAAAAGGTTTCCATTGATTTTAAAGCTATTCTGATCATCTATTCTGACCCTAAGGTCTCATCTTAAATTTGTGTGTTCTTTTCATGGTGCCCTCTCATCTTGCTTCTTTTCTAATGACATCTTTCTGCTTTAGAAGTTCAACTCACAGCTTGTAGAATGAGCCACTCGCACACAACTGTTGTTTCTATTCATGCAAATAAGTAAGAAGATGCAGAGCACCCTGCAGCTTCTGGTTTTCTTTTACAGAAAGAAAAGAAAAAAAAGATGGCACACTTGATCTCCTGCATGAAAGGAAAGGGTGTTTGCTTTTATTTGAAATCGCTCATCAAACTTGTAATTTTTCTCCTCCTCAGATTGCTTTCTGGGAAGATGATCAACAGAGAACTGTGACACTTTGTGATTGATTACACCTTTTCTACCAAGTTGCTGTCCTCATCTATTTCATGTGACATTTGCAAAAGCTAACATGATGTTAAATTCATCAGCTTCTAGGGGAAGAAAGTATCTAGCAATGAGAGATCAATTTGTTTCATCAAAAATAATTCTGTCTTATCAGTCCATCTTGTGAGGCGTATTGAATGTATTTCTCAGATATTTTTCCTATGTTGTATCACATAAAAATATTTGATTCTGATTCATTATCAGATGGTGTTGTTTCTTAGCTTTCGTAGGACTGTTTGGTCCAAAATCTTCATCCAGCTGGCCCCACATTCCCCTGTACAGGACACATATTCCTGTTTATTACACAGAAGCATAGAAAAGCTGAGGAAAACAGCAATTTATATTTGCCTGGTTTAGGGCTGCATTGCATGCTTACAAAAGACAGTGCCATTCAGAGCCACTGCTGAGGTACCACAGAAAGGAACTGCATGACAGACGGGAGGTAATTTACAGGAAGCATGGATGTAAGGTAGCAGTAAATAGCTGCTCTGTACAGTAAGCAGCAATTGTGCTGGCTCATGCAGTGCCAGATAGCACAAAGTGAAGGAATCATCCTGTGACTGTCTTTTCCCAGGGCAGGCCTTGCATCCCTGCAGGGAAGGAGTAAGCGGCGGTGGCCTGATTTCTCAGGCGTCCTGGGAAAGCGTGGGAAGAAGGCAGCCCGCGCAAAGCCCTGCTCGGCGTGATGCAGCCTTCCTCACCGCGCTGCTCCTGCCGAGCTCCTGGGCCATCCGTCACGCTGGCACAGGCAGTGTCTGCACTGAAGGCAGGCACCCAGCTGGCTTCAAAGCCCCTCTCCCTCACAGAGGCACCCTCAGGACCACTGGAGAGAGAGACAGAGCAACCGGGCACTAACATGAACAGCGAGGAAGCGGGTGCGTGCCCCCCAGCAGAGACAGGCACTGGCTTCTCCTCCGTAAGGTACCGCCTGGGCTGCCTCGGGGGCAGCCTGCACATCCTCCAGGAGGTCAGCCCTCCCCATAGCCACTGAATTTGGTCTCATCTCCCACATGCCGATTAACATACTCTGTAAGAGCAGCCATCCCAGCTAGCAAAGAGCCCCTTTAAGCTGACACAAAAGGGCTGTAAAATTTCGGTCTCTTTGTTGCTGTGCTAAGACTAAGAAACTGTTCATTAACACGGGGTTTTGGTAATATTTAGTTCTTCTTAAGTGGTCCTACAAAATGGACTCTGTCACACAGAAGCATGGTATTTTAGGTCAGTATATGAAAGGAATGTTCTGTCCTACAGACAGAAGTAAGGGCCCAGCAGCAGGATGTTCCAGCAAAAAGCAAGTTAGCAAAATATCCTTGGTATTAGCCATGTGGGCTTGGAATGGAAGGCATGATTTTGCTTTCCATGGTAATTACCTTCTCATCTCCCTGGAAGAATGAACAGAGGGTCATATGCAGCTCCTTCATTATCTAGAGTCTCTCACAGGGGTAAGAAAACTGTCTGCAGATACTGTAGTCCCGACAGGAAGGTACACTGGCTGGCAAATCACTATCAACTATTCAGTTAAAACTATGGAAAAATAAATTGCCACAAGGGCAGTCCGAAGAATTGATGAAGGCCGAAGACAAGACTTTGAAAAACAAGTGTCTACCCCCAAGCTTTAGAGTCCACTTTGCAAGTACCTTCATCCACATATCTTATTTTCCTGCCAAATATTATTTTCTTCCTTCCTGCTACAACTGTTTTATTTCCCGTTTCACCTATTTTGAGGTCCTTAGTTTGTGCCCTCTAATTCTGTGCCAGAGACACGGAATGCTTTCCCAGATTTTCCCTTTTTCTTTGGCCTCCTCCTTTGAACTGTCAGGTAGCTTTCCCTTCGCTACCCTGCAGTCACACCAACACTCTGCTCCAGACCAGCAATACAGATGCGGATTTGTTACTGAGGGCAGCCAGCACCCACTTTCGAATCAGAGATACACAGGGAAGCCCCTGGTAACGACATCTCACAGGCCCAGCCACAGCTTTCCAGGATGAAGAACTGACTATCTGGCTGCTACAGAAGACGCAGCAATAAACGTGGCTCTGAGGACCCTCTCCTAGCAGCTGTGTTTCTCTGGCATCTTGTAGAAAGTGCAGACTACAGCCATGATCAAGCCGGCAAGCTGTAGCAGTTTTGCTGGCTGTCAGAGTAACAAAATCCAAGGGACAATGAGGGCAGGTCAGACAGGGAAGTATAAAAGAAAGATAAAATAAAAAGATGTCATATCATCATATATCATAGCATCATATCCTCAGTAAAGACAAAAACGTCACACACAAAAAAATGGCCAAAACTACACGAGCGACTTCTTCGGTGCTTTTTCAGCACTATGAAACCCAGAACACCCATGAGAAGCTGTATTGGAGATGGAAATTTCTATAATCTGTAGAGTCATAAAAATGTCCTGTGGGAAGCAGAGGCCAGACCTTGACAGGGAAGGTGTTTGCCTGCCCAGGCTGAGCGATAAGGAGCCCGGCTGCAGCTGCTCAGCCCGGTTCACAGGCAGCCCCCTCCAAAAACCTGCTAAAGGTGCCGCTCGACCGGGCTCATAGACAGCTTAACCACAGCCATCCTGCAAACTAGCTGTGGAGGTCAAACACCGGCAATGAGGAAGAGGAGGAGGAAGGCAGGACCCTCGGATTGAGGGCTGGGACCCCTGACTGGCCTGCGCACCCAGCAGGGAGAGTTGGGCAGCTGAAGGCAGAGCTTGTCCGCCCCCCGGCTGCCTGCTGGGTCGTGCTGACCCTGTGTGCCAGGATGCACCGGGCATGGAGAGGACAGTGAGGAGAGAGGGGGAAGGAGAAACTCCTAACTGTGAGGCCTGCGCTGTCTCCGCGGGAGCAGGTCAGCATCTCTCTCCCTCTGTTCTGCCGGCTCAAGAGGATGTTCGGGTCCAGGATCCCACCGGCAAGTATCACCTCGTGAGTAGGTATCCACACTGTGCTGCTTTTATGTGCTTTCACCTGAATAAATGCTCGAGGTAGTCACCTCGTTCTGGCGTGCCAAATCCCGAGCCCAACCGGAACAGAAGCACATGCAAAACATGGAAGAAGCAACAGCTGCTACCCAGTGTTGTGCATGCTGTGCTGGTGCAAAGGCCAGCAAAGGTGCTGGGCAGCGCAGGCGCTGGCCTCCTTCAGCACCCAGCACTGGCACCAGCCAGAGGGCATGGGACAAGAGCGCAGGGGAAATCAACACGGTGAGTAAAACTAACCCAGGACTGCGTTTGTCTTCCTCTCCTAGTGTTTCAGGTAGCCTCACAGTTCCAGTCAGCAGGAGGGCGATAATTACATCAGTCAGAAAAAAACAGGAATCCACATGCCAGCTCCTAGTAAAAGTCACCAGAGTAAAACCATTCCCTGCAGTCTGTTTTGCTGGACAGAACAAAAACCCTCACAGATGCTTGTTGGTTAAACACACACACCTCTGAAGGCTCTGATGCAACGAAACACCAACAAGCTTGAGTTTTAACTCAGCAGGGCTGCTTCAGTTCTCAGATGAAACACATCTTTTCTTGCTGGACTAAAGCTGCAGTGTGGACTCTGTGAGGATTAGTAGTATTCTATCAAAAATACACCTGCCAACTTCGCTATTCAGCTGCAACAAAACTGTACGTCCAGCTTCAAGTCAGTGGGAGCAGGACTGTCCCCTGTCTTTGTGTTTTTAGCAATACCACTGAAGAACAATTAAATGCCAAGTAAATTGTTACATTCAATTCTACCATGAAATAAGGCTAACCTTTATTTTTCCTGGCGCACAAGTGGGTGCTTCATAACATCATTTGTACCTTGGAAGCAAGGGTTATTTTGAAGCAGGCAATCTGTATTTTGGAAGAAACATAGGAAAACATATATTAGATCAGATCTCTGGTTTCAATTGTACTGTATCCTGTTAGCATCCAGTTCTTCAGGGGAATGTTGTAGGAGCAAAGTAGGCAAAAACAGATGAGGAGCAAAAATAAATTATATCAACATTGCTCTAAAATTTTGATCAATTGGAATTGTACAGCTTTCATTGATGGAAACAAAGCCAATGGGGTTGTAACATAGCATGATCACACTGGCATTCCCTCATTCTGCAAAGATAAGAAATTATATTTTTCACAATGTGATGCTCAGCTGGGCATATTCTTGCTCAGATCTCAGATCTGCAGGAAACATGGACTGCCTTTTATGTAAGCCGCTGCAGATGGCAGGTCTGGGGGTGTTTGTCCTGTTTTGTTTTACTGCTCTTTGAGTACTGCAGTCAGTTCACCCTCCATGTGTGCATGAATACAACTCTGGTAGCAGACATGGTACATTAATTTCAGATTGCCTTACGTTCAGGAAAAAATAAAGAAAAGGAAAACCATGTGTAGATAATCTTTAAATAAAATTATAAGTATGTCATACAGCTGTGATAATGCAAAATTCCTCCTAAAAGCGGGGTTAACTCGTAAGCAAAAATACTCAGCTGCCAAATGACCAAGTAAAACATCTTTAGTTAACGTAATATCTTCATCAGAATTACTGACCAGCCGTGGCAGCTTTGCTGGCTTACTCTGAAGGACTCACCCTTCATTTTATTCACCAGCATCCCTGGTAAACTGGCCGTGAATAAAAAGATTGTGATATTACCATATAAAATGCCTGTCCCCAAGTCATAGCCCACACTTTCAGAACACGTTTCTCTTTTATTACCTAAGAGAACTGTTAGCACCCAAGAGCTCCTGAGTTATGCCAGCTCGGCTGACAAGGCTTAAGTCATTTTATAGGGGGAACACGCAGTATAAACAAAAATATATCCTCCAACAATTACAATACCAAATTTGGTGCCATTTGTAATGTTCTCATTTTTCTCTTTCAGGCTACACTTTCCAACTTGGTTTACAAATAAAACTGGATTAGACTTCCGAGATCAAAGAGAGCTTGTTTCCAGACAGATGTGGGCTAATTAGCAAAGCCTTGAGCCCCCCAGCCCTGCAGTCAGTGGGATGGATAAAGAGCCATTGCAGTTAACGGGTTGGTTCTAATTGCACCTTCTTTCACTAAACACTGCACTAAAGATATATCTTAAAGAGACAGAATTCGCTGCTTGGGCATTCACACAAGACTTGGGCACTCGAGAAAATATACAGAGTGCTAAAACTGAAAAGACTGTAAATTGATGGAAGAAAACACTTTACAGAGCAGCTGACTCAGCCTCTTCCTCTAAACTTTTGCCTTGACAGGCACCACACTTTTTAGCAGAATTCTCCTTCATACTACTTTTCTGTTACATTTTTGCTTCTGCATATCATTCATTTCCAAAAATGATGTATTAGGAAAGTTACACGTTTGTAAGAAGATTGAAATGCCAACATCCTTACTTATATGGCTTGCATATTCAAACCGAGATACAAATAAATCAAACCAGAGCATGAATTAACCACCCACCAAGCAGGGAGAAAAAACATACTATTGTTCCTATCAGTATTCACTCTTAGTTTTTGGAAGGGGAGTTCTCCTTTACTCCTTGCAGATGCATGTGAAATAACACAGCAGTAGAACTAGGGTGTTAGATTTATCCCTAGCATATTAAAGACATATCTCATACAAATTTCAGCTTGCTCAGAGCACTGGCATCTTTTTAGGTGGTAGAGCTGACCTATTTTTGGTTGTACCTTCTTCTTGCACAGCTTTGTTTTAAAAGAAAAAGAACACAAAGCAGTTTCTAACAGCTGTAGCAGTCCTACAGCAGCTTTCAAAAACTGGAGTGTGCTACACTGCAAAAAATGAGGGATTTATAAACATGCAGCCAGGAGCAAAATTTAGTCTTAAAAATCAAATTTTTCAGGGCATTGACAATATAAAGCACTTTGTACTAAAGCACTTTGCACACATTTTGAGTATTTTCTAATGCAACAAAGCAGCTAGCAATCCAATGGCTATCAAAAATCTCATTTTAATCAAAATACCTAAAAATGAATACATTTTTCATTCTCCCATTCACCTTTGGAGGATGAATAGAAGCTAGCTGAATTACGGTTAGTAGGGCTGAGAGGGAGGTAATGAGATTAAAATAGATTAGCTTTTCCAATTTGAACAAAATATACTCAGGGTAGCCAGACTTGCAGCTGGCCTCTAATCTTTTGGTAAAATTAAAATATCATAAACACTACTTCCCCATAAAATATTACGACCTTCAGACTGTGCTAAATGTCCTGATGTATGAATACGCACAGCTACTCCCCCTTTCAGTACACCTGTTTAGACAATAAGAATATATCTGTTTCACACAACCTTCTTCTGCATTTCTTTTTAACAGCAAAAATGCCATATTTCTCTACAATCATCATTTTGCACTTTAAGCTAAAACTTGATGTAAACAGCTCAAATCAAGAAGAAAAAAAAATGACATTAAATTTGAAATTGGGTAGCTGTGCTCTTGCTAGGGGTCCACCCATGACCAGTGATCAGCAGACACTTTCTACTACTTTTTCTATGGGTAGCTGTGAGACAGTACATGACAGTAATAAGACAATATTCTTTCTCCATAGGCTTCTTCCCGCTATGGTTTCAAAAGCAGAAAGCAATCATTCAGTAGGATTCAGGTTTAGAAGAAAAGTGACAATTATGTCATGACACAAATGCTTCACAGTTTTCCTCTTCCCTTACTTATTAAAAGTAACAACCACTCCATGAAATGCTATAGATTGATTGCATTTCTTCCCATAGCAATTTTAGATTTTTATTTTCCCGTTAATGAATTAAGAAACAGTCTTTAGGAAGGAGGTATGCACATGCTCCTTTGCGATTCCTGTACTGGGAAGGCGGTGCTCAAAACGCAGGACTGGGATCCTATTTTGTTGCTGAGGAACTAAAACTGACACCAAGCACCTCATAAGCAAAGTCCCCCATGAACTCTGTCATTGTTTGCTCCTTAAAAAACATCGTGCTCACAACAGAACCACAGCAGGGAAATCCAAGGACACTCCTCTGAGTCACTTCTAAACAGGGACAAACGCTATGGCTCTTCTCCAGAACACCGAAGGGAACAGGGACTAATTCCCCCACACACCCAAAAAAAACCCATAATTCTTGGCCATAGCACAGACAAATTTGCTCAGTACCAGGCACAGTTTGAAGGAAGAGATCCCTGTATTTGGGAGGAATAACCACAGGAACAAGTACAGGATGGGGGTTGACCTGCTGGAAAGCAGCTCAGCAGGGAAGGATCTGGGAGTCCTGCTGGAGAACAAGGTGACCATGAGCCACCAATGTGCCCTTGTGGGACTGCTTAGCCTAAGGAAGACTGAGAGGAGATCTTATCAATGCATAAAAAGTCCTGAGGAGTGTGTAAAAAGGATGGAGGAGAGGTGCCCATGCAGTTTTTTGCTGAAGTCTCTATACTATTCTAGGCTTGGCCTCAGCATTTAAAAAATTTAGAGCACTACCAGTTAGCAGTCTTTGGTCACTTTCTAACTCAAGAATCAGCTTAACTGATCAGAATCATTTTACATACTAAAAAAAAAAAAAAAAAAAAAAAAAAAAAAAAAGCGCCCATTTAGCTGTCATAGCCAAGCATTTAGCATCTCCCAATTTTGTGCTAGAATATCAAAAGGGCACTGGGAGACAGTATGCTTACTGAACAATGCTTTTTTTTGTTTGTTTTTAAACTCAGCAGGGGAGGCTATTCTTAACATGTAAAAGATGAAGATAATCAGCACAGCACCCTTGCTTTTTAAAATATGTAAAATGATAAAAGAACTGGAAGAACAGAGTGTGGCAAATCCTCATACAAAGTCATTAATCTGACTTCAATATCAGGCAGCTGTGTTGCTTAATGATCTGTTTAATACAAATTATATTTCTTGTCAAGAAAGTTCTATTTTGTTTATTTGCTTGTTTAAATCATAAATCAGAAGAGTGGATAAGGTGACGATAGCGCTGTGGATAAGCGCCTCTTGCTCCAGCTTCTGTCTCATCTCATGCCTTAAAGTATAAAAGCTCATGAGAGTAGTTTGTGTTCCAATTAAACACCAACTGTAATTAGTCAAGATGATGTTCTGGGAGGTTGACACAAGATAACTGAAAAAGTTACCTCCTTTTTATTTATTTCCTGCTTGTGGTTTTTGTGCAAGAGCCATGCATATCAAACAGATGGGCTGCTGAGCTCCTGGATAGATTTTACTACCTTGAAAGATCCAGTTTTTTTAATTATTTCCCAGCGCCAAACCTCCCTTAAAGAATTCACACCTGAGCTGGTGCAAACACAGCTTGCGCATAGATATCTCTTATTTAGAAAGCACTGCACTCAAGTAAAATGTGCAACGGATATGCAGAGATACACACAAGATCACTCTGCATGTGTAGAAATAAAATCCCAGAACAGTAACACAGAGGATAAATTTGGCCCCCTGTCTATGTATACAGGGCTGAATCTTTTCTGCACTGTTAGTTCCTTCAAGGCTTTCAAAGCATTGCTGCTATTGAGGACTGTAAATCAGTCCAATATAAATCTCTAAAAAATGGGTGGGGAGAAGGGGTCAACAAAGGTAAAATGCTGATCTTGCCTTCAGAGCTACTTGTAGAGAGCAGGGGTTGCTGTTGGCCCTGCAGGTATTTCAGTGAGTTGAAGAAATCCGGTCCTCTGTGAGCCTCTGACGCAATGACCTTCCTCACCTTGCTGTTTCAAAGGAACTAATTTGGCACACCATAAAATGTTAACTTTCCAGGTGTTTCCTTACAGGCAGACATGACTCTTCTTATTAAAAAAGAAAAAAAAAAAAAAAAAAAGGCTTCAATCTATAACCTTTTTTTTATTATTATTATTAAAGCAAGCAAGGGGTGGAAGTCCTTTACAATTAGGCAGCAAAGCCAAAAATCACAGATGGGTGACCTCCGCTGTACTAAAACCTTAACTTTCACATCAAGGAGCTTTATGAGCTCAGAAAATAGTCATCAGACAGAAAAATAATAAAGAGCCACAATGCTGCTTTCCTTGCAGCCTCCGGGGTTACAGTGGATTCCCCACAAAAGCAGCGTTACCTTCTGAGTTGAGCTTCCTTGCTGTCCCGCGAGGGCACGTGGGCCTCGAGAAGCACAGGAGTGCACGAGGAGCCCTCCAGCTCCAAAGCCCAGGCAAGCAAGGCAT
The DNA here is from genome assembly GCA_034781795.1 of Crypturellus tataupa. Taxonomy (NCBI): domain Eukaryota; kingdom Metazoa; phylum Chordata; class Aves; order Tinamiformes; family Tinamidae; genus Crypturellus; species Crypturellus tataupa. Next base: position 4,155,671 of record JAWLRI010001063.1, read on the forward strand.
GTGCTGCCTGGCTGCGATAGCTGCAGGCTGGCTGAAGGGCAGGTTAACCCTCATCCCTTCTCCAAGGCCCAGGTCGAGAGAGGCGCGCGCTTCAGTCGGACTGTCAGAATAAACAGAGAGGTCGAACAAGCTTTGGCTTCCACAACCTTCCAGCCCACTGAGGAGCTTTGGTGTCAAACACCTTCCAAAGGAGAAGGATGTACACGGGAACAGGAGATGAGACTTTCAGCAGCAGAGCCTCAGACGATGCAAGTCAGAGCGGCTCCCTCGGGACTGAGCTGTGCCTCTCAGAAAACAGTAAGCCACATGTCAATTTCATTATTTATTGTCTTTAAGCAAGCAATCCACCCCCTCAAAAGGCTAGTCTTCTGAATTTAAGGCTGATGTAGCAGACAGAAGCACACTCAAAAATTAAGTTGGAAAGAAGATGGAAAAATACACAGGAGGGAGGAAAGGAAGAGTGAGATAGTATGAGAATCAGCTACTTGATTATGCTTCTGGAGAAACTGCCCTAGTAAGCACAACAACTCGATGTTACCTATTTGTATCTTATCACATCCATGTCAGCATTGCTTAATTTATTATATACTTGAATAGCCATATTTGTATTAGTCTCTGCTCCACACTATCAACATTGCCTACAAAATGCAGGCTACGGTGTTTCTCCCATACATCAGCACCACCAATAGCTGAAAGAGAGAAAACAAATTCTGATTCTGAAGCATATAGCAAGACTAATAATTTACATAGCAGAACAAAGACAGGTTGAGTTCATTTTTATTCCCTTGCAAGACAAAACTGCAAACCTGGTTTTGTTATTCAACTGGACAAGATGGCAGGGACGTCACTAAGGAAATATAAATAGAGCACTATAAGACACTCTCTCACCCTATTGAGTTTTTCCAGAAGGAGCTGAAATGAATTGTGCTTGTAAGAAACAAAAGCGCTCCAATTTGTGCAAAAGGCTGCAGAACCAGGAGACCCAAACCTGCATTCTCCGTGCAGTCGATAGAAATTTCAGCTACCCTCAGAAAGGAGAATTTTTCCTGAAAGAAAAATCAGTATTGATGAAAGCTGGGTAGAGGTGAGGGGAAGGGAAGAGGGAAATCAACCTCTTTCTGCCATATGCTTCCTGGCAATAAAACACACCTGAAGCGCTGCACTTGCCTAGCTGCTCGGCTGGCTGCAGCCCGGGACAGGGCAGGGGGAGTCCTGGCTTCGCGCCTCCCACGCTGTCTGTCCCCCACTCATTCAGTAGCTGACATCAGTGAGAAACCCCGTAAGTTCTTTATTTATCCTTAGAAAACCCCTCAATCAGTATCCAAGTCATCTTTCTTTTTTCAATTACACTCGGTTACTAAACAGGGAATCCTTGATTCCCTGATAGAACAGTTAATCTTAGCCTTTTTAATGCTTCAGTTATGGATGTGAGCCACTTCCTCAGCCTCTGCACAGTAACAATCCCCATTCCTATATGGCACTTTCAGAAGGAGGATCTAAAAGACACACTTCTTTATATTAACATTGCCTTTGTGGCTGGAAAGGCTGCAGGTAGCCAGAGTCTTGAAGAGATGCTCCATCAGGGTAAGAATTTCAGTAAAAATGAACAAGACTACACCAAGATCAAACAGGCACATTAGGTCTTTCCCCTACATTGAACAGAAAAACTCAGTAAGCTGCGCTCTCACTCAAAAAACCCCAAACTGTAAACTCTTATCCCCTAGAGTCAGTCTTCCTGCGGCCTCTCACGGCCTTACAGGAGTGCTTGCTCTCCCTGTCTCCAGCTTCTGGGCTGCCAACCAATCTTCATTTCTACATGTACAGCAGAGGAGAGACTTCAGACCTGGCCCTGCATTTCTTGGATACTCAAACCCCTTCCACTCCCTCAAGCACTAGCTCCAAAGCCTCTGTCTAAGGACTGTTTTTCCTTCAGAACTGAAATCCTTCCCTAGAGGCTCAGTTGCTGATGGTCGCTATCACCTTTTAACATTGCACTGAGGGCTGTGATGTCTCCAGGCAGTTGCAAAGTCACATCAGCTTCAATTTCTAGGCAGAGGGTATAGGCAAGGATGCTTACCTCAGCATGGGGGCTGCCCGAAACAGCTAAAAGGCAATGCAAATCTTTTGACACCTACTCATACCTACTGACACCTACTGCTGCTTTTCGTGCCCACTACTTAATCATTCTTCATTATTAAAAAGCCATGGATGAAACAAAATGCCACAACACATTTAAACCTCTGCAGAGGCGAAGGACAAAGACCCCTGTGGCTTAATGTACTATAGTAATCATTCTCCTTTTCATGGTCCACTTGCAAGAAACCACTTCTGCAACTAATTTCATGCCTCAAATTTGCCTCTGCATTAAATCAATCACAGCAGCCCTGTTCATGCTGGGGCAATCAGATGATATTATGATGATATTATCAATTTCACTGTTAAAGAGCATGGAGGAACAGATCACAGTTTTAAGTAGGTATAAATGAAAGTGTTAGGCACTATATGTGTTCACTTAATAACAGAGAGCAGTTGCATATCTTTTCCTCAGAGGCAGGCACCTGTGCCCCAGAATGACAACATTGATATCAGCAGTTTCTTTAAGTATTTTGATTTCCCAGAGCCAGTTCAGCCATCCCTCTATATCGGGAGTGGTCAGTGCAGATACATGGGTGTAAAAACTATGTAAGCAAGGTCAAAATGAGGCTACTCGGGCTGCCCCATTATAAAAGCTTTGTGAGAGAAGAATTAGGCTTCTAAGTGAAGTCAACTACCTGGGGCATTTGATTCAGCAACGCGCAACAGAAAGATAAAAGTAAGGCTTTAAGAACATGTTGCTTTCCTGCTTTTGAAGTGCATTTGTGCATTCAGCTGGCATAGGTAATGGTAGGTGATTTTGGAAGGTTACATTTTAATTCCTACCCCTGTTTTAAAATGCAGCTTATTCTAAAAATAAAATAAAAAGGGAAAAAAAGATTCAAAGAGCTTGATTCTATGTTGATGTCTGCAGAAATTTTGCCATTGATAATGCAAGGGCGGATGGACTGGAGCGGGAAGGACAGGGCTGCACCGCTGCAGGGCCGAGGCAGCAGGTGCCCTGCAGCCACAACAGCTCAACACCCCCCAGCATCCGCTACACTGGGAAGGGGCTGCTGCATCCACCTCTGAATCCGTGACAGGCAGCTCCAAAGCTGCCTGCACCACAGTAGGTTTGTGGGGACAACCCCCAGCTGCAGCACTCAGGGACAGTAAATGCAGCTGGAGATGTTCTCCTAGATACCCTGTATGTCAGCAGGGCCCCCTGAGCAGGGCACTAAGCGAGAGTTCTTATCACAGAAAGGGCTCACCTGCGCTGCGCCTTCTACCAAAAGGAAGCTGAAATGCAGGGGGGAAGCAATTCATCCAGTCACACAGCAAGCCTGTGGAAGATCCTGGAGCTGAAAACACATCTCCTCTGCCTTTTCTAATGTCTTAACTCAAAAGTAGCTGGGTTGTAGGGAGAAAAAAAATCTATACTAGAACCAGTTGCCTGCCAATTAATGCTGATTACCTCATTCTTTAGGAAGGAAAATCTGCTTATAAAAATCTACACTGTCTACATCTTCACAGTGTAAAAGGCTACATGTTTTCTTGGTCTGTATGTGAAAATGTCCTCTATCCTCCTACAATCTCATAGTCTGAAGGGAAATGCATCATTTGATGTAAATCTTCAGAAGGAAACACAGGCAATCCCTGTAGAGTGATAACCTCTCCTTCTATCTGCATCTGTCTAGCTTGACTCTTGACAGAATTATGACCCCAAAATAACATTTTAATAAGTGTTTACATGCTACCACTCCCAAAAGACCAGGCTGATAAAATTTTTCCTCAGAACTAATTATGTTTCAAGACAGGGCTACCTTCCGCAGGGGAAAACACGGCAGAGCTAGACCCTTAGGCAGGTGCAGGGCTCCTCCCCGTGGATATGTCTGCAAAGCTGTGGACTCCGCATAGCGTTCCCATGAAAAGACAAACTGAAGTCATGTCTCAACACACTGGGAGTTTCCATTACCTAAATTAGTGCCAAGAAAAAATATATATATATAAACATATTAACTAGTCTTCCCTTCTCTCTTCTTTCCCACAAGGCACAAGACAGATCAGATCGTCTGGCTGATTTCTGTTGAAGCTTCCCTTACTGTGGGATTCGAGAACAGAGATAATAAAGCAGCAGCCATTTCAAATTATCATCCTGGGCTAAACACACCAAGAAGTGGACAAGACCATGCCTTGCCTTTTAGATGCACCAATGAGAAAAGAAAATACATGGAGTACCCCCATGCACCCCTGAAGATCTGTGTAGGAGTGAGGACAATCCCTGCTTTCTCCATCCTACTCTGCAATTTTCAGAACAGTTTCTCTTTGCCCCAGACCACAGGAGAGCACTGGCGATTTATAATAATGAATGGATATTTAAGATCTCACATTTTATGTCTTAATTTTCCCCCACAAAAGGAATAATTCTGCTGCTGAGACAATCTCTTCAGCTTGGCAGGGGTAAGGGAAAAGACACAATCCATGTCAGGATCAGCAAATACCTGGAGTTCCACTTTTGAAAACTCCACAGTTCAATTCGCGCTGCTGTTAATAAATATTCCCACAGCAACCCTGAAAAGAGTGTGTATCAAGCACGACATCTCTAAGAGCTATTCAGCACATCATAACCCTTTCCAAAGGCCACTAGTTTACAACCATGGTCTATTTCATAGCTGCATGACTATTCATTAGAGCATCAAATAGCTTAGGCAAGTTTTTGTTTCAGGAATTAGAAGAGCTAAAAGGATCACCCTTCTCAAAGTTAACCAGGCCATTCCACAAAAACCTAATCTATTTCAGAAAAAATACCTGTTTCTTTGGCCTGCACTATGCCTATCAAAAGTGCATTCAGACCTCCCTGTTCTGATGGCTAGAAATATTTTCTGTCAAGAATCTATGCCAAATCTGTGTCCACAGCCCTCTGCTACCTTTTTCCTTGAGCTTCTCTCTCTGCTTTTTACCCCATCATTGTCACTCCTGAACACTCGGCTTCTCAGCCTTCATTTTGCCTGTTAAACTAGACAAGCTGTCTTAGTCTCTTCTTGTATAACAGGGTTTAGTAGTCCTGAGGCTGCACCTGTTCTACTGTGAGTTTATCTTTCCTGAACATGGGTGACCAGAACTATATGCAGCACCAGAGATGATGTTCTTCATATAATTAACTCCTTCCTACATTTAATAGGAATAACTTATCAGGAACATCCTACCCTAACTTTTGATACCAGAATCTCACATATATATAAATATATATATATATACACACACTGATGTATATATCCGTCTTCTCTCAAGCTGTAATTTCCAGCTTGCAAAATAAAATTCCTGTGTAATACAGTCAACCTGGGACAAACAAATGTCTTTTGAGTGACTCTCTTTGGGAATACTGAAATTACCATTTTACAATGTTCACTTGTCAGTATATTAGCAAAAAAGTTTCTCTGCCATGAGGTGTTATTCCACCTAGACTTCAAACTTTATAGCATATTATAAGAGATGTATTTCTTTAAACCACAGAAGATCAATCTGATCTTGGCCCATTACAAATGAGAAAGAATCTACGCTTACTTTACTAATGATTTCTGCACCCTACCCCTCTAATTTTGTATTTATGTACCCAAGTCATAACTTTTCAGAAACTCCCTCTGCATTTCTGCAGCTTCAAAGAAATTCTGCCTCCTCATCCCTGGCGCCTAGCTACTCAGGAGCTGAGGGTGCTCTGGACACCGAGAAAACTCGAAGATGGAGTTTGGTGCCAGAGTGCTCCCTCCCGGTACCGAGCACGACATTCACCAGAACCTCTGATGGCAGAGACCTCAGTGCAAACCTGCCCTCTAATCCCTCCAACTTCTCAAGTGAAACCTCTGGGGAATTACACAAAACACGCTTTCAGCACAAACATGTGCTCTAAGATATTGCTTGCCATTTCTGGCACATACATATAACCACACATTACCACAGTTTAAAAGCGGATGCTGCCTCTGTTCGATTCCTTGGCTCGCACAGAACCTAGGAAGTATTTTGCTCTAAAAGGTTTACATGAAAACCCTACTCTGCCCTTTACTCACAGAACAGGCAAAGCTGCAGCAATGGATAAGGTCACTAACTAACTTTAGGGATGTTGGATTTTTACGTTACAGTTGAAATCCAACATTTATACTGTGGGATACAGCTTCAAAAGCACATTTTAATTAAGAAACAAAATGGTAACAATCAATTGTTTAAATAGCAATCTAAAAGGATCTTGAAGCTAGCTGCAGAGCAGTGTCCCAGGGAGCAGCAAGTGCAACAGAACATGTCATTACTTTCTGCTGGTGCAGAGCAATCTGTCCTTGCACTGCCTAGGAACAAACAGAAGCAGCTCTCTAAATAGCCACTGAATTTCTGAAGTGGCTGCAAAAGTCTGCAAAGTAATGATATTACTTCTTCATCTTACAGACTGATGGAAGTCTTCCACCTTGGATGAATAATATAAGTGAAAAGACCATTTCATCAGCCGATTATAATTCTAGTTGTGAATATAAAACCTGAACCAGGAGTAAAATACAGATTTTTTTTCAGTTGGGTAATTTTGCCATCTAGTGATCATATTATGTATGACACACTAGGGAGCCCATATAATTCTGCTAAAATTTCCTCATCCTATTATGTGCTGCCAAGTAACCTCACACCTTGGATACATTCAGAGCAAATTGATAAGGACCAAATTCTGAGTCCTAACCCACTGACCAAAAGAGGCCATTTCTTGTATTTAAAGTTAAGTTAATGATGACCTATAAAGAGAGGGATAATAGAAGAAATTGCCCACAGGTAAAAACTGAGTTTCACTACTGGAAAATGGGAGCTTTTAAACAAACTATTTTTCCATATGCAGACTCAAAAACTCAGCAGACAGTCATTCACTTTGATTAGCTTTGGCTAAAGAGCAGTATTCCACAACAGGAATGACACAGATACCAAAGACATCAAAAAGAAGGGAAATAGGAGAGGCAGCATTGGTGTGGCCTTGACTGGGTACCCAAATCACAAGCTGTAGGAAAAGGCAGGATGACTCCTACCCTCCAGTCTGCCTGTGTCCAGGTCAGATGGTGGTTCATGGTAGAGACCACTGGAGTTTGGGAGACTCCAGAAATTCACTGCTAATCTAGCAAATTCTGCCTTTCTTAAGCAAACAGCAAGTCTAGCTAGATTCACAAGGAGAAAACAAGAGGAATCACCAGCTTGCATACTGCCTCCTGCAAAACGTTAGGTTCCTAGCACACAGTTTCCTTGCATAAAACTTCACTTCCCCTCAAACTAATTCAACCTCAAAACCAAAATTTAACTTCATCAGGATGCATCAGGAATGCATCAGGAATGGAAAGACATACTAAAATATACTGAACAAAAAATCAGCACTAGAGAGGATGAGTCATCCAAACAACTAATAACATCACGTCTAAGCCACCAAAATAAAAAACCCGGGAGAGGAAGACAGCAAGTGAGCATGAGAGTACAATAACATAGATAATACAATGAAAAGTTGTTTACCTGCAGTCTTGATATTCTTGATTATTCAACAAGGCAATTACTGTCAACATTTAGCACTCTCCTATATCTTCCAGGAGACAAATTCTAATTTTTCATCATTTTGAGGAAATGCTTAACATCAAAATGTCAAAAATAACAAATGAGATTTTAGTAAGAACTTAGCAGAAAATACATTGATAGGACTGGTTGTGTGTGCGTACGGCTCTTCCCATGCAAGCTTCCAATTAGCTGCCTTCCCTTCCCATAATGTGAGCACTTATAGTAGCAGCATAAGTGTTCCACAGGAGTAAATAAATATAGAACAAAAGTAAATAGCCTGCGGAGGGAAAGTGATTGCTCATATGGTTTTTTTAATCAAAGATTCCCTGAAAAGGTTTGTAATTTCACCTGAGAAGTTCTCACTGCTCACAGAAGCAAACTTCCCTGAAGAAGAAAGCTGCAGATATTCATTACTCTCTCTTTTCATTCCTACAATAAACTTCTCAGGAAAAAAAAATATAGCCAAACACAGACTATGAGTGGTGAAAGGGTACCATCTATTTTACTGGCCTGGAGAAAGAAGTTAATTTAGAACCTATTAAATAAGTTACTCTGCCTTCATACTTCTTCCTTTTGTTTTCTCTGCTTTTCTGAATACTATTTTATTGTTAGTTTTTTGAGTTCAACATTTGGATATATTTTAGTGCTGCAAGGGAAGATTCAGAACACTGGCAAGTGGTATTGGCTGAAGAGCTAAAATAAAATATACAGCAGAAATTATCTATAGTATGTTGTTGGTTTCTGAACACATTTGTTTGTTTTTTTTCAATTTCATTTCAATCATTATTTGGTTTTCTTTTTAATTCTGCTAGCTCCGTGGACTTTCTCTTTTAAACTGTTTTTTCCAAGCATTTCATATTTTGGGTTCAGAACTAACTAAAACGCAACTAGAAAATAGAGAACAGAACCCAAGTCTGCCGTTTTTCAGTAGCATATTTTGACCACTAAAACTCAATTAAGCACTCTCAGAATTTAACTTTAAAACTAACATATCATAGTAGGGAGCAGCATCACACATTCTCTAAGCTGTGATTAAAACAAGTCAATCACACAAAATCAAGTCTCCTACCACAGACTCAGTTCACAAGCACCCACAGAATCCGGCAGGCAAGCACCTCATTTCTGAGCATGCAGAGGATTCAGATATCAGTTAATTCCTGATCTGCTTCACTTGGCAAGGTAAGGATAACTCTTGACAAGTGCAGAGCCACAACATCAACACCTGGGAAACATCGGTCAAACAAGGATACTCCTCTTTACGTTAGAAAGTTCCAGGCTTAAATAATAGATGTGCAAAGCTTCTGAGGTCATAATTTAGGATTTAAGGACCTGAATTTATCTTAAATCCAACCTTATGGACATAAATTCTGCCTCATATTTGGCCCTGACTCTTACCTCTCTACAATGAGCTATTATTGCTCATGTAAGCTAAATGCTACGGGAGCGCTTACATGGTCACAGCAGCTGCTTGCAGTAGGATTGCTCAGAGTGAGATGAAACTGCAGTAACCCTGAAGCAACAGACTAATCAGCAATTCATATTCAAAAGAGATTAATCTATAGCCAACTCTGAAAAACTGCATACCTAACAACTGCCCCTCGTGCTCTAAGAAAGCCACTGCAGACTGATATGGAGCCTCTGATCCCCTTTTTCCTAAAGCTGTGGTTGCCTTCTAGAGATTCTGTGCCATCCAACAATACCCCCTTCTTTCTGTAATTTGTTCAGTAGTTCACATCTCTCTGTTCTCTCTCCCCAGAAAGTTAAAAGGATTTAGACTTTAACTCAGGAGAGAAATAAAGTTTCTAATTTGACCAGGTGTGTCTAGGATTGCATTCAGCAGGAAACCTACATAATTCTACTTTTATTTCACAGATTTATAAATCATTGAAATGCAAACCCTGTAAATAGAAATTAGTGAGGAGCTTAAAAGTGCACTGAAATGCCAGGAATAAGTGCACGCTTCCCATACTAAAAACATTAGCAAAGCAATAAATTCCTGATCCAAAGCTCAAGGGAACCCATGAAGAGACCCACTAGGTCTTGGCTCAGTCTTGAAAACCTGCAGGTATATGACTTTTAATTGACAGAGCTGCCTTGGCTTGACAGAAACAGCACAGGGGCGACAGACTGACTCATCCAGGGAGCTATATGAGCTTCCAGAAGCCTATATAGAGGTTTTGATTACAGATGAGGGCTTAGGTAAAGCAGGACCTGTTGTGCTGAGCCCCTGCGAATAAGCAATAGCCTGCAACTCAGAAGAAAGAGGTGAGAGCAGCAGACAAAGCAAATGAGATTTATATTAACCAAAAGAATAAAGGATAAGTAAAGTAGGACCCTGAGTCCAGCACTGTAGACAGAAACTTTGATGTATTCCAGACAGAAATTAATATTAGAGGCCAGTTTTCAAGCTATTTCAGAATTCGCTCTTAAGCAAATAGTAGTATAAATCTCTTATTGCAGGTGGATTCCACATTCAAAGGCTGTCATAGCCCTTTATCCAGTAGCACCAAAGAGATCTGTGTGGCTTTAGTTGGGCAAGACTACTTCCTCAAATTCCTGTTTATTAAATATTTTGCAATGCGGAGTCCAAAGCCATGATAGAATTCTGAAAATCCTTCCTTAGGACAGAAAAATGACTTGCTTATCTAGCTCAGTTTTAGATGCAATTCAAAGTGGACACCTTCATATTCTGTACTAGCCACTGGGATCAATGTAGAGGGAGTCTGGTATCTAGTCCACCTTTCTCATTTATTACTCAGCTGGGGAATATTAGAAGGGAAGAACCTATCCACCTGAAAAGAATTCCTGCTGGAACTTTCCGTAAGTCAAGGATACTGTTTAGTGGCAGGTAATCATTTCTTTCCCTCTCAAATTAAAAATCAGATTCTATAATTCCTTTCTATCAAATAGATGGGAACTGGGGTGATTCTATAAAACTACCAAAGTTTCAGTTTGATTCTTCTACACATAGAATGCTAGATTCCCCTCAGAAGGGGTTCTCAGGTTTTTAGAGCTGAAGATTTTCCTTTGTAGCAAGTCAGAATACTTCACTGCAGTTCCAGCTACTTGCGTTTGGAAGGTTCAGGTGGTTGCAACACTGGTCTATCATCTTTTATTTACAAAAATCATTTATTTGGATCTCTGTGCAAGCCTGAGAATGCCTTTCACTGTTCCATCTCCAAAGTTAGGTGGCATGGGGTTAGGCAACTTGACCCTATGACTGCCAAGGCCCACTGCAGCAGCCTGCTAAAGCTCCAGTGAGGGATGGTCCAGTGAATAAGTATCACTGACATCTCGGTGTGATTTAAACTGGAATTGTTTGCAGAATAAGTATCACTGACATCTTGGTGTGATTTAAACTGGTTTCAATATTAGAGTAACTAAAAGTTTCTAAATGAAAAAATATAACTGTGAAAAAATTTAGAACTTCTGTAGTGGCTCTTCTGGTGTAGGTATCTTACAATGTTCTTTACCAAAGATCAGAGATCAAATCTACCTGAAGGGTCCCACTAACATTTTATGATCTCGTAAAGTCACCATAATACTGCAGAGACACTAATACAAGGAAGAGCCCTCCAAGAATTGACTGAGCATAATCAACAGTTGCTAATATGATACACATGCTGTCCTTGCCTGGACAGCACACAATTACGCCAAGCCTTTGAGGAGTACAATAAACACAGTGAAAAAACAGTGAAAAACTTGATATAGGGAGATGCATGGAGGATGCCTGCTTTTGTACATCTTCAGGGTGACCCGAGAATATTTTCAGTATGTAACCCAGTGCCCGCTTGCTCTGTTGTGGTGGTGTCAAAAGCAGCCATGCTTCTCTTGCTGGAGAAGCTACAAGCAGAGCTGTGAGGAGCGTGTGTAAAGCAGTCGCATAGCTAAGAGGGCAGACAGTGTTTGTAGGACCCTTGACAGCACACCATATAGTGTCCCTTCCACAGAAGGATGGCAAAGAACGAATGTGCACTCAGGATATGCTGAAGAATATATATTTATATATAAAAGTGTTACACTCTACTTGGGTCAAGGACACAGCTTGACAAAGTCATGAGGGCAACAAGAACATAATGAGAGTGCAGTGGGAGCTACATGGCTCTTCATGCTGGGCTGCCTTAGAAACAAAAACCCTTCTTTAATAGACCCTTGTGGACTGCCTACTAATAGTGGACTTTAACATGATTCATCAGATTTTGAATAACTTTAATACTTATTTAATAAGGAAAATATTCCAAATTCAGCTTCCTATCCTTTTGCAGTGTACAACAAATCTGAGGGCCAAATACCTCTCAGAGCTAAGTCGTATAACACAGTGATATAGAACACACACCACTTGCTTTGGTTTGCTCAGCACAGTATATGCAGGGGTACAACTCTAAATTTGACAGCAGTCTACTGGCAGCCCTTTACTGACTTGCCTTTAAATTACACTCCATGCTGAAAGTAAATGGAGAGGGGAAAGGCAGAGCCTGACCCTGCAGGCAAACTGAAGCTTTCAGCCTGGCACACTCAGAGTCTCCATAATATCCCACAGGATCTGCAGAAATCTATATTCATATATTCACATTCTGTCGCAAATATCTTTTAAATAAATAACCAAAATGCTTTCTGTTGCTTAATATTTCACATGATGCCAGAAGGCAAGAGTACTTCAAAACCCCTTTGAGGTATTTAAGCTTCTCATGCAGTTTGACAAATGCTGAAGCATTATAGTTAATTTAAAATTTTTTTATACAACTCCAGCAGATTAACTGTTTGGGGGATCTTGTCTGATAAAAAATATGTCATTACATACACATATTAAAGCCAGATTTCTGTAATCCTTGACCTTTAGTAGTACAAATGAAGGATATGGCAAAACTACAGGTGAGCCCTGAGCATTAGACAATCCTTTAAATCACAGGAACAGCAAATACTTTGAGAGACTTATCAAGAAACTAAATAAGCAATCTGAAGTGAAGCCCACCTGTACTTCACATGAGGAAGGACAATTAGAATTACATAAGCTGATAGGAAGCAAATGTAACAACGTCTGAACCGTTTTAGTATCATATATCCAATCTTTAGCTTATTATGCTTTTAGGGGTTATGCCGCCGGCGCAAAAGCTCTCGAGACTCCTTGCCGCCGGCGGGGGTGGAATCCACCGAGCTGATTTCTAGCTGCAGCGGCAA
>JAWLRI010001063.1:4168586-4188948 GCA_034781795.1 Crypturellus tataupa
AGTTACTTAAATCCAAAGGCCTTGGTTGTTCACACAGAATCCATGTCCCCGATCCTTACACCGTTCTGCAACAGGGTTAGACTGAAACTTTCTTCAGGACAAACCTCTGTCTTTCAGGTGTTGTAAATTCACCAAATCTTAGGATAAGACGTACAGGGATACGTGCAATTCCTATACTCCTTAAAGAAAAAGTATCTTCTGAAGATACACAATAGAAACAGAAGTTGCTGTCCACATGAATTTTAAGTCTCATACAGTGGTGAGCTTAAGCAATGGAAAAAAAAAGCCAATTTCTTCAATACGCGAGACTTTGGTGCTAAATTTCGGCCTGAAATACACTGTACTTTGTTTCTTTGCCAAGCAGGGTCTTCAGTAAAACAATCAGTTCAAGTCAGTCTTATTTTATGGGTAGTTAATGCAGTAATGATCAAAAGGACACAGAGTTTTGTTTCCCACTGTGGCATGTACCCAGTATGAGAGTGCACTAGTGAGAGGATTCCACAGAAGTTGGAGCTTGGCATTTTGTAGAGCAGAGCAGAGAGCAAGGTTTTAGAATAATGCAATCAACAAAGAGCCAAGAGTGAATGATCCTCTTTGTTCCTTTCTAGTTACATTGTAGTACGTTCTGCTGCTACGGATGTGCCTGTGGAATTTCCCCCTCTCCCCGCCATTTACTCTCATTAACATTCTGTGATGCTCTGTATAAAATACCCAGATACACAAATATAAATATATATGTTATTCTACTAAATGTCTCTATGTTTATGTGAAAAGAGAAATGATCAGTCCAGCAACACTGTGCTTTGGCAAAGCTGTTCTGAGGGACCAGGGCCTAAGTCCGAACCCTAATTGCAAACACACTGTTAAAAGCGTGGTTAAAACTCTGGATTTATGTTACTCAGCCTGTCACATCCTCTGAAACAGGACACACCAATCCCCAGATACAAATATACCCACATTTCAGGGAATTCAGCATGTGGACTCTTTTCCTAATTGGGGACTTGGGGCGCTGTAATTCACCTAACATTAAATCACAGAGTATATTTTTGATGAATAATGGTATCACTTTGTTTCAATAGCTCAGCAACACCTTACATACAGGACATACCATATTTTTATGGGATGTTGGGAGGAACAAGAGGTATTTCTTGGCAACAAGAAGGCCAGGAAGCAGCAGGGACTCCTTCCATGCGGGACCCACCAAAACAGCTGCAGCCCTATGGGACAGGACAGCCCCAAGTAAGGAATGTGGGAAGAGCAGAGGGCCCTCTTGGCCTGCAGGAGCTCAGTCCCTAGAGGACTTTGAGGTTAAACCACAACAGAAACTCTACAAAACTCATCTGGAGGGAACAAAGCGATGGATGAAGGATGGCCATGACTAACGGTCCCAACTCAAAGAGTCTTACAATGCAAGCAGTCTAATAACACAGGGAGAACTTCATGTGGTCTATGGAGGATCTTAAATTAAGGCTGTTCTTACAAGACTTTCTGATCTGGGATTGATTTAAACAAGTGTTTAAGTACTTTTCCTTAAAGCCTGCTTTAGCCTGCCTTAGATACTAGAAAAATCAATAGAAGCATTTATCAAGAAAAAGCAAAATCAATTACTTTTGATTCAAAATGAAAACTGTTGGCAAACTGGGTTTAGCTACATCTCCCTGTGCAAGCAGAATTTGGAATGCATTTGTAATGGAAAGTAGCATAATATAATTAACTAGCCCTTAGCACCTATCTTTCAACATCAGTACAAATCCTAAAATCCTCCTACATCTAGAATGTTTTCAAATTTGATTAGTAGTAAAGCCAAAACAAAAATCAGTAAACACAATGAGATAGATGGACTGCTCTTTAAGTGGTCAATAAACAGCAGCTAGAGCAGTTCTAACTTTTGGTTGGGGGATTAGGGGCTTGATAATGAGAAACTTACAAGAATAATCATCGTGCACAAATTGTTTCTGATCATGGAAAAAATAGCTGTTACTAGATCAGTAAATATAAAAATATAGTGGTAACAACACAGGTGGCTTGAATACATATGTACTATCTTGGAGTGAAATGTGGTTTAGGGTGGTATGGAGTGAGTACCACTCAGATACACAGAGTTGATGGTCTCGAATTTTGTTGTATTTTTAACTCCTAGCCACTGCCCTCCTTCCCATTTTTTTCCTTACATTTTATCTCTTTTTCCTCTCTTCCCCATCTTGTTGTTCCCTTCAGTTATCCCTTCTTTCACCTGATCTAAGGTGATTAACCAATCTTCAACATCTGTAGATTATATCATCAGACCCCTTCAACAGGCATTTCCCAAAGGATCAGAAGTCAGTGGCTTCTTATGGTTTTGTGGCTTTGAATTTGTCCCCTGGAAATTATAGACAGGACATAAAGTTGCTTTGGAACCTGGAATTGGGACACTGGTGTTACCAGTGCTCTTGCATGCCAAGATATGTATGTAATGTAATACTGGGTCTGGAAGCTCTTTAATCTCTTTCACCCAGAAACTCTCAAGAGGCACCACACACTAGAAATGACAGAGCAAATTAAAGGTTACCCTAACCCCACTGAAGGTTACATCTCATTATAAGTACCAGGAGAAAAATGCCAGAGGAAGTTCCTAGTAGAAAAGAAAAAAAAAATCATTTTATAATGTTTTCTGTGCTCCCTGAAGTGTATCCAAGCTAGCGCGGAGTAGAGAGGACAAGACAGCAATACTGTCCTGCTGACAGAATGACAGCAACGTCACGCAGAGACAGAATGGGCATCTGCAGACAGGGAGAAAGAGAGGGCTTTGGCAAGGCACCCTGATTGCTGAGAACTACAGGAGGACAGCTGGACAAAAAGGCATAGCCAAAACAGCAGGCAGCTCTGCAGAATTTCTTAGCAACCCTCAGTTATATGTTCCCAACATTTATCTATCAGAAATTTCCCTCCCCTTTTTCAAGCTGCCTCAGTCTTATCCTGCTGCTTATCTAAGATGATGAACCCATCATCTTAGATAAGAAGAACAAGACAAGAACATATGAGTTCTAATCTTGCGTTTGGGGACACGTGGTACAAGGGCTCAGTGGTACCTGTCCTCTATGCCAATTCCTTCCCTCTGGAAATGAGGCTCAGCATCTCTGTGTGTTTAATAGCAACTCTTTTCCCCCCTTCTCTGTCTGCTCCCCAGCTTGCTGTTCTTTCTTCCCTGCATTGTCCCTGGCACTGTACTATGTAGGATACGAGAGACACAAATTTCCCTTTCTCCTCCTAAATCGTTTTAGCTCCTCGCTCCCCATCTTCCAACAGCACATAAAGTGGCTCAGTGAATGTCATGTTCCCTTTAACTCACCCAATTAATTTCCATTGCACTTATTGCAAGCTAAATAAAACAGCTTCAGCAGGGGGGTGGCTTCAGCAAGTGTTCCTTGCATCACAGGAGCCTATAACTTGGCCCTTCCCATTCTACTCTAGGAGGTTTAGACCCTTCTAGCTGAAGAAATTAAATTTGGGTGCGCGATCCCACATTTAGGATGCCCCATAAGGAAAAGGAGAGACTGCCATCATCATTCCAGCACCTTAGGCAAGCAGAAAGGTCCAGACTCTGCTTCTTTTTCTTTCTTTTCTTTTGGGAGGGGTGAGTAGGATGGGGAGGAATCAGGGTATGACTCTAGGACATCGAGGTACCCTGGGGATCTCTCTGAAGGAACGTGACTCTGCGGCTCAGGGGAAGGAGTATAAAGAGCAGATGAGAGGTCTAGTATGTTCCTCATGGCCCGTAACGCCCGACTAAATGACGGTAACTTCTTCCCATTATTACTGCAGTGCTGTTTTTCAGATAAGAAGTAAGTACTGGAATTATGTATGGCTAAGGAAAAGTCTCGTCCCTCAGGACTTCCCCTATAACTCAGTATCTCTCTCCTTTAATGGTATGAAAACATAATGGGATTTTTGTTTCTGCTCTGTTTGTGGAAATGGCTTGTCAGAAAACAGAGTAATCTGACATTTACAGGGCATCGTCCTGCCATGTTTTGCTGAAGGGCATTTTGATAGGTCCTCTGATATTTTAATTTTGACTGGATTTTGTAATCAAACAGGTATAATCAACTGCATACTCAGTGAGTAAAGCAGCGCCAGCCCCCAGAGCCATGTTGCCAAGGCACAGAGCATGGGCACAACGTGAATCCCTGCCTACCCACCTCAACAGAAAGGGCCTTGGAGCGTGTTCCTCGCGCACAGGAAAGCACTCAACAGGCCACACTCATCGCCAGCAGGCTGATGCTGATGCCGCAACCGCAGCTGTTCCTCAGGAGGGCACCTGTCTGAGAGCAGAATGTGACACAGCCCTTCTCACATTTAATTTCAGATAACACTTACAATCCAAAGATGAAAGAAAAGGAGGGCTTTTGTTTTAGCAATCGTCACTATTCAGCTACATTCCCTGTGGAGGAGTTTCATTGTAACAGTTGCCAACACCCAGCTATGTTCTCCAAAGGAAAACATAGGCTTAAACTTTCTCCCCATCTCCAAATTAGTCCCTGATTACAATATTAATTGTATGCCACTCTTAAGCAAATATATAATGTTTACAATAAAACAGAAAACAATGGCTATAAAGATGTACTGCACATATCCCCTTAGGATGGTTTGTATTTAAGGGGCCAAAAAAACGACATTGAATAAATAGCCAATCATTCACAGCATGAGAGTGAACGTAATTCAAATTATAATGGATTTCTTCAGAAAACTGCTGTCCCAGTTTCATAAGGCATTATAAATAGGAAACAAAGCCAACTGCAAATTTCAAATGTTATTTTATGCAAATAAAGTAGCT
This sequence comes from Crypturellus tataupa, assembly GCA_034781795.1. Classification (NCBI taxonomy): domain Eukaryota; kingdom Metazoa; phylum Chordata; class Aves; order Tinamiformes; family Tinamidae; genus Crypturellus; species Crypturellus tataupa. The sequence goes on from JAWLRI010001063.1 coordinate 4,173,397, forward strand.
GTAGTTTTCTGAAGAATTCCATTGTGAGCTGAATTGTCCCTTTCTGATGCTATGAATACTTCTGTACCAAATTATTTATAATAGCCTATTAATTATGTGCAATTTCTTTTGTACCACTTAGAAAAGTGGTATGAAGCCATTTAGAGAAAATATCTACGTGACAATTTACCAATTATCCTTATAAAACACTGTATTGCCTTGGATTAGTTACACGCATAATAAAATGTCAACTAACCAGCCACTATGTTCGTACAAGTTAGCAAAAGTCTGCAAAACTCAGCAGTGTAATATTTGATTCTGAACAGCCAGATCCAAGAGGAAGGGGTTTATATATTACCACTGCAGAATGCAAAGGAATTACACTCAGATTTACCATTAAGAAGATTAGTGACTGCATGCATCAATGGTTAAATACGTAAAATAACCTTTGGTTTTCTGGACCATCTCATAAAGAAGCTCATTCGCTGCTTTCCTTTTGCCGTGCACCAGCGCTGCACCCACACGTGTGTGCAGCCATACGCCCACGAGCAGCCCCTTAGAGACCCCCCAACAGCCTTCCCGCTACAGCGCTGGTCAGGAGACCCACGAGGACCACTCCACAGGCACCGCGAGTTTCACTGGCTTCTCTCTTGTCCCAGAGAGCTGCTCCTCACTCCACCAACGGCATTTGCCACGTTGATTCTTTTGATAGACGATGTTCTTCGGTCTGTTAGCATTCACCTCCACATTTATATTACAGAAAGGCTCCAGCATCGCTGTACCCTACTTAACACTGTTTTCTTCCTTTCGCCTTCAGTGATTTTGACTAAATTCTGAACACCGAACAGTTTTCCTTCCGAAGCAAATTGGAGTTGCTTCTATTATTGTTATTCTAGAGGGTCTGTCATGCTGGCAAATAGCTTTGTATTTACAGCAGTTAATAATGATACCTATGCTACTGCATTACATAGTTGTCTTTCTATATTAATGCATTTTTCATCCCTTTCCGTGCCCCTGGGCTTTTAGCACACCATTCATTTGTGGACAGGGCTCGCACGGTCAGATTCTGCATTCAAAACACTGCCGGCGAAACACGCAGCAAGAGGGAGCCCTGGAGGATTGCTGCTGCACTGCACCGCCGTGATGAAACCACACGTGCGTAAAACACCTGCTCTCGCACTTCGGTTGCTTATTTAAAAGCAGAGCATCCAGGGCACAGAGAGAGAAGAGGCAGCAAATGGGTTGAAAAGACAATTAAATGACACAATGAAACTCACATGTGACAACTGCAGGCATTTGTTTACTGCCCTGTTTACTCCTCCACCACCGGTATTTATTCTCCGTTATACCACAGGAGGAAGACTGATCAAACCACAATACTCGGAAACATTTGGTTTTCAGCCAAGGTTCTGCAGATTACACATATTTCCCACTGGCACCACGTTAGAGGTGGCTCTCAAAGCTCTTTGCTCAGCACAGCCTTCCGCTGCGCAGGGAGCGCGTGCACGGTGCAGCCCTCCTTCAGGCCTGCTCTCCCGGCCTCCCTCACGGTTTGTTCTCCCCTTCGCCCCTGTCCCCTCTGCCAGCGCTCCCGCAGCGAAGCCGAAGGGGTTTTTCCTCCCGCAACCATCACACCACGTGCTGGGGGCCAGCAGCCCAACCACACTGCCACGCTCAGGCCTCGCTCAGACCTCGCTCACGGGGGCAGTGGGCAGGAGGTCCCAGGGGAGGCGCAGAGGTGCTGCCCCTGCGCAGGCAGCCCGAGAGCCCAGCACGCCGCAGCAGCCAGCAGGAAGGGCCGGGAGCCTCACGGAAGAGTCGGAACCTTCCAGAAGGGCCCGCTGAGCCCCATCCTGCCCCAGCAGGGCAGCGCAAGGGGCCGGCAGCGCCGCGATGGGGCCACGAGGGCTGCAGCTGCGGCGTTCCCTCTCCTAAGCCTGCCCAAGCCTCTCCTCAGGAGCCCAAGTGCCGGTCCCGATCCAGACCGAAGCATCTCGCCAACGACACTGTGCCCCAAATCAAAACATCATTTAAAAAATGGGGGGTTTGTTGTGAAACCCCGTTAAAAAAAAAAAAAAAAAAAAAAAAAAAAAAAAAAAAGAAATGAGAAAGAAAAAGTAATTTGAGGTGAAAATTAAAATCATGCAAGCATTGTTTTGTTTTGATGAAACGTGAAAGTTTGTGGGAATATATTTGAGGATTGTGATCAGTAAGGAGTATGAGTCTGAGATCTCTTTGGATGTGGTAGCCAATGACCCTTGTTTATTTTGCAGATTTTAAATGTTTGCTTTAGCTTAGTGTGACATAATCACAGTTAGGGCCTCAGTGTACAAGCGCTCTATTTATCTGTTATTCGTACAACAAGGTACCTTTGCTATGATGATCCCTAAGTTGTTTTTTTTTAATCAATTAAAAAAAAGATGCTGTTCAGAAGCTTAAAAGTTGAAACTGAAGCGGGACAAAGTGAGAAGGAAGGAGGGAAGGAAGAAACGGTTCTCTTAAACTGTAAATAAGCAACAATCAGAAAAAAAACTCCACACCATTGGGAAAAAAAAAAAAAGTAAAATGTGTTGGGAGACTAGAAGTAAATGAAAATTGTATAAATACAAAGCATAAATACTTGCCTGAAGAATAAAAGAATAGAATGGTTCGGAAACTGCAGGAATTATTCCAATGACTCTCTATGCCTTGACAAAAGAAATAAAGCAGCAGGAAGAATATAAGCACTCTGGTTTTGGCTTTTTCCTTTTCTCAGGGACATGGTTAATGTCTCCAATTATCTTGAATTTCATTTTTTCCCCTTGTAATGGGAATATTTTGCATATGGATACCCTGGAAACACACAGTAACGCCTTGTTTACCCCCTGTTGGCAGTAAACACACTAATACATGCTCTAGTAACGAAAGTGACTTTACTTGCTTGTAAAACTCAAAACTGCAAGGAGCTGATTAGGGACCAACGAATACGTGTCAATATGCTCATATCATTCATAAAAGCATGAGCTTCCCAAGATACCACTTTCGCAACCTCCTTTCATTTCCTGACTGCCTCACATATTGGGCAAAATCAAAGAATAATTTCCTCTCTTTCAGCATCTCAAGCTTCTACTGTTCTTGCAGAAGCCAAATACTCTAATGAAAAACTTTCTGTTCAGGTACAAACTTGGTATTTGTAAGACTAGGCACAGCTTCTACGCATTTGTAAGACACTGTTATGGACTGTGTTTGTCTCGACATTGCTGACACACCATTTACCTGCACAATGCCCCTGTATTCCTTCTCTGGGAAGACCAGCTCAAGACTCAAACAAGGACATTATCTCTCCCCATTTACACTTCTTAACCCTGGTATCTTATCTCTGGGAAGACTGTAATATCAGCTATCTACCTGGTTTAGGCATGCTGTCTCTGGGAAGATCAGCTCAAGACCTGACTCAGCAGTGCCCACCAAAGCAGCTCACATTCCAGTTGGGTGAGGATGAACATCCAAGCACACCGCGCGTATGACACAAACAACACATACCAGAAAACTTCAAGAAAGTGGGAGGACTCTTTGAGAAGGGGAACATAAAAGGAGCACATATTCCCCTGCCACTGGTGCACAGAACATCACCTGCACCTGCGTGCAGGGCCTTCTGTCCCTGAAGATCACCTGCACCGAGACACCTGCACCTGCACTGAAGAGGAGCCAGCGACACTTAGCCAGACTGGTGGTGGTGGTAACTGTAATCTTCTTGCATCTCTCCCACTTGGTTGCTCATCTTTCTTTCTTTTTCTCTTCTTCTCTCTGTCCTATTTGTGTTTATAAGAATAAAGCTAACAGGGTTGTATGGCATTTGACCCTGTTTGTGTCTTAATCTCACTCTTGAGATCGTATTGAAACCTCCCTGACGCTGGATCGGGACAACATTTCTGCTGGTTACATTTTCATGAAGCTGGGTGGAAGGACCAAAAAACTTGTGCCCAGGCCGTTCCTGGTGCCAGGTGTCCCTCACTTGGCTACAGAGCTGGCGAGTCTTGAGTACCTGGCACGAGACGGCCGAACATCCAAGATGAGCAGGTCGTTGCGTCAGCCACTGATGATCCTGACACGCGTTCTTCCAGCCTCTGAACAGCTTTGCAAAGAGAGGAGAGAGGACAGAGATCCTATAGGTACCTTGTTATCCACCCTGCTATTTACCCCAGGCACAGAGGAGCTGGTCTTGAAATTGTTGTAGCAAGGAAGAGACGAGCCAAGGCGGTCTCTCAGCCTCTTCACAGGCAGCTGTACCACACACTGTCCTCTCCCCAGGCAGCAATACCAGCTGATGATAATTGTTTGCATCACTCTGCCCCTCCAGTCTTAGACCAAGTGCTGCTCTCTCACCAGCTGGTCTCCAATCCAAGTACCAGCAAGGCCTTTTCCAACTCGTTCGAAGCAAACAGGTTCTGACTGACTAAACTAACAAGCCACAATCTAAACAGTGTCATACCTAAACATGTGCTTATTTTGGGGGCCATTACTCAATCCACAAGTACTACAAAGTATGATGGCAATTAATGGCAGTTGTACCCATTACCATAAATATCTGAATGTAAATAACATTCTATCAGAGCGCTTCAGTTATGCACTCAAACCTATTATTGAATGAAAATGTTTTCATTCATTGCATTGTTGTTGTCTATTTCTATTCTTTGCATCAATCCTGACACTGTTAACATTCAAAAAAGTTACTCACGAGACTTATTTTAACACCTTCAGTGTATATAGCCAAGCTCTGTGGTGTGTTAACAGTAGAACAAAAGGCGCAAATCACCACTACCAGTGATTTTTTAGCCAAAATTCTGATCAAAGTGCTAGCGTTTTTCCCAAAAAAAACAACATTAGAATACAGGACTAGATATTTGATATTACAGTAAGATTGGTAATACTGCATTTCGTGTCTGCCTTCATTATAAAATCATTTTGCATTCTGATTTCCAGCTACACCTCATTTGGTGTTCCTGTGGATGTCACATATGCCTTGTACTTTCTTAGAACTACATTATTATTCAAAATTAATTATCTTTCCAAATAATGTATGACATAATGATGTAATACAAAATGCTTACATTGTGTAAATGAGAAAGTGCTCATTTCTGTCTACTTTGATCCCATTTTACCTTTATTGCAATTTGGTAATAGAATTCTTTTCATTTTGGGTTGTCTTATTAACATCCTGAACACACACAGGGGAGCCATCTCCAGCATATGAAAGATAAATTTATGCTTCTCTTTGCCAGACAATCCCCTATTTTTCAATATCACTTCAATATGCTTTTCTACTCTTAAGATTGTTACTGATCTTAGGAGCAAAACTGAGATGAAAAAGTACTAATGGAGTATCTTTTACCAGTTACCGTTAATGTAAACATAGTAAATATCTCTAACTGCTTAAAAATGGTAAGTGTGAGGACCGTCAGTATAGAAAAAAAAATGGTCAAGGAGTGAAGAAAGTTGAACAATGATGTGACACATTCCATAAATGCTATTTAAAATTTCACTGCTGAATACCATAATAATAAAAAAGTTTAAAAAGGAAAACATAAAGAAGAAACATAAATATAGAAGATAAACCACAAATTTATCTCTAAATGCTTCTCTGAAGGAATATGTGGCTCACAGTTTTCCATCATATTTTTCATTCTTCTGTTGAGCCTGACTGTTATTCTGTTTAGCTGTTGTCAATGGCTGCAGTCACTGTACACTACTGAATTTAGCCCTGCAATGCCACCATCCCTAAGTACCTCTCAGGGCAGCATTGTACCCCAAATGTGCTGAAGTGCGCTGGCAGAGGATGCAAAACCTCCCCTTCTCCAGTGAGGGATTCAACGCCATATTTAACGTTCTTTCCTGTTGCCCACCTGCATTGTTTTTAATAGAACAACGCAGAAAGCGACAAATAAATTAAACAACACTCACGCCTGCCAGTCTTTCTTACACTTTCTTACATTCTTTAAATCTTATCTTTAGCTGGTAATTAGCAAACATGTGAATATATAATGAGAAGAGTGTACAGATAAGGCGAAAGGATTCAAGAATGTCACTTCTAAAGTAGTCCCTCAGTTATCTAACCAACCCTAGCCTGAATAGCCTTGCTGGCCAAAAGCTTCGGTGTGTAAATATTTAAGAGGTGCAGTGTGGATCCAGACCATCTTGTGATAGTATCTCTTCTTGAACTGTCCTGGAGTACTTCATTATAATCTTAAATTGAGAAGAAGGTTGTTTTAAGTGGATAGGCTTGTTGCTACAGATTATCAATAATTAACAACCTAGTTAACAGGCATTAGAGCACCTGTTTCATCATTATCCCAACAAGAGGATTTTGAACTTCATTTTATTAATTGCTTAGCAGTGACACTGGCCTACTGCTGTAGCAGGACAATTACACCTAAGGCAAATATCCAAGGAACACAGCTGCTTTCTTCAGCAACCAGAGAAAGCTCATAGAGAAGGTGAGTCTGAGATAGATCCATTAGCCTGAAACTTAAAGATGTTTGATACTAACCCATTTCAGAATCCTAATGTTGTTTGGTTTTGTGTATTTTATTTTGGGCTTCTACCTAGCTGGTACCTTGCTTACAGGCTTACTCATCTAAAATAATTATCACAGCTGTTGATTTTGAAAACAATTTCGCTTCTCAGCTTCTTTTTTCTTCCCACACAGGGCGTTCCACAGTCTTTCAGAAAGGCAGACAACCTTTCTAGGTAGACAACCTAGAGGCTGCAGGATTATCCATCATAATTATGTATTTTAAAGATAAAAATGATCTTAATTACCTACCCTTCTTCTCCCTCTTTTACTTGCTAAAGGAAGTCTTGAATTTATTTTCTCCTACCAGTACTTAACACAGGAATGTGAGATAGAGGAATAAGACATTAAAGAACAGCAGCAGGATGATTTTTGCTCTGACAGAGTTGTATGCAGCTTTCATTACTATGGCAAACATATCTGAAACAGGAGGAGAAAATTAAAAGTGGAGTATGCCAGGAAACAAAGATTTTTTTAAAAGACTTGATTGCAAAAAGACAAGACTTTCCCAACTATTTGTTGAAATGAACCTGTTAATTATTTCTGTCACTGGCAGACTTTTAGCAAGGAAGCCCCATGAGCACTGAATGATTCACGGCCTCCATCTGTGTTAATGCCTCAAGTGCCTTATACCTTCGCAAGGCTGAGAATTCAGCTGTGTGCTTTACTCAACTTTATTGTAGCAAAGCCTCCTTTGGCCAAGCCATTTACCATGTTTAAGAAAATTATTTCTCAGAGAGAAGCTCCTAAACCTCTAAGGAGAAAGGAAGCAAAGGAGGAAGAGAGGAGCATGGGGTGAAGTCTGCCTCCAGAGACCTCTGCCTCCGGTTTCTCCCTGCCACGGCACTACAAACAACGCAGGCAGTCTGCGAGCATCCGTCGCTCCAGCCACACCACCGTGTGCGTGGAAAGGACTGCGGGATCCTTTTCTCCGGGACTACAGGAGAACGCAAATGCCAGTCACTCCAATTGAAAGCCTGTATTTGACTTATCAAGCTGGGTACTTCCTCCTCCTTAATCAGTCTTCCCCCATCACACTCCCTCTCTGTTTTCCATTCCTTCTTTCCCTGCTCTACACTGTAATACCACGCAAACATGCACTTTTTGCTTTGGGTTTCAAAATAAGTGACCATTGCACAAGCATGTAACCAAAATTTTCATACATTCCCCTCTTAAAAGTGTCACCTGCTTTTTGGCCAGCTGAAGAAAGAGAAAACTCTTGAAGGTTCTCACCCAGATTCATAAAGGTATATTACACTGAATGACCACAGGGGCATTTCCACCATTTACTCCATTTTTCCAGAACTTAAGATGATACTAGTAAGACTTGTAACCTCCTCTATTGGCTATAAATGCATTTATGTTGGCATTAGTCACATATTCCTTCTCTGGGTACTTTTACCTTCTTTTTGGAGATAAAGGAATGCCTCTGGTGACAAAATAATGAACTGTCAAAAACTGATTTTCAACAGATCTCCCAAAGAAACACTACAGGCTCAAAGCAGCCTTTTATCAGATTGTTTGGTTGTCTTGTGCACACCAGCCTTCTGGCAACATCCAGTTCGGCTCTGGACAGTAGCATTGGCTCCTCCATGTGCCTTTCCGATTTCTCTCACTTCCCCCTCAGCCTTTGCTGAGGTTAAGCAGCAAAGCAGGCCACAGGTAGGAGGGGGACTCCAGTCTCTGTATGGAAGTTCTGCTGGGGCAGTTCTTCAGTGCTCAGGACGACAGCTCACATTATGAGATACCACATTACCAGGAAAGAAAAACAGCATCGGTGAAAAAGGGAGATAATTTCTACCACTCGGTTCCTTTACACTTCCCTGCTATTTATCAACACACAGAAAGTGCCAAAACATAATTACAATAAAACCTTTTGAGATTTCATTTTATTCTGAAATACTGTAAAACTTACAGATTAAAAATCAAATGCCACTTAATGGTTGTTTAAAAACAACTCTTGGAAAATCATTTCAACATAGTGAATATATAGTCAGTGATTCCAGCAGGTTCAACTAATGCATACCCATTTCAAACAGGATTCTGCCAAGGAACACCGAACCATGGCTAAAAATCATATTAAAAAAAAAAAAATAGAAAAAGCAAGGTGAGGCAAAAGAACCACAGCTCATTTAAGAGGATGCAGTGAACTCAATAGGATTAACTGAACAAACAAGAATTGCTCCTGCAAGTTAAGATTAAATAGATAGGTCTACAAATTGCAAGATATTTCAAATATTTCAAATTGGATACTTGTCCTAATTCCTTTTTGATTTCAAAAAAGTGAGTGAAAAGCAGCCCAGACACGAGATGTTTTTCTGTAACTCGAATTCAATCCTTGCAGTACACATCATATTTTAACATTGCTCCTAGCTTAGTTCCTCCTAAGCACACTTGGAATTTGGCATCCATTTCCTGGTTCTGAGCTTCAGTGAAAAGATTTTTCCAGTCCCCAACAACACCTGCAATATAAAGAAAAGTAAAATGTAACCCTTAATTATAAGGATCATATGACTTAAAGCAAAAACAAATAAACAAACAAAAATCCCCAAAACACTTCCATGTCATTTCCCTTATTACTATACTTTAAGACAATCCACCTTTTTTTTTTCCAGAAAAGAACCTTTGACCCAAGAATACACTCTTCAGCTTTTCATTTGGTGTCTTCAATAGAAGGTGAGCACAGAGAGCATATGAAGTTGCTGGTCTGTCTGCCTTGAGAGCTTTGGCACGTGCCTTACACACATGCAGAAGACTGTTGGTGATGAAACCAACACAGAAAGTTCAAAGGCATGACTTTCAACTGCAAGAGCTTAGTGCACTGCAACTAGACACTGTCCTGAGTTGCAGTCTAGCCTTGATCCACATTTTGAAGAGCTGTCTGAGGTTGTCCAGGTCTAGAGCTCCAGCTTAATCCATAGTTAAAAGACATGGCTCAAAGTGTGGAGTGTCTGGGCTATTCCAGTAGTCATAGAAACCAAAAAAAAAAAAGGCTTTGATTCACTTCAGTTGGTACTACTGTATACCATGAGTGAATGACATGCTCCCTATATGATACTTCTGATGATCACATTATACAAGGCTCTCCTAAATGATATTCACTCTTGTGATGAAACCAAGTGACAGTGCCCTGAAACACCATCAGTGATTCTTAAGCAACTTACAATCTTGAAAATTATACAGGAAGACTAATCATTTACCGATCCAAATTCTAATCTGCTCAAAATATGCATGTTTGCCATGAACAAATATACCTTTTCGGAAGAGAATTGAGCCAACAGGACCATGCGTCTCCTGAGCCTTATCCTTCACCGCCTGGAAGGTGGCCCGGTCAGCAATAGACTGAATCTGCTCAGCCGTTGCGGAGAATCCAAAGAATTCAGCTATCTGCTTCACGCTGGAAGTTAGATTCTGAAAGCAGAATGGTGAAAGAGGGTAACATAACATGATTCCCTTAAAAAAGAGGTAACCCTCTGGGGATACACATAAACCATCATCTATTAACAATCTTTTCCTTCATAATATGTTTTATATAATGCACTAGAGCTCAGCTTTTTACAACAAGACTTGATGCGAAAGATACTTGATTTTCCTCCCTTTGAAATACCCGCAAAATACCTTTTGCTGTTAATTTCAGCACTTTTCAGGAAATGGATTCAGATGTGTTTTGCCTGTCAGCACACACCACCTGTTTTACCTGTTTCAGATCTTCGTATAATACAACCATAATGTTTTCATCCTCAATATGTTTGCTCCATGTTACTGTGTAGTCAAAATAGGATCCCCAGCTGACTGTAAAAAAAAGAAAATGCACCTGATCTTCTTTTATTACTGGACATTAATTTCTCTCTGCTGGAGGGATCCCATCTGTTGCCTATCAGTTAGATCTAAGCAAACAGACCAGCCCTCCCTCCCTGTGCCACCATACTGCACAACAGAATGATGGAGAAATTCATGGGACAAAAATAGTATTTGTAGGCAAATAGTTTCCACACTAGTTTCCACCTTCACTGTGTGCTTCTCCATTGCTATACAGTTACTAAAGAGAGCCCTTAAAAGCCAAAGATAGACCCTAGTCTGAACTTAAAATTTGAGTTTCTTATGGGGTGTTGGCATCATATGTGGGAACAGTAATGACAAAATGTTACTTCATTACCTCTTCAGTTCTGTAGCATTTCCTCCATCACTAAGTGACAGAACTTTGGATTAAAGCCATTATCAAGCTGTCATGCAAGTTCTGATTCATAACAACAAAATGCCCAGAACCAGAGCACCTTTTGGACTTTCTCCCTATTCTGGCATTCAGTCACCTCCTCTGTCATGAGATACGGTAAATTAATTACGACACATTAGCCCCATTTAGTTGTTCTTAAGTATGTCCTGCTGCTGCTTCCTCAGCTACATTCAGTGACTGTAACAGTACCTTTCCCGTTCATGAACTCTGAGAAGAACGCATCCCAGGAGCTGTAACTGGGGATGCTCGGCGCGTTGTTGTGGAAATGGAAAAATGAGACAGCTGTGTCTTTAGGGTTTCGAAACAACACTAATATCTGGAGTGAGAGAAAAGAAGTTGACAATTTTAGATTGCTCATTGCCCCAGGCAACCAAATTGAGAGCCTAACCAAATATTCTGTGACCAGTAACTTACTGGGGGTCTTTAAAATACTTTATTTTAAGGCATGTAGCACAAATTTATAACATGGTCATTATAAATGCCTTGCTCATGTCCCAAAGGAAGAAAGGAGCAATAGAAAACCTGCAATACTTGTCATTGAATCCTACCCTCTAGCTGCTTAAGGCTGGGAAATTGCAAAGAATCGTTTGCCAATCCCCTGCTAGGAAAAGTTCTGTTTGATTCTCAAAGCTGTTTTAATTATCTTCTATTTTTCAAGGCATGGCAGCAAAGTACATGAAAAACCTGAGAGACTGCATCCTCAGACAAGTATAAACACTTCTGAAAACACGTTACGCATAACACAGCAAAAAGTACTAAAAAATGGCTAAAATGCTCACTTAATTTCCTTTTGTGCTACCTCCTAAATATCATGTTACCTCCTAAATATCATATATCTGCCATTGCTTAGTGACAGTGTCAGAGTAAGCAAAATGCTCCACTTTTAACAATCTTATTGTTTGCATGGAGACAGTCAGTGCCCCAGAGATGTCACTGCCACATTCACTCCTGATGTAGTTGCATAGCAAAAAAGAGTGGCATAAAAGAGAAAAGCATGACGTCACATTCATTGTTAACAACTGCAACAGCCTCCAGATCCGTTCTTGTTTGTGTCAACCACAGCACTCCTAATGCTGCTGTACATGCTGTTGAGTGTTAAGTCAGCCCAAGGATCATGAGACTCCCAGTGTCTCCAACTGCTTTCTCTCCACAACACCAGCACGGGTGCAAGAAAAGGATGTGGCCCCCAAATTACTCTTGCATGCGGGTACTGTCCCACCTTGGCTTTCTTCTTGAAAATAGACTTGGGGAGGCAGTCGTAACTCAGATGTGTTGCCAAAATCCTTGGAGATGGAATCTGCTTCATCCTCTTTAGAAACAAGCAGAACAAGGAGTGAGAACAGGTTTATTACATGGGTGAAGCAGTGATCTGTGAGAGTCACCCGTGTGAAGCAATCTCCGATCAAAAGGCATTAGTCATCCAAGATTATCCTTTCTTTCCCCTCTCTCAGAAGAAATAGCTCTACTTGCCGCAAGACTTCATTTTCATAACTGGTGTGTTGGGTGCAGACAACAGATTGTAAGAGATTCAATAGTTTCTTTTCACTAACCTGGTATTTATCTGGATCTCCACATTCAATAAATGGTAGTTCTGTGCTCACGTGTTTACTCTGGGTACTTGTAAATATCAAATCACTTACAATCTGGATAAGCCAGTTCACACCTGGACCACGAAACCCAGAGAACAAAATAAAACATATCAGAGGTTTATATATGATCTCAGAGCCTTCTCATAACACAGCTTAATTCAGCATAATAGACATTGTCAAGTTACAAATATTACCAAAGCTCTCAAATGATTATAAACAAAATAATGTTTTGAATCGAGAACATTTTCAACAGCTTATCTGTGACTTTTCTTGGTTCACTTATAAGTGGCATGAGGAAAGCTCAGGGGTAACATTGACTCAGTGATATACTTAGCATTCTTTTAACAGGTAGCCCAGCAGTCTCTAATCTGCAGTATCTGATCACCTCTTTTCATCCTCCCCGCTTGCCTTATTTTTTCTCCATTTTGCAAGCTACTGGATATTAGGGCAAGAAATCTAGTTAGCATTGTATTTGTATAACAGCAAACACTCAAGCAGGGGGAAATTCCCAAAGAGCAAGATCTGCCAATGATAACTACACTGTACTGCACAGATGTAGCATTTTCTCTCCCTCCTGCTTCCCCATCTCTTCTGTACATCCATTGCCCTCTGGATAACAGGGTGCCGCACTTCCTGGAGACCACAGGGAGCTAAACAACTGGCAATAGACTTTTTGTCCTTGTTAAAACTGCTCAATTGCAATAAACTGCCTAATATTAAAAGTTGGAAATCTTTTTTTAAGCTACTGATGCCTCCCTGAGCTAGAAAAGTTTACTGAATTATTAAACCTCAGATGCAGTTAGGATCATGTTATATTTTCTGGATTTTTCCAAGCTCCATGAGAAGTCAAAGCCAAGCTATATCGGTGGCCCATTCTCATAGGGTCCAGCAAAAACCCTGGATCCCAGACCACTGGATTGTTGGTCTCTGTGCAGTAAAGATGCATCTTTCACTTGTATGGCAGCTCCCTCCTTTGGTGTTTGTTGTCTCCATCCATTGGTTCAGTGGTCTGTCCCCCAGCTGCTTCGTACTCACCCTGACAGTACAGGCACACTTCTTAAATTATACTAAGCTCTAGTTACACTATATATTCTTTATGGCTCACAACCCAGCCATCAGGATTTCTTTGTATTCTGCACCTTGCTGAATTAGAACTTGACTTAAGACTCTCTGATTAGAGCCTAACAGGACTGCATCCGGTAGGACACTAGCATAAACTATTCTGCAGGCAGCAAACCCTTCTCTCTGGAGACCCTCATCTGGTATCACTTTGGTCTCAAAGCGGGAATATATACTTGGAATAGATTTCCTACTGGAGCAGAACCCATTACTACTATGTAAGCAAACACATCACATAAGACTTCTATTAAAATAAACCAAGTGATTATTTGGGTATTTTTACCTCCATTGCTTCTACTGTCTCTCTCCTCCTTTCTGCAGAGTTCAGGCTAAAAGATTTAGAGTTTTAAAGCACATTGATCCAGCAGTGATGTAGCAGTAACTGTAGCAACTTAATAGTTACTAAAAGAGCCACATTAGTCAAAACAGAAAACAACCTTAACACAGAAAAAATGCCAATTAAAAGCTTGTAGTTTTGCAAATAAAGATGCTGTGTCCTGTCTCTTTCCATTCATTAAGAGTCTAATGTGTATCTTTATTCCTTATGTTCACTATTACTAACATACTTCGCAGAATGCAGTTTATCACACTGGCAGAGCTGTCTTGTCCCACTGATGAATAAGAAACTGTACACTTTACTCTCACTATCTCCTTCAGCCAACAACAACAAAAGAATATTTCAGCATGCTAAAACTTTTTCTCCTTTCAAAAACATAGACCATACAAAAAAAGATAATAAGTATATAAAGTATAATTACAATAAAACAGGATATGTGCCCCCTAATCCCATATAAAATAGAAACACAATCGGTTATTCTTCCCTGTTGTTGTGTCAACTGATTAGCTACAGTATCTCCAACTACAGCAAGTAATTTGTAATGTATTCACCGCATTTGGGGTAAGACACCAGCACCAGATCGTCTCTTCTGGCCTCTAAGTTCTCCAGGGCTTGGAAGGTTTCTGCACTGCACACTGTGACAGGGTAGGGAGTCCCCTGGTAGAGGAACAGCAGGTCCTCGAGGGGAAGCCCTTCCGCCTTCGCCATTGCCTTATTTATCTCATCAACAAAGCTCTTCTCTTTCTCAGCCATGTTTACCACCTGTGGCATGTGAAACTGCAGGTCTAATGCCACCAGTGCCTATAAAGAGGCATTTTGAAGGGGTGGAGCATAAATCCGTGGCATTACTCCCACCTTTTCCTTCACCGCATAAGATCCCTTATAACCTGATATATTTGTTTTTTCTTTTGCTTCTCCCTCCCTTTCTGGAAATGGAAAATGGGCTGATTCTGCTCATTCTTCATCTAGAGAGGAGGGACTGCTTCAATAGGAAACCCCATGGAGAGCAAGAAATAATGGCAAGTTCAGGCACCAGGGAAAATAGAAGCTGAATAATAATCTCCCTATGAAAAACAACACAAACCAGTAAGTCCAATCTTATGTAACATTTATAGGAAAAGAATCCTTCCTCATAAAGAAAAAAAAAATAAAAAGCCCTAAAAAGAAAAAGCTCAAGTGGTTTTATTCTGGTAATAAACTCAGTCTCATAATATGGATTAAAAGAGATGGTGAATAACAGAGAGCAACAAAATCAAAACCATAAAACAGAGAGACCAATACTCAGAGGGAGGCAGTGCTGTGAACATAGCTTCTAAACACTGACTGTGGGAGCTTTTCCATGTTAAATAAATAAAAGGCAGAGATCTTGCTCTGTGCATCTTTTTCAGTGCCCTCAGGACAGGACACTGTAACGGGCTGGCTAGGGCGGAGGTGGCCTCGCCTGCAGCACCCACGGCGCCACGTCCAGCCGCCTGGCGGCTCCGCTCTGGGCCACAAGGAGGGCACGAGCGAGCAGGGAGGCTGCTGCAAGGATGCGGCTCAGCCCTTGCCGCCTTGGTTGGCGGCCACCAGCTACGGGATACCGAGCTGCGACGCGGCGAGAGCAGAGGGCGACACACGCTCAGGCAGACACATCCCTCACAGCCGCCCCCTCCGACTCACAGCGCGGCGCGACCGTTACGGCGCGGCGCAACACCGGCGGGACGCGGCGCGCGTGCGCGCGGCGGCACTGCGCAGGCGCGGC
>JAWLRI010001063.1:4189063-4204067 GCA_034781795.1 Crypturellus tataupa
AGGTGCGGGCGGGCGGGCGCGTGCCGCCGCGGTGCGGGGAGAGGCGGCTGCGCCAGCGGCCTGCGGCGACCCCGCTTCTCCGGGAGAACGGGAGCGGCTTACCTGCGGGCCCCGCGGCTTTGCGCGTGGAAGCGTGGGGAGGGCTGTTGGAGAATGGGCTGGAAGTTCAGGTTGTATAAAGGCAGAACTGTGGGGAAACTCTTTGGAAGGTGGTGCATGGCCACCACAAGCAAAACTGAATCTACTGCACTTTGATAATTACGAGCACCAGCTTAGAAAGGTGAGGGAAATACCATTTAGGTAGGAGCTGATCACTCCTGCTTCAAACCTGTGGCATGAAGCCTTGAAGGGATCCCACAGCCGAGTTTTAAGTTTTGCCAGCTCTATGATCTGACATTTTCCAGAAGTGTAGTCTACATTCCCTTCAGTGTCTCAGGCTTCTGGCTCAGTGCCCAGGTAACACACAAATAAGGTAGGCACCAAGTTAGTTACTGTAAGTAGGTCTGAGCTGTGCAGCAGTGGCCTCGTTTTGCATTCATGGCTCTACAGGTGCTGTGCTGGAGCCCACTCGCACCCAGGCTCTGCACTAGGAGGCAGCCAGTGCTGGGGCAGGGAAGGCACCGGAGCTCCCTTATACCTAGGGCCACTTGAATATTTCACCAGCACAGTCAGATTGTGCTGTCCCAGGTTTAGAGGCAGGTGGACTGTCATATGCCTTTTCTGTAAATTTTTATTTAGAAGTACATGACATTCTGGAGAAGAGCAGCAGTGGCATGTTTCAATAAGTGGATTTGCGTGGTTTCAGCTCTCCTGCACAGTTCTTGCATCCTTTTGCATGGGTTCTCCTTAAGCTGTAGTTGTGCAGGGATGTGGTGTGCTCATCTGACAGCTCAGCAGCACACTGTGCTCAGAATGAGCATCTACCGTTTCTCTAGGCCCTGTTCACACCATTCACATTGTGCTGGTATTAGCTCTTAATTATAATATGCAGTAATATGCTTTTTTAAACTGTGTTGGTTAAGCCACACACAGGCTTCAGCAATTCAGTGAAAACCCAAACCCACGTAAGGGGGTTTTCCCTGGGGGGCATGTTTGAGGAGCTGAGCCTATCTCATGGTAAATCTGGCATTTGTCCTTGGCCACCACAGGAAGGGCAGCAATGACAGTGCTGCCCCTTGAATGGAGTTACTGATAGAGCACAAAAAAAAGTCAATTCAGATCCCATTTAATGGTATTTCAAGTAGTTAGAAGAACCTTAGGAAAATGGTCAGTTAGAAAAATAGTGCATTTAATAACATGATTTAAAGTATGTTGAGTATATTAACTTTGATTCATCTTCTTTCTCAGACTTCAGATACACCATGCAGAAGAGGTTCCCATCAATTCTGGAAGGTGAGGTGGGAGCTGTTGATTTCAGAGGGATGGCTAGAGTGCCTATTGCATCTTATGTCCAAACAATTATTATAAAAAATAAATGCAATAATAAAATTATTTATTATCCTGGGGTAAGTTTTAAGCAGAAACATGTATGATTCTGTATAGGTATAGCTGGAGTGTCAGACAACTCAATGGAGTCCTCAGAGGACAGCACATCCAACCAAACCAGCCCTGAAGTGGCTCACCTTCAGACACAGGCTGAGCTTACAACTAATATGGATTTTCCTGTTTTTCAGTTTATTACAAAAGCAATGAGTGGGCTGGAATCCATGGCATAAGGGAGAATGACCAAATGACATGGCTAAGCAGCAAGAACTGAAGTAAGAAGGACAGGGCACAAAATTCCTGTAAAAATGTCCACTTTAAAATGTCATTCATCTTTTTGATTTATTGCCTTTATACTTCTTTTTCAGTCCTTTGTGCCTGAACTGTTTCTTCTTTTTGATAATACTTTTCACATCCCTATTGTGAAGCCATCTGTCACGCTCTACTTCCCACTTGAGCTGTTTAACACCTGTAAGAGGAAAGAAGAAAGAGGAGAAATGAGGAGCTTGGACAATACGGCAAAGTGCCATTCCTCTGACTATTGTATAGAATGTGGATAAATCATGTAAAAGTTAATTTAGCTACTGTATTTATAAATGCCAATAAAATTTAAGCTGCCTTTTTTTTCCCTTTTTTTCTTCTGACACGAAAGGAAGTCTTTTTTATTTCATGAAATATAATCTGACCCTTACAGCATCTCAGGGTTTAGGATGCTTCTGTAAGTTGTCTTCCTCATGGTACAGATGCTCATATAGAAGTACTCAGGGTTTTGACTGCTGTTGTTAACAATTTTCTTTTGCTACCTAATTGTAGGAGGCCTAGAAATTAATTAATTAATTGTGATTTTTTTGAATTAGTTTTATTTCTGGGAAACTGCTTTTGTTTCACCAGTACTGCAATGATAAATTTCAGTAGTTAGACATAAAGAGCCATACCTTATGCTTCACAATGACTCAAGTGCTACTACACTCTTCCTCAAGGCAAAATTCATATAAAGAAGCTTGGAAAAGTGGTTATTACTTCTTTTTTTTTTCCTTCTTTTTTTAATTTGCAAGGAAGGGGCACATTGTAACCTCTTCTCCTTGAAGCCCTACTTATTCCAGTAGTCACAACTAAAATTAGCACTGAGCATCTTTCAATAGAAGTCATGACTTACTGACACTGAGCTACTACTGTGATTTGCTCTTTGACCGTATGTCTATTTCAGATAAGATATCTGTCTTTGCGTAGAGGATCTGAAGGGAAAAGAGCTTGTTAGTGTTAGGAATATATGTTCCCTGCAGCATGTACTTACTAGCGTTATCTCTGTTCGCCATGGCATTCATCCCAATGTTGTCAAACTTAGACCCAGCATTTTCGTCCAGCAGGTAGCCAAACTTTAAAGAAAAATTTTAGCATTTAATTACTAATAAACAGGTGAAATGCTTATATATGAATTCTTTTAACTGATCAAACATACCTCTTCTGCAGATGCAAGCATAGTGGCATCTTTGAGCTTTCTCTTTTTTCTTGTGCTGGATCCTTCAATAAAAAAAATACTATTACTGAAGTATAAAGTAAATTAAAGGCAGCATTTCTAGTTCACAATGTCATTAAAACAAAAATCTTAACATGTTTTAAAAGGTTATTTTTATTTACTAAAACCTCTGAGATAGCTGTGTTTAAAAGTTTCTCTACTCCCGTTCACCTAAAAGCAAGGGAAGAAGTGTTTCAATTTAGGGCTAAATAGCCATAGTCCATGCAACTTTTGCATCATCAAGCACATCCCTTTCAATCTCCAGTCCTCTGAGAGCAGAACGTTACCCTGAACTAGGCCATAGTGGTTGGAAGTCAAAGATAACACTGGCTCCTTTTCAGTTATGGTTTATCCAAATCTGAACCCAAATCCAAGACTGTAAGTAACATACTAAACCACTCTGAATCCCAAGTTTTCTAGACTCTGTATTTGCTTTAAGCCTTCTCAAACAGAAATTATGAGAGTGTTTTCTTACCTTCAAGTGATCCTGCAAAATCAATATTGTTCTTTCTCTTGCCCTTTTTACTGACAGATGTGATTTTGTTGTCATTGCTCAAGTCTAGGGGAAAAAAAAGTAATTCATATATCAGAAATATTTGTCGTAATGGGATAATAGTTGGAGTTTTTACTTTATAAAAAGTATAAAGCATAGTGGACACATTCCAATTTTGATCTATTAAACCTAAACAACTTTAAAAAGCGTTCAATGGTGTGCCCTTCTTTATAGCTTTTCTTCCACAGCAAAAGAAAGAGGAGAAATACAAAAGAGAAATATGGAGACTAACAGAACAAAAGCCTGTATTACGTAAACTTTGAAGGTCTGCTTGGTAAACTTGACACAATAATAATCTTATGAAGAATCAATATATTAAAATCAATAGTTTATCAACCTTATCCTCTGTCATCTTTCTGTGACCTTATTAGTACAAATACTACATTGTGACTGGGGAAGGACCGATTAATGTTAAGTGAATAAACAGCCTTTCAATTGAAAATAAAAACCATGAAGGTGCAGCAACCAGTTTTACTATGGAGTGAATAAAAATTTGGGAGTCTCAGCTTACGCAAGCTATTTTGTGCTACTATTTTAGAAGGGACTTCCTCTAAAAATCAACATTAATTAGGTCTAAACAAACAAACAAAACACCACATTCCAAGCATGATTTTCTTTTCTTACAATTTTTTAGTGCTTTAAAAATCGTAAAGGTTTGGCCTTGTGTAGCCAGCTATTTGTGTATAAAGCTGCTTTTACTAATGACGTTTTCAGAAGAAAGCATATCTTGTTCGCAAATTTTTAAATTAGGACACCTAAATCGAGACTTGAGTCAAGAACTGCTTTGATCTCAAGACCTGTTATCCAGAAAGGAGGACATTAGTTAAGTCACTTAACTTACAAGTCAAATCTCTCATCTAGGTAATTAAACATTAAATTAAATACAAATTTAAATATTTAGATAGCACATATTAAAGGATGGCTGATGTTACTTTCTTTTCAGGCTCTGATAATAGTTACTTTACCTAGGTTGTTATCATCATCAGATGCATCCATAAATACACCTCCTTCTTCATCAATATCCTCTCCAAAATCTTCCTCCATGCTTCCTAAGGAGACTTCTTCATCATCCAGGTCACTGAAACCATCTTCATCTTCAGAATCCTCCCAGTCAGCATCGGACTTCTTGTTTCTTTGACTTTTCTTACTGCCTGGGGCTTCCTTTTTTATGTTACTGAAAATAGATAACAAGCTCAGCAAATCATCTGGCAGAACACTGTTTTCAGATAAGATTTTTTCTCCTAAGACCTTTTATTTCTTTTAAGATCCACAAACTGCTGGTTTGTTAATCTAGCAACTCTACTGAGAAAAACAGCCTTTTTAATTAAAGAAGGAATATACAGTTATGGATTTGTCTTGTCTTTGCTATTTTTTACTCACTCTATTACAGCTCACAAAAATGTTCAGATTTTGCTGAAAGTTTAATTTTCTCCCTCTAAAAGAAGCTTTCTGTATTGATTTTAAAGCTGTACTCTGGATATTTTAAGCAAAAAGGAAGATACTTAATCATTAATGGAACTGCTGACTTCCTGAGGAACACGCACTCTGATTTAGGATCCCACAAAGTATTCACCATGTTAGGTCAAGTTACAATGAGCTGCAGTGCCATTATCCCTCATTCTCTTTACTTCTGTGCTTGGTTAAATCCCAGACAGAAATCTGAGACAGAGAAATACAGGTAAAAGAGGGACTTTGCTTACGGGGCCATTGCATTGTGTAAGTAAACCACTACAGGTCTCACGCTTCAAGCCAGCAGATTGCAAACACCCTGGGATCAGAAGGCTCCGTTGTGAGGGAGGTTGGAAAGCAGGGATATGCAGCATTAATCTGCTATTGCCGTTTTTGAAAAGTGATGCGCTGGGCGCATTTTTGAAAAAGGTCTGTCCAATTCAGAGATTAAAATGCCATAGGGATATCAAAGCAGGAGCATGAAAGAAGAGATTCAAAGTCTTACCCTGCAAAATCAAGATCATCCTGGCTAACATCAATGGCACTATCAGCAGCTTCAAATGTATCTGAGGAAGAAAAAAAAAAGTTTATTTTTCAGTTACTACAAGACAAACAAATGCATTATAAAGTCATTGCAAATGACGAGCTAAAACCACAACAGAAGTTCTGTAAAGATGTAACTGAATAAATAGCACATTTCTTGAGGTCAGGATTGATGATAGAAATTATGAGATTTAAAAAAAAAAGCAAGTAGTGAAGAAAGAATATGCGTTAAACTGCTAAAAGTTATTTAACTCACAGATTACGTTAGGGAAAGAATGACAAGGCATGAACTGCCACTCATGAATTTATGTTTAAAATTATACAATTTCCATCTACTAGAAAAGCTCCCAAGTAGTAAGATGAAAGTCTGGTTTCAAGGTGCCCTTTAATCAGTCTATGGACAGTAACGCAGAATGGAAATTGAAGAGCCAGTTCTCTTAATTTCCATGATTCTCAATTTGGTTCTTTGACATCATTAATTTTATTTTAAAAGGCTGTATTAATATGTTTGCAGAAGTAGGAAATATTAAGATTATTTTTGCAAGGAAAAACAAGGCCTTACCCAGTGCTCTCTCAAATTCATCATCATCTACATCTTCTACACTTTCTTCATCTTCCTGACGCTTTTGTTTCTCTTTCCCTTTATCAAACTTCGTATAAAATCTGAAATAAGTAGCATATTGCTCTCAAACACAAGATTACATCTGATGTTATGACAAATTAAAAAATACAGATTATCTATTTTACATGCAATTTGCCAACTAAAACGTGTAAGTTAATAGTTTCAGACATATTCCAAGTCATACAGGGGCAGAATACTGTACTTTTCTTAAAAGGCCTTTAAAAGTGTAATCTCAGTTACAATCACTGTCCATGTAACACAGTTACCTTCTCAGACAGAGGTGCACTCTTAAACTACTTTTTCTTTACTTTCATAATTCTGTCCATGGATAATTAAAACCATTAGCAGGACCCGCATGCCTACCTTTGCTGCAATACAGTTTGGAAAAACTATTTGATCAACAGGAAAGAGGGTAGTCTTCACAGTTCAGTTAACACAAATGGCATAGTCTCATTAAGGAGTTTTATTCAAGTTTTTAAAAAGCCCCAATATCAATTAATATCTTCTGATACATAGCAATTACAATACACAAGACATTAATGATCATTCATTGTTTAAGGTTTCTCGACTAAAATGTCAACTTACACAATGTATAAACCACAAATACAGACTGTCTGTAAGCTCCATTCTTTCCTAGGCTTTTCTGACAAAATTCTGAAATTACGTTCTGTAGGAACTGCCGTCATTACAAGGTCACTCAAATTAATCAAAATTTGGAACGTGAGACAGTATTTACGAAATGCAATTTTTGGCAGCACTGCTTTCAAAATTAACACCTACAATGAATGTTCACAAATATTTCATTACCTGTGGAAAAATACTTCATCCACTGGGATTGTGCTTTCATCTCTGGCACGGAACTCCTTACTGTTGACTGGAGAAAAAAAAAAAAAGAAAAAAAAAAGCAGAATTGGTTTTACCTCAATCTGAGCATAATTTGTTACTGTATTAAATTGTTCTAGACAACTCCTGGCAAGAGAATGACAGGTCGTAGGACAACTGCTCTCCAGTAGGTGCAAGGCAGGACCAGTTTATCATGATGGAAAAAGAAACGAAGCCACACGATGCCTGCACTTCCAGGGAACCGAGGCAGATGGATACTCTGAAGTAGCTGGTTCAACAGGCTGCTGATAAAGCTTCCGTGGCAGAAGCTTTTAACTCCAACACCTTCCCCTTTCCTCACCCACCTCAAAAAGCAAATAAAAGAGAAAGAGCCATTTCTGATCTTGCAGGGCACAAATTATAGTGTGTTGTAACTGCCAAGCATCTCCATTTTGAGAAACGGAGCAAAACACAGTCACAGGACAGGACAGTTGGAATTAACAGCAGAAGGTACCACACGACTTACAATCTCAATTCTCTAAACTTCAGCAGAGTCCAGCTATATACAACAAGCACAGATTTTTACACCCATATTGAAATACCCTTTTTTTTAGGGATATTTTACAGGTAAAATACTTAACTTCCTTAATTCTAACTTAAATGTCCCTTTAACTCAGAATAACCTCATGAATTCAATAAAAACAAAACAATAATAAAAAACATATTCTAGGTAAAAGCAATTAGGCTTTGATAGCCATAAAACCACGTGTCATTAAAAATACATCAGCTATCCTGAAACTACTATCACCTCAGTGTAACAGATCAGACCTAAAGTTATAGGACACACATCCCTGAAAGTTACAGGATGCACAACCTTGGGAATGTAGCACAAACATGGATTTATTCTGAATGAAGAAGAGGATTTGCAACTCCAATTGCCAGGTATCAACTTTCATTAGCGCATATTAATTTAATCTAAAGAGATAAAGATTATTACATCTGATCGCCTAGCCTGATTTTTTCACTATGGGTTTTTAACACCAAATCCTGCCCTTAATCACTGTAAGGAGTTAGACTAGACAAAAGTTGGCCTATTTATGCCACTCAGTGCACTCAGAAGCAGAGTGATACTCACCAAAAAAATAGTTCCAAAGATATTTTATACTAATCCTAACAGTAGCTGCAGATGCGGCACCGCATAAAGTATTCTATATCTTTTAATGAAAGAGCTTAAGGTTTAAACCATTATATAAATCTATTTGCTGAGATTTTAAGTCACTTTTCAATCACGTTAAGAAGAATAAATGATGTTATATAATAGCTTGGGAACAAAAATAAGAATGTTAACTAGAGATCAGCATACAAGTTAAAGATTTTCACATAGTTTTTAGATAATAAGAATTTCAAAAAATAGTATTTGTAATAGGAGGATACTAAACATAAGAATGACATGTTTGTGAGCAGAAAATTTAGTTAGTATTTTGTAAATAAACCTCCCTCTGACATTAATTCTCTACATATTACTCTTCTACCTAGAATAACACTGGAAGAAATTCTATAGGCTTTCTTGCTTTTTTTAAGTCATGTTACATTACTAGCTACAAGCAAAAGAGCAACAAGACTCTATAGCTTTTATATAAGATTGCAAATATATTCTGACCAGGCAACTTATTTCACTTTATGGGAATGTAAAGAAAGATAATTGAACTTGAGAGAAGGTGTAGGGGCATTACAAACAAGGCATGCTATTTTCAACAGCTCTGTCCTTTTCTGCTATACATTTCCCAGAGATGGCTAAACAGATGGTATTACCTTCATTATGCACTGCCTAAAAAAAGGAATCACTACGGTAGAAACTTAGAGTTAGTGAAGAAAAAAGATGGGAAAGAGGTGTTAAGAGGATTTGGCATACAGGGCCAAATGCAACAGTAGACACTAATGTGCTTTCCTGCACAAGAATGCAAAAAATAATGACTGAGGTAACTGACTTCCTCTATATCCCTTTCTCTCACTGTGGTTTAATGGATCCAGACTTTCAGCTGTGGCGATTACAAGCACCATTTAAGCAAGAAGTTTAGACCAGATCCTGAATGCAAGACACAACCAGTGCACTCATGATGAACAGGCTATTTGTTTGCTTGTTTTTTATTCTTAACAGAGACAGCATACATAGAAGACAGAAAATCACAACAGTTAAAATTCCTTTGCCATCATAATTGTAACAAAGGGCCTGACTTACCTGCGAGATTCTGCACACTTTTCATAAACTGTTTCTTCTTCGGCTGCATTACCACACTGCTGGTGTTCTCTGTGGTGGAATATAAATCAGCAACAAACTGTATTACTAGCCTTTACAGTAAACACTCCTCTCACTTTGCTTATTCCTGGTAGCTTAGCAGTTTCTGTATTGCTGATCAGCAGGAGGACATCTTTTCTGCAGGCCCGTGGTCAATTCTCTTCCTCCCCTTTTCCCAAAATCCACCTCCCAACATAAAGACAGGCACAAACAGTTTTTTGGCAGCCTGAGACGAGACTGGTCACCACAGTTTATCAATAATCAAGACTAAATGTTTCTAAGCACAGAGAAGTTCACACCTTTGCCTTTGTGGAGTTTGGGATTTCTGTACACAAAGCGATCCAAGAATCTCATTAAGGTGAAATCTTGTAACGGGTCACCTGAGTACTGAATATGATTTCCCTGAAAGAATAAAAAACAAAAAAAATAAGGCCTTCATTTAAGCTAGATAGCAGCTATACACAGAGTTAGGGGACTTAAACTTACACAATACCAGCATGACATTAAACCATTCTTCATAAAAAAGAGAGTTGGGATATTTCATCACACAGAGCCTTATAGGTTAATTCTTGCATAGGCTTTATAATTGAAATGTCAATATTTCTTAACAAAAACCCACCACATACAAATGTGATAAATTGTGCTGAACTATCAGACAAAAAACAATGTAATTAACAAAGAGATTCCTTGTTCTCAGTCAGGCAGTTATACCCACCACTACTTGGATAACATATAATTGAGCAAAAACTAAATTCTTTTAAGTGCCTAATTGTATATGTTTGGGTAGTTCTATGGCATAATATTAAATCACAACTAAAAAAGCATTTGCTCCAACACCATAGTTCCCTATATTAAAAAAACACTTTAAATAAAAAGATACACCAAAACTCTGAAGCAGTTTTAAGAAACATGAAATATCCATGTTTCTACAGAGTTAGCTATTTCTGTAAGTAGTCTAGTTGAGATAAAACATTTTATTTCATGAAAAAAAATGGCATGAGAGTGTACATTACTCATCATGTTGCAGAGTTTCTAGTTACATGCAGTATACAAGGAAACTCTGTGATGTATTTTAAAAAATAGGAAAAGACAACTAACATAAAAATCAAAGTTACGAGCTACAGATTAGTAAAAGTACTTACTTCTAGAATTGTTTTTGCAAAGAGGGCCACAGATGGATGAAAATGTTCAGAAAGCTGAAAAACATACATCACTTTTTTATTCCTACTTTGAAATACATACTGACAAACATGATTCACGTCATCCTCTCAGACTCCTGGCAACACCACTGTGCTTTCAAACCACTCTACAACCCACCATACAAACTTATACACATTAGATCTGCTATTCTCTCACATAACTGAGGAGCTTCAACAGGTCTAGTCTTTTGTCTGTGTTAACCAAGTACATCCCGACTTACAATTTTAATACTAAAAAGCCTTCTTGATACAAAACTAAGATTTAAAAGCCCCAAAATATTATTATTCAAATCTCCACTTAAAATTTCTATGCCCTATCCCTGAATATCACTGTTAAATGAGTCCTTTCCGAGTTGAACGACATCTTCTCTAACCTTTCTGTTATTTCCCTGTGTAGCTACCTCAAGAATAATGAAGCTTGGCATGTTCTTTCAGGACAAGGAGCGTAATAAGAAAGACAAGAATCAGAATATAAGATACTTCACCTTCTTCAGCTCCCAAAGGCTCGTACTTTCAGCACCACAATACAAAGGACTTCGGTGCAGAGGATCATATGAAATTCCACTCTTTCTCCCTAGGTTGGGAAGGAAAACAAAGTATCTTTTGAAATTCCCCAAGCTACTCTATAGGAATATTATTTTCATTTCATCACTGTCCACACTTTCAACTGGATAGGCCAGCAATTCATATAGAAGTACGTAAGGGTTATATTCAATAAGACCTTCCCTAGCATACGATCGCAAGTGAGTTCCTATATGCTTCGAAATAAGCCCCTAAAGAGACCAGCTCTCTTCTGAAAGGTCCTCAAGAGACAGCAAAGTTAGAAGCAGCCTCAAAGGTAGGTGAGTTCTAGAAGCAGGTTCAAGGATGGATCTTTTCGCAGGCTTCACAAGAAAAGGAGTAACTAGACATCCTAGGCCTCGTTACAGCACTCTGAAGATGTTTGAATCTGGAAGCAAAAAATTCCAAGCTAATTTATGTAGCTTAATGGTGTTGTGACTACATAGTAAAGCAAATTAACTAGACGACTAACACAGCCTCCTCATCACTGCTAACGGATAGAGGAAGAAAAACTATTCAGATTACTTGATACTGAACAATCTAGAAAAACTAAAAATAATTAATCCCTTAAATTTTCAGCTTAATCCCTTAAATTTTCAATTCATCAAGTCTTGATGAACACTACTGAATGTTGGCACTTGAATGCATTAGATTTTCTTGCTAATTTACCTCCCATATTCAGATGATGCACCCATGAGGGTGCTGAATTTGGATCATTTGTTTTGGTAGAATTTTCTGGTGTGCTACTTTTTTCTTCTTCCTCTTTATCTGCATCCATAAACTTTTCCTCATTCTCTTCATCTTCTTCTTGATCATTAAAGCATTCTTCTTCTTCAGACTCCTAAATAACAAAATATTAGTGAAGAGCTGTCTTTTCCCTTGCAAAGGGAAACAGGTAGAGATAGGTTTTTATGAAATTAGAAGTGGTAAGTGAAAGCTCAATGACATAACGAAATCACAGTGTACCACATGATCCTGTAACTGGACCCTCAACTCAGGTTTTACTTTCAGAAGCTCAGACAGAAGGTAAAGGGCTCCACAAATAAAGGGTGGCATCTGTCCACAGGTGACTTGAAGTAACCTCTTCACAAAGGCTTTCACTCGCCGCAACACTACATCAGCCTTCAGAGACTTATAGACAAGATTAAGAAACATGGATGGCTTTGAGCAAGTTGCTAAACCAGGATCCAGCAGCTTCCTGTAGAAAATATAGGAGAAAATATTTTGGTTTTCATAATGCACATGGGAGAATAATTGCTATTAACAACAGTCACCTGAATTTTTCAGTGTTACCTAAAAGACTAGTCATAGCTTGTTTTTCAACAAAACCCAAATGTTATAATCAACCCTGAAATATCAGCATCAGTGTCACATTGATGGAGGGGATATACAGGGGAAAAAAAAAACAACTATACCCTCAGATAGAAAAAAAATAGGAAAATGTATAAAAAAACTCAGTTCCAATGAAAAATGTTACAAAACTGAAGACATTCAAAGTGAAAAACCAGTCTGATTCAGACTTTCTAAATAAATAAATAAGGGTTAACACTAAAATGTTTAATAGTCAGTTTCCTATTATTTGAACAGCCCAATCTCTGCTCCGTTTTTTACTGGCTACCACGCACAGGAAGGCAACTAAATATATTACATGTTCTGAAGAGAACAAGCGCTCACTTTTAAAAGCATTGACTTCTCTCCTATCAACTAAGGATCCTATAAAGAATCACAGCAATCAGCTGGGGTAAAAAAAAAAAATCGCAATACAAGGTTTTCTGATAGGTTTTTGAGTATTTAAACATTCTGTGCATATTTTTTCTCCTTCATGAAAACAACATATACAAGGTCTTAGGTTAGTACGTGGCTAAAATATAAGCTAGCTGTATAGTGACTTCAGAAGTAGTAGTTATCAACTAGTTTCAAAATACATCTGGAATTAAAACATGCCACCAGAAAACAATGCAGAGAATGAGATCTAATTGTGGTGTTCTCAGGATTTACACTACCATTTGTTTTATTCCCATGCTAAGTGAAAGAAAACACATTTTCTTCTAAATCACACAAAACATCAGAGATTTTTATGTAAGACATGAAACTCCTAAACACTCAGAGCAAAATACTTCTACAATATTGCTTTAAAAGAAAAGCAACCACTCTGTAAAACAATATTCACATAACAGGGCCAAATCTGTCACTTACTTGTAGAGTGCTGTGTAATACCTGTCCGACACGGTCTGCTGAGAGTCCATAACTTGGAAAAGTAACATCAGGGCCTGAACACTAGTACTGAAGTTCACAACATGCAGAACTTTAAACAAGGTGTTCAGCTGCTCTTTCACTTTCTCATCGCCAGCCTCAGCATACGGGTAAGCTCTGTTCACTCCACTTAGAAGAGCGCTGAGCATTTTGGATTCAACATCTTTTTTTTTAATGCAGTTCCGAAAAAAGCAGAAATACAAAGTTATGAGCTTGCTAGCCAGCGTGCTTTCCTCATGGCTGAGGACTATCTGATTTAAAAAACAGATGGCATAATACTGAGTTTTGACACTAATGTTGGAGCGGTACAAGAGCCTCTCCACCTCGCTGCACACTACTCCTTTCATATTTGGATGTTTGTGAAGTAAAGTCTCCAGCAGGTAGGAAGCTTTAGTGGCTATTTTATTCTGAGGGTCTCCCAGTTTATTTACCAGCAGAACAAGCAGAACTTTCTCCTGCTCAGGCTTGTTACAGAGGAGCTCGTGAGCGACAGCCAGTGCTCGCGCTTTTGTTGCAGTCAGAGAATCACGGCTCAGCATTTCTAGTGCCTGCACAAACTCTGCCACTTGTAGTTTCAGCTGATGCTCAAAATACCACAGTATCAGCCGTCTGTCTCTCGAGTCCCTGTTCCCACTTGCCATCTTTCCTATGTTGTTAAAAGGATGCTGTGAAAAAGATGATAGTTTACGATTGTCTGGTAGCAAATCTGATACGAGAAGCTCCTTGAAAGTATCCAATGCCATGAGGTTCTGCTGCTTGCTGCCTTTCTTCTTTATGAGGTTTACCAGGTTCTCCACAAACTGAAGACTGTGGACAGCACTGTCCTGAATGAGAAGGGTCATAGCTGCCAACCTGTCAGCTAAGGTACCTGATGACACAACAGTTTTCATCCACGCAGAGGAAGACCCCTTCTGGTAATTTGTCTTATTCTTATACAAATCTGTCTCGTGCTCGTACAACTTTTGAGCCAAGGCCTTATACTTGGACAGAAGCGCCTGATCTTGCGGTTCAGAAGTGAATTCGCTGGTGTATTCCAGATCATACCATTTGCTCCCTGGTTTGATCAGTAACACCTGCCTAGCATGAAATTCAAAATCTTCTTCCTGCCGCTCTTTCTTTACTGAAAGGTGCTGGTCCTGATCACAATCTGCTTTTTTTTTCTTACTGTCTTTCCTGCTGGTCGTTTGTTCTTTGACTTTTTTCCCCTCTGATGAAGAGGCACTAATCTCCTTCTTGCTCTTCCCTTTCTTGATGGGCTTCTCTTTCCTCTGGCTGCCACCACCACCCTCTGCGCCGTCCTCATCCTCCACCACGAGGCAGCTTTCCGCGTACTTGCCGAGCCCCAGGGAGCTCACGAACGCCTCGAGCTCCCCGGGCTTCAGGTCGTCGACGATCGCGTCCTTCTTCCCGCCATCCACGATCTCCTGCTCCTCGTCCACGCCGTACAGCATGAGGTAGTCTTGCTGCGGGCGACAGCGCGCGGCCGTTACGCGCCGCCAACGGCCGCCATGTGCTCGCGCACCCCTCGCTTTCCGCTTACCTTGGTGCCGCCGAGGCGCAGCACCTCGTCCAGCCTGAAGCCGTCGCCATCCTCCTCCTTCTCCTCCTCCTCCTCCTCCTCCTCCGCGCCGTCGCTGCCGCCGCTCCCCTCGCTGTCCCCGCTCGCCTCGCTGCCGCCGAAGTCCCACAGCGCCGCCGCCATCGACGC
>JAWLRI010001063.1:4204284-4252386 GCA_034781795.1 Crypturellus tataupa
CGTGCTCCGGCGCGGCGGGCAGCTCCCTGCTGCGGCACCTGCTGCTCAAGCTGCGGGCGAGCGGGCCGCTCACGGTGGCCGAGTACATGCGGGAGGCGCTCACCAACCCCGCGCAGGGCTACTACACCCGGCGCGGCGGCATCGGCGAGAGCGGCGACTTCGTCACCTCGCCCGAGTTGAGCCAAGTGTTCGGGGAGGTAACGGCCGCCGCGGAGCGCGGGGCCCGAGCTGAGAGCCGCTCCTTGCCTAGGGCGCTTCTCCATAGATTACAGAGAGACAGTCGTCATCTCGCCTTGTTTTTCCATCTGAGCTCTATAACTTCTCCAAAGAATATTAGTGCGGCTCATGCATGGTCGTGCATAAACATATGGCCCTCAAGGAAGGGCCGTGTGTGCATACTTGCATACATGCTTGGGTAGTGACCCTCATTTTTGACATAACTTAAGTCCTCTGGATGCATCAGACAGGAAAAGGTCCAACTCATTCACCAGGTGTTAAGCAGCTGCTGCTCAGCAAACAGCCCCTGCCGAGGAGCGGCTGAAAGCCAATAGATGCAGTGCCATCTATTACAGTAACTTCTCACGGCATCTTACGTTAAAAGTTTGAGACCACCACGTAATGCCCTAGTTATTATCAGGCAGAGGACTGGTGTCGCTTCCTGTAAATCGTAAAGATTTGTTTCTTGCTTGCGCTGTTTCCCTGTGGCAGCTGATAGGGATCTGGTACATCAGCGAGTGGATAGCCGCGGGCAAACCGAAGGCATTCCAGCTGGTGGAGCTGGGCCCAGGCAGGGGCAGCCTTACCGATGACATACTGCGGGTAAGTGGAACAAAAAACGTTCCCGACACTGAAAAAGACACTGAAACCTGAAATAAAGAATGAGACTGTCGACTGATATAGATTGCTGTAGAGTTTGAATCTTCTCTAGGAAGCCGGCCATTTCACTTAGTAGACTTGCAGCTTAAATGTTAATTTAGATAGATACTTGCTGCTTGTGCTTCAGTGAAGAGAGTGCGCCTCCAAGGGGAGCGTAGAACTTGGGCCTGTGCTTGGGTGCTTTGCAGACACACATACACACAGCTCCAAGTAAAACTTAATAGAAAGGGAGGGCAGGAATATTAGATTACAAATTATTTATAGGAAAGCATTATTCAAACTGGAAAAACACATAAGAGGGTGCTGCTATATGTAACTGGGAGGCCTTAGTGAGAGCAGCAGGAGGAGAATAGCAAAGAAGTGAACGTGTATAGTTTTTTTTTTGAGGATTTCACTGATATATTGCTTCTGAATTAATGCTTTCTGTTCTATCACTTTTGCATAGGTATATATTAATTAAAATATTTCCACTTTAAAAGCAGATTGCTGATGGGATTGAGCACCTCAGATGTTTTATTGTATTTACATTTGTTAATGAAAAAGAATTGTCACTAAGCACAGTGAAATACATAATACTGAGTACTTTCATTTATGGTGTTGGTTGGTGAGGGTTGAAGCACTCATCTCCTGAGGCAGGCAGAACATAGCACTAGAGGAACTACTTGCTTTAAGCCTATTATCATTTTAAATGAGCACATGGTATTACTGTGCTTACTGCTACTTAACACTTAGTCTTATTTGCCAATTTGTCTATAAGAAATTTAATAGTTTTTATTAAAATCAAGATAGGAATTCCTGCTTCCTTCTAGAAGACCAGTGAGAGGATTTTGCTAAGTGAAAGCCTCTGAATCTTGAATATAAATATGGAAGATAAATTGCCTGTTTTTCATTCTTAACCCTTTAATGTGACTGTGCCTAACGGAATTCATCTGTGTTTATAGGTCTTCAAGCAGCTTGCTTCTTTACTTAGTAAATGTGATGTTTCTATTCATCTGGTAGAAGTGAGTCCCAGACTCAGTGAGATCCAAGCACAGATGCTGACAGGAGGGAAGGTGCAGTCAAGCCCCAGGGATGACGCTGTTTACATGAAAGGCATTAGCAAGACTGGAATTCCCATTTCCTGGTACCGAGACATTCAAGATGTACCACAAGGTGAGGAAGTTGAAGGTGTTGATACAGGGATGGCTCCTCTCCCCCATTTGCCATTTTTGACAACTAAGGATATCTTTGCTAGCCCTTATAGCAGCTCCACAGTAAACAATATCCATATTAGCTCCTAGTTCCTGTGTGAGCCTGAGAGAGGATCTTGCCTCAGCTTCTCATAATGGTTACCACTTCTGACCATCTTGGTTTGGAACAGTAACTCCGTAAACTTCAGTGGTTCTTTGTGAGTGTCACTTACTGGCTTCACTGCCTTAACATTAGTACAGACGTTCAAAAATCCTAAAAAACATGCACTGTCAGCTAGCTGTGGAAACGTTATCTTTGATGCATAGCACTTTGAACTTTCAAGTGGAAGGTGCTATGAAAGCATCATGTTGAAACAAATACTTGAATTTATTCTCTTTTTCCTTTCCACAGGTTACAGCTTTTATTTAGCGCATGAGTTTTTTGATGCCCTGCCCATACATAAGTTTCAGGTATAGCAAGAAGATAATTGTGAAAGTGATCGTCTAGTTAGAGACCTTGCCTCTTTAAGGAAGAGAATTATGCTGCCATCTTGGACACATCCATTGACTATGGTAGAATACTTCTAACCAGACATAGCCAAATAAAGCTTAATTCACGTGGTAATTGTAAAATGAGTAAGTGTTCATGACTAGGAAAGATTTTTGTAAAAATATATATTTTACTTGGTTAAGTCTCAAGTTTCTTATGATTTATTCTACATTAATAAGAATTTAATTTCAATATTCTATGTATTACTAGCACCAAAGACAAGCTGAACTTTGAAGGTCTTTCATTTAAAAGGTGTAGCAAAACGAGGGCAATACCAAAACAAAACTAGTTAGGTTTTAGAATAAACACTTTCAATACCAATTTATTAATTAGTTTTATCAAAATCACTGTTAGAAGCAGGAAAGTCCTTTAGCAATTTAAGCATTGCACTAGGCCAAGGTACAAGCAGTAGAAGAGGCAGCATTTTCTCTGTAGTGTCATTTATTCTCTCTGAATATAATGAAAGCTGAAGTTGTTGACTGTAGGTCAGGTTCTAGCACAAGCTTTTACCAAGCCAGCTACTGGACTTAAATAGGAATAGATAATTGTGAGTAGCATGTTACATTCTTAAAATTCCTGTGAGAAATATGCTCATCTGATGCATTAGTGAAATCAAAGATGATACTGTGTCCCTGTTAGGACAGAAAAATCATTACTCTGCGCTCATTAAACAGAGAACAGAAAAAGGATGGCGTGAAGTGCTAGTTGATGAAGATCCAGAAGTTCCTGACCAGCTCCGGTTTGTCCTGGCACCGTCCAGCACCCCTGCGATGCAAAACTTTATTCAGGTAGGGTCATAACTACTAAAATTAATACGTAGATCATTAGTGACTCTTTCAGGTACACTTACTTCCGCTCAGTTACTTTGGCAGTAAGTTTTGCTTATGCTGGCCTTGTGATTTTTTAATTCTGCACTAGCCTGAAGAAACGAGAGAGCATGTGGAAGTGTGTCCTGAGGCTGGGGTCCTCATTCAGAGACTTGCCCATCGTCTAGAAAAAGATGGAGGGGCTGCTCTCATTGCCGATTATGGTCACGATGGAACCAAAACAGACACTTTCAGGGTAAGGCATACGACTACTGTACTCTAATCTTCTTATCCTTATTTTCAGCATTAATCTAATAATAAAAGAGTTCCTGCAAAAGGAAGTTTTTAAGTGGACATAATAGTAAAAAATGTATTATGCTGCAACCATAAGACATAGCCTTGTGGTACTGCTTAATCTGAAAATTTGAGATACATGTAGAAAGGGTTCAAAGTCATTTGCTCTCATACCTGACTTTAGTAAAGACTAAGTTGGGAGGAAAGGTAGCCCCAGCTCTGGGAGCTGGAGTACAGCAGTGCCCTCTCCCCATTTAATTCTCCAGGGATTCCGGAATCACAAACCTCATGATGTGCTGAAAGCTCCAGGTATGGCTGACTTGACGGCAGACGTGGATTTCAGCTACCTCCGCAAGATGACACAGGGAAGAACAGCCACGTTAGGCCCCATAAAACAACGAGAATTTTTAAAAAACATGGGCATAGACCTCCGTCTGCAGGTAATTGATAGCGCTGACAGATACAAATACAGTTCTAATCCACAAGTGATACTCAGAAGCAGCAAGAGCTTCATTTAATAATCTGGCTTTACACAAACCTGTTCAAAACACGAGGTTTTTCTGAGACAGCAAATATTTTCTTTCTCTGAGATGCTAGTTGCTCTGGAGCTGTCAAAGTGAACTGATTGTATTATATCCAAGAGCTTCCCATGCAAATGTTTGCAACATGCATTGATGTATGAGGTCCAGCAGGACCCTGCCACTTCCCCTGGACCTCATTCCCCTGTTAAATTGGTGCAAGTAAAAAGATGCATGAGGAGATGCTGGGCATGAGGGAATATGTCAAAGCAGGGCAGGTACAATATGCCTTCTGTTTTCTTTCTAGGTGCTCCTTCAGAATTCACAGGACACGGCAACACAGGAGCAGTTACGTCATAGCTACGATATGCTGATGAATCCCAAGAAAATGGGAGATTGTTTTAATTTTTTTGCCCTGCTGCCTCATCACAGACTTACACATCCTGACCAGAAAAATGATCTCCAACCAAGAGCTCCCCTAGTCCCTGTTGCTGGCTTTAGTGAACTCTCACTGAAATAAGTGCAAAATGCCTGGTGGTGGAAACTTTTAGGAGCAATTTATTAAAATAATCAAAGGAAACTAAATTGAATCCTCTGCATTTCATGGTTTCCCATACTTTGTAGTACTGTACTCAATGACTAACTAGATTTGCAGTAAGGAATTACACTATTCAAAAGCTGTCTTTGAACTGAAAGCAGGGGAAGTGTCACACTCCAGGCACTTTCTTCATGACAGTCCATGCTTGAGGGCTTGGACCCACAGGTTGTGAGGAGAGCTATATTGAGTAAAGTTACTGCAAAGCACCTACGGCAATGGACCTACTCAAAGGGGTGTGGAGAAAGAGAAAACTTGCACCTGCAGAAACAAGTGGATGCAGAACAGAGAACCAATAGCCCCTCTCACTTGTCTTGTTCTAGATCCAAAGACAAGAACTCACCCCTGGAATCAAGTTAAAGCAGTTCTCCCTGGGCTCATGATAAAGGCAGGTGAGGATGCTTCCAATAGACCCAGCAGGGATGCCTGTACAACACACAATATTCACTGACACCCCTACACTCTTCATAAAGGTACCTTCAAGATAACTGTGCAATGCGGTACTAGACACACAGCTACTATTAACAGGAACTCCTAGAGCTGAGTTCAGACAAATGACATGCACAAGTGAAATAAAAGATTTAGGAAGGAGTATTTTAAGTGGGAGAGAATCCATGCAGATAAAAAACCAAGTATGATAGGGAAATAAATTTTATTTTCAAGCTTATCAGAGGATATTTACAAACATGGGGATGTATAAAAATATAAAAGTACTTGACAGTGTCCTTTTGAGGCTATAAATTTTACATGAGCTTCTTTTTGTAGCATCATAGCACTATTTCTTGAATGAATGCAAATTAATTGATGTAGGGGTAAGGATATTAAACAACATATCTTACTGCTGTCAGAGTTTTCAGTAAAGGTAGAAAAAAAGGGAATAATGTCTGCTATTCCTACTACTCAATGAAGTAACTTTCTAATATATGTCTGATTTTTTTGGTTCTTCAACTACTAGCTTGTGGCTTCTAGCATCTGTCCCTGTCAGCCTGCATGGATTGTCAGGCACTCTACTCCAAAACCTTGATTTTTTTGTCTGTTTTTTTTCCTTTTTTTTCCTTCTTTTAAATAAAATTTGAACAATAAATAGCTGATTGCTTAATGGTCTGGAGCAGAGCAGCCTTCAGGGGACAGACTCCAGCCAGGCTTTTTACTTCACTGTTGTCCCCTCCCCTGTCCCTGTTGTGTTTTTCAAACTGAGCTGTTTCCTTTCCCTTAACGAAAAGCAGGAAAACCTGAAATGACGCTCCAGAGGGCAAAAAAAAAAAAAAAAAAAAAGAAGTTTAAAAGCAGAAAATATTTACATTATTCCAGGTGGGATGGAAGAGAGCAACGGCTTCACTGAAACTTGGTCACTTGATTGGTGGAAGTTAGAGAGTCAGACCTGGGCAAATACTAATTAGCCCACCAATTTCAGAGGTGATTATTCTGGTTCTAAAGGTACAAAAATAGTGCCTCTCTCAGAGAAGCATCAATCCTGAATCCTTGCCAGCCTTGACAGGAGAGCAAGGTTAAGGGACAAATTCTGCCCATTTTAAATTCCTTCACACTTTAGATAGCGTAAAAAAGGCGAGAATGACACTCAGTGCAGGCGCGGCATGGACTGCTGCCAGGCAGGGCCCCTGCACAACCTGAGAAAATAAAGGGTGCTACAAGAAAGGGTGCAGGGGGTGAAAGGGCCAGGACGCTCTGCCCACAGGTGGCCCTGCAGAGCTGTCACAGAGTCTACATTGAGTGTCTTGCACAGACTCCAGTCCTGCACTCAGCTTTTAGCAAC
The DNA here is from genome assembly GCA_034781795.1 of Crypturellus tataupa. Classification (NCBI taxonomy): domain Eukaryota; kingdom Metazoa; phylum Chordata; class Aves; order Tinamiformes; family Tinamidae; genus Crypturellus; species Crypturellus tataupa. Next base: position 4,210,867 of record JAWLRI010001063.1, read on the forward strand.
TTTGACACCTGCAGAAGGCAGCAGCAGTTAGATGAAAGGCAGCAGGAGAGGGCAGGGCAGGTTGAAGGCGCAGCCAGATGTGCTGGTGGGTAACGCACCCCTGCAGGTCCCACTGATTTCCCCGCCAGCCAGTGGCATAACCAGAAGCATCTGCTGGCCTTATAGATAATCATAGAATTTTTCAAGGTCGCTGTCAGCTTAGAAACAGAATCTGCTTGACTACTTCCAACTCAACAACAGTAGGAAAAAGACAGACAGACAGACAGACAATACCTGTAGGAGAAAGGAGCTGCACTCCAAAAGCTCTATTACCTTTGCAGCTCAAGCCTGTATCAGTACTAGAAAGGTATTTTGAGCCAAGCTCCAGTTAAGCTGCCTGGTACCACCTCAGGAATATATGAACAGCCATCTAGCATCCCCACAGCACAAAACTGTTATCCCACAAACAAAGCAAAAATACAAACCCACTTCTGTATTTTTAAAGTAGGAAAAAACAAATCTTCCTCTTACATCCACCTGCATTTAGCATAGAAGGTCTCAAACTTCCTTGAAACATCACCCACTTTTACCTGATAGGCTATTCCTCCGAGAGAATTATTTCCAAAGAAAATTGCTGCTTCTACTCTTTTGTGCTGCAAGTCTAGCATGTGGTTGAGAATATAGCAGCTGAGGTGCATGCAAAACCTGAACCACGAGTTGGTTTTGGAGTCTCCATCCAGCTCATAACATGGAGAGAGGGCAGGAGGGGCTGCAGGTTAAGGTGGGAGGCAAAGACCCTTCCTCCACAGTCCAGCTACCCCGGTGCAACTGCTGATTTAACAGTCACTGTAACTCTGCTCAAAGTTTCAGAGCAAAGACAGAAGTTAGCAGGATACGAACTGCTCTTGACATGTAAGTCCAGGAAACCTTTAAAAATTCTTTTAAAAATCAAAAAATAATTACTCAAAATAGGAGAAAGCTGTATATAATTTCCCCTCCGCCCTTTCCATTCTCCCACCTCCTTTTGCTACGAGCAGTTTCTTCAGACTGAAGGATGTGCAGCATCAGGTCTCGTGTGCTCTGTGCGCTACTGGGGCACTTCTAAGGTGAAATCCCTGTGGCCTGGACACGTGCCGGCCCTGCAGAGCAGCATATTGTATCATAGGTGATTGCTCTGCTTTAAGAGGCAGAAGAAAGGACTAGCATAGCTTTGATTGTCATCTTTTTAGATTGTCAGCCAGCTCTTCAACAGGAATGTAAGAAGTTGTGGGGTTTTCTTTCTTCAGGTATCTGGGAAAAAAGTTCAGTTAGGGCAAAGACAGATGCATTTAACTGTCTCAAGAGCAGCAAATTATTCCTTTGTCTGTGAAGCCGTATTCAGTCCTAAGCCACCATGCTTTGCTATTAGTCAAGGTGTTTCACACTGATTTCCTTTTACAGTCTCTTTCCATGATGCACAGTCTAGTAAATGGCAGATGTATCTAAATAACAGAAAACAGTTCTCTTATGGCCTTATACATCGGGATTAGGAAACCGTTACAAAATTCTTATTGCATAAACTACAAAAAAAAAAGGAAAAAAAAAAACCTCACACAAAGCAACAGTCTGTATGCATTACACCTTAGCATGGGCTTGTGGCCGCACAGCCTGGTGATGTGTTATCCAGCAGGGCTATCCCACCATCTAGCAACTATTTGTAGCTGAAGTCAGAGATGGAGCAGCGCTTGCCAGATGACAGACTCTACCCCATGCCAATGCAGTATCTGTGCAGTTCTGTAGACTACGTGAACAGCACTCAAAGAGCAACAGTCGTTCCAAAACTTATCTTCAGTTTGTCTGGAGTGCCCTTCTTTGCTGCAATTTAGTGTAACAAATAACTCAAGGGTCTTCCTCCATGTCATCTGGGTTGGGAGCCATGATGAAGTGCTGGGGGTACTCAAGGTGGTGCTCGGAAGCGTGCTCTTTCCAGCGCGCGTCGTCACTCTCGTGCGTGATGTAGCGCTCCCCAATGCGCGTTTCAAATTCTCTGAGATCAAGCCAAGTCTGATAATCCTAAACAGTAAACAAGATTCAACACAGCAGTTTAAGACACAGCAACATGGCATTCCCAAGGAGAAAATAAACAATGTCTATTTTTAATATAAATAACCAGGAAATACAACAACAGTATGGATTCCGAAGTCAAACCGAGCATGTGCAGCAGAACAGTTCAAAAAGAAAGAGGCTAGCATCTAAGACACTGCTGGTAAAATCTATGAACATTTTTCTAGACTAAGCAGTATCTAAGCTATACTACCATTTTAAATTTTTATGTGTACATACATGAAATACTACAATGTTCATAATCAATTTGTATTTGCCCCTCAATGTCTTTCAATTTATTTGTGTGCATGCACATATACACACACAGACACAGTATTATGAGACTACTGTGAAAAGAATTCAAGTCGAACCATCATATAAATTCTATTTCAAACCACAGTCTCCTAAAAATGACTGCAGGTTGTAGCACACACTTGTGCATCCACTTGAACACTGAACTGCATTTCAGTGGAGCTCCAGGTACCCATCACTGCCAGCATGCAGGAAGCAGGTGAAAACTTTATGGCAGTATCAGGCAGGAAATGAGAAAAGGAATGGTGAGGGGAGACAAAATTTCACCCAAATGAATCAGCCATTAAGAGATGGGCAGAATCCTAGAATGCATAAAATATTAAGTTAAAAGTTTTGGATAGAAACAGTAATAGTATCAGGCTTTGTAAGTCCCTGAAGCATTTCATCCAAAAATCTTTTCACTCATAGAGAACACAAATTTTAAAACCATATTAAAAAAAAAAAAAAAAAAAAAAAAAAAGTTGGTACCCTACCTGCAACCACGGGTGACTAAGGGACTTGTCAACACTGAAACGTTTTCTCATCTTCACTTGAAGTAAATTATTTATTAAATCAATAGCTGTCAAAAACAGAGCAAGTAAATTACTTTGTTCAAAATAATTTTAAAAACTCAGCAAGAGTTTTAACAATTAACCTTGTAAACTTCTGTAAACTTCTGGGATGTTTAAATTTGACAAGTGAGTTCACCTAAGGTACAAAATAAACTTCTGCATCCAATTTTGAATCCAATTCTTTAATTATATTTGAGTTTAAACCAAACACATTTTAAGAGATCAGTGCTCAGCAAATATTCATGCAAGACATAACTTTCCATTGGGATTTTTGAAAGAGTGAACTAAGTCTACTTTTTATCAGGACAGAAAATTGCAATTGTGCAATAAACTTTTTTATCAACTTTTCTTACTGAATTTCTTGACTCCCAATCCCATTGAAAATGATCCAAAACACCAGAATTGCCGATTTATGTTTCACAAACACAGGTCAGCATGTATTTACTCCTCTGGGCATGGTCTGCAGTAACCAATAATTTTCACACTCCTGAGTCAAACTTGTGGTTTAAAAATTTGAATGAGTTATATGCAGATAAAGACACTGTAATAGAGGGAAAAAAAAAAAAAAGAAAAGTTCTTTACCTTCACTAGAGATTTCCTTCCAGGGATTTGGTGGGTACATAAATGCTGCATTTTGAATCTGATCATTTATATCTTCATCTTCATTGAACGGGAATGTACCACTGAGGCTCACATAGACAATGACTCCTACCGACCACATGTCTAGCGAGCGGTTGTAGCCTTTACTTCTGAGCACTTCAGGGGCGAGATAAGCAGGAGTCCCCACCACCGAGCGCCTGAAAGATTTTTCACCAATGATACGTGCAAAGCCAAAATCACAGAGCTTCACCTGCAACAGAAGCATATTTCAAACTGAGAAATCTCCGGTTCACCTCCCAAGTACACAGTTGCCCAAGACCAGGGTGCTGCTGGGTACTGTTTCTGCCACTAGTTACATCTGGTGTACACTAAATAAACTGCAATTTAAAGTCTCAAGCAGCTGGCTTATGAGGCTGTGAATAAACCACACTCGAGGAGACCTGAACTGGTCTTCTTCACACAGCCACAACTGAGCAAGCAAAAGTAAACTCTGCTTCAGATCCAGAATCCATAGTGAATCCAAGTGAACAAGGCACATGAATTCCAGCCAGCTCACATGTCTCTTAACTATATTTCATCATTTATCCAGGGAAGTCTTATGCAGAAATCACAGGCTGATTTTTTGCCAGGGCTCAAACCCAGCTAACCCTTGGCAGAAGAGACCCAGAAGCTTCCAAAGAGAAGTATCAACACCTGTTGCCTGCATTGATGCTCAAATCTTCCTGGTTCTGTGAAAGCTTATATTGAAGGCAGTAGACAAGCTCTTGTACAGATAGAAGGTCCACAGCAAGTCCATCACTAAAACCAAGTTAACAAACCCTCCTCCCAGAGTACAGGAGAAAGCAGTGCACCAAGGGCATCCAAGTGGCTTTCCTGAATCCACTCCACATAACAATAAGCTCGTCGAACCTGAAGCATTTCCTTGAAGTACTACTACAAGTAATGGCAGACTAAGTCAGTTAACTGTGGTTCCCTTTCAGTTGCAGTGGCTATATTTCCTTAACAAAGAGCAATGAAAATGGATAAAGATTTTTCATTTTTTAATTTTTACTCACTTGTGGGAATGGTTCTGCTGATGCTAGTAGTACATTTTCTGGTTTTAAATCACAGTGCACAATATTCTTGAAATGTAAATTCCTCAAAGCAACAAGTATCTACAAAATATAATGAACATTTCCAAAACCAGTCAGCTGACTGAAAATGTCTTAAATATCTAAAGCCACACACTCTAAGTAGCACGATAACTTGTATCTGCACAGGCTTTAAGAGTTAAACCAGTTAAACAGCACAAGTAATATTCTTGCTACCATATCAAGACTCACAACTGACGGTTTTTATTTTCCTTTTTAACCTGAAGGTAACAAGCTGGGTCTTTCTGAACACTAAACTTTCTGATGAGCATCTTTGAATGTCCATAATTTTGTATTTTAGGGAAGGAGGGCAAAATATACAGAATTCTTTCTCTATTTATTCAAATTCCATTAGCTTAGCACCACCTGTGCTGTCTCTCCAAAATAACTGTACAGGAAGCCTCTTCTCTGAACTCCCCTCCCAAATAATTATGGGAGACAAATCTAGCCTATCCTCTGGAGAAAGAGGGACGGAGCACCAACCTGCGTGACCATGAACTTTGTTATACGCTCTGGCAGCCGGCTTTTCTCACTAGAAAGAATCATCTCCAGCATATCGCCATGCAGCTTCTCCATCACAACAAAGACCCGCTCCGGGGTTTCAAACATACATTCCAGGTTTACAATCCCAGGGTGGTGCAAATTCTAAAATAAAATAGTACAAGCACATCAGTAAAGTTGAAGCATGAAGCTGTATTCTGAATGATGCAGGTATTTTGAACTACAAATTGAAAAGTATTTAAGGGGAGAGTTAGAGATAAAAACAAAATACCTGAGGCAAAAAGCTAGTTAAAGCATGCCAGCTATCAGCATTAAGACTAATTTGTTTGTCACTAATTACACAAAGCTATTTTATAGTTAAAACACTCAGTAGCCTGAGTACAGAACACAAGAATAACATCCACAGATCTGTGGGCCAGGAGTGGTGATCAGACAACCAAAAAAATCACACACATTTTTGTGCTACCCAAGGGAGACATCACATAATCCCAAAGTACACACGAATCTCTTACAGGGAGTAGATACTACCACCAATTTATCTACTCCATCAAATATTCAGAAACTCCTGTACTTGTGAGTTTCCCTCTTACAGAATTCAGAAGTCGCACAGATTTAGAAATCAATTCAGAGCATTTACACACATTAAAAATAATCTTATTAATGACTTATTTGAGAAATTGTTATGTGATCTAGAAATACATCTATACCTGGAGAATAGCCACTTCATTACGAAGCTGACTTTCCTGTTTGGTTGGAAACCTCATCTTGTCGATGACTTTGATAGCCACATCCCTTCCAGTCTTCCTATGTTTTCCTAAAAAGAAAATTAATGTCAGACATCAAGAAACAGAGCAATTCACAGCTATAATATATACCAGCAGAAATTCTTTTGGAAGAAACAGGTATATTTTGTACAAGTGTAGAATACATCAATATTATATTTAAATTTACAACTGGTAAAGGAGTAAAAAGAAGTGATTTACCTGAACGGAAAAGCTGTAGGTAAGTTTAAATCGGCTACTATTCTGCTGTCAGGCAGCACACGGACCTCAAGGCACATCAAGTGAAGTCTTCCCTCACACAAGTGACTTGCAAATTGGCAAGTGCTACTGAAACTTACACAATCCTGTCTCTCAGATTTAAAAAAAAAAATCAGGACAAGTGTGAAGAGAATCTACAGAGTCCTCTCCAGTTGTTTTCAGCAAATGCTTTCATGGGCTCCATGTGCACAGGAGGTAATAGCTGATACTATGGGAGTGCAGGGTAGCTCCATGCCATGAAGAGGAAAAGATTAACTTCCAGATGGTAGACTACTGCTATCAGAAAGCTCTAAAAGACTATGCTAAGGTAAAAGTGCTAATAATGCCAAATACTTCTTGCTGCAACTTGCAACAGCTGATTGAGAAACATTTTGCAATACAAGGATATTTCAAGGGCTAAATGACTAGCTGTAACTACTTACACATGTTCTCCGTAACTGCTGTTTTCTTTCAAATCAGCAAGATGAATGGAATCACGTACTGAAAGACCTTGACAATCTACAATTAGAACTAATCTAAAAAAAAACAAGTCTGAGGCAAAAATGCAGTTAAGTGTCTGTTCGAAGACAGGCTTGGAAGCTACTTTAGGAAGAGGGATCACACACAGAGCTACAACACAGGCAATTCTAGCGCCCCAACTAGGCAGAGCTACAGAGAGCAGAACTTCTTGCACTGGCTCCTGTCCCAGCTTGGCCTCACCTGCTGCTCAGCGCCAGCAGCTTGGGCAGGACACGGGAATTGCTCCTGAATGCTGTTCCATGGGACACCTAATGGACCTGCCTTAAAGGACATCAGGAATAAAGGGCCAAAACCAGGTTGACCTCCACTGCAGAAAACATGGCAGATATAGAGACACGGCTCAAGTTCCAAAAGGGTGCAACGAGGCTGCCAAATAGTCTTAAAGATCAAAGAGCAAAAAGTAGTTAGAAGAAAATTACATTAGTCCTAATAAAGGGATTAAACTACAAAATGTACTATTACATGAAGCAGCATAAAACTAGAAGTCTGGGAAAACAGACTGATCTAGGGAGTTTTGTCATTCTGTATCTCTTAAAAATAAACCAGCAATTTTTAGGAATAATATTGGAAATCATTGCCATTATAGTTAGCAGGATTTTAAAATTCCCGAATTCAGAGAAACTAATTCCGATTTAAAAATTTCAAAAAATTCTATCAAAATGTAGCAGAAATATCATTAGTTATGAATCAGATGCTAAACCCAGGAGACAAATACTGGCTTTCAAGAGATGTGAAACACAAAACTAACAGAGTATTTACTACAGAAACTAGACTAGAGCTAAAACTGAAAATGAAGAAAGAATAACAGAAATCCTTTTCCTATGCAAAGCACTACAATGGTATAATAGTTCATGAAAAGTTTACATCAGTAAGAAAGTGCCAAGAGCTTCTTTTTATCCCTCCACATTTTTCAGACTCTTCAAAATTAATCAAAAAAATTGAAAGGAAAAAATAAATAAATAAGGAGCGGGGAGGAAACAGCTATCACTGAAAGAAACTGTATATCATTATCTTTTAATTACTGATTTTCAACTTGTACAAGCTGAATGTTTGTCTAGAATTTTAGAACAGAGGAGAAAAAGGGGCTCAGATCTTGTAATAATTAAAATGCTTCCTGTAAAGTATTGGGATGCAGCAAAAGCACCCCCCTAACTTCATCTTATTTCTTCAAATAAAGGGGTTTGTTGTTACTATTTCTGCAAGCGTAAAGAGCTGTGGAGAAGAAAGTACTATAAATTAGCAGATCTAGTCTCCCAAACACCAGCAACAGTTAAGCAATGTGTGGGGACAAGCAAAAGAATGATGGAATTTTTTTTCCCTCTTTCAGCTTTGGATGTGGAAGGGAAGACAACCTCTCAAGAATGATGTAAACCAGATGATCAAAGTTTTCTGAAGGAGTAGACAATTCAAATGCACAATTAACACAGAGAAGAATCAAAGCCACACTGTTTTCTGACTAGAAAGACAACATGACAAAAGTAGAAAGGTTCCCACACTTAATTCATTAGTTACCATTTTTTCCTCCTTTCCAGCTTTACAATCTTCTCTACACTTTGGATAGAATATGTGGGATAAAAAGGAGAGTGATCTAGTTCAGATATTATGTTTCTAGTTTTTATTTTGTTCATAACTTACAAAGAAGTTTTAATATAAGATTTTGTATAAAAGACATGATACAGCTACATCTGAAACCCCAAACTGACATCTCTTCAAGAATATTTTTTCTCTTTATCCTGCTGCAATGAATTGCAGAAAACAAACTCTTGTTTGTGTCAAAGCACAACCTAGAAAAAAAAAGTATCTTACTGCTTTCAGTTGCATTTCTCAGATACCAATTAAAAAAAAGGTACAACCAATAGCCTATATCATATCAAAATATAACATATTCTCTAAACTGTTTTTGATGTTAATGCATTACATCAAACATACAAAATGAATTGTAAGAAACAAGTAAATAAAAATGCAAAGAAACTACATCAGAATAATTCTATTAGTTTTTTGGGGTTTTTTTATTAAACAGGATAAATTTTATCTACACAGTCCAGATTCAGCTAAACAAATATAAAAAGTGTAATTATATCAAGTAAACACACCCTCCACCTTAACTACATGCATTAAAGAACCTACTATAATTTACCTCCATAGACAATGCCAAACTGACCAGAACCCAGAACTTCGTCAGCAAATATCTGGTAAACGGAGCTGATATCCTAATGCATGTAAAAATAAAATAAAATAAATCATTTTAAAAAAATCAAGAACAATCAAAATGCTCATAAGCTTATTGGTTAGTACTAGTTAAGCTGTATTAAAATCATATGTTAATCAAACCAGGTAAAGGATGTCATCATTACCCCAAATAGAAGCAGGGGAGGAAGAAAGTATTTTTCCTAAAGAAGTTCTGCTTAGCTGTGCTGCATGCAAGAACATGCACTTATATAAATCAAGAGCTTGCTGAGTGAGGAGATAATTCTATTTCAATACATAACAAAGAATTCTTTAGCTACAGCATATCCTGGTGTTGTTTTCTCCTTGAGATACTATAAATTACTTTGGAGTACCCTGAGAAATAAACAATATTGCTACATGATATATATGACTCACCACATTCTCCTGGACTTGGCAGTTTGAAACAGAGATGCTGAGAGATAACTCCTCTGCAATAAAAGAGAACATATAACACAATAAGAGAACGAGATGTGCAGCCTTCGATTCTAAAAAAGAAATGTTTATTGACTTATAACTTGGTCATGGTGAAAGGATTATCACTGATGTTATGCAGAAACATCATACTCTTGAACTCAAAATTCACAGATTGATTAGGTAAATCTCTCTGTTTGGGGAGAGGATGCTGGAAATATTTGTCCATTTTTAATCCTATCCTCAATTACATAAGCAGTAAAGCATTACAACTGTGTACAGTGTAAAGAGCTGGAGATCAAAAGCAATAAGACGATGGTAGTTGTATCACAGCTCCTTGAACTAGCAAGAATTTCTGGTGGTTATCAGAAAAATATAAGAAAAGGATTAGTAGATGATTTATATTTAAATATGGTTACTAACTTTCTGCGGCATCAGGATATACATAAATAATGCACAGAGATAAGTCAAGAGAAGGAAGCACTCAGGCAAAGCAAATAACAGAAGACCTGAAAATTTAACACACATACACGACAATCCTAGTTTCAGGAATAAACTATAGACTTCTGTCAATCTCCATAAATTAAAAGCGTATTTAAGAAGTGTAATCTGATACTCTGCAAGTAGAAGTATCAGATGCAGATAAAGAACTTTTCAGCAGGCAGTAGATGTAGACATGCAGTTCTCATCGCAGGAATAACATCGCAATGCACAGAGAGAGAGAAGCATAGAGTCAAACACACCCCTTTGCTTTTGACTTCAAGAGAAAGATCAAGCTTCTCAGACAAGTGGACACCTCAAGTTTGCTATATTAACTCTCGGAAACAGAGAAGAGTTTCCAAGGAAGAAGTTTACAGAACTTCCTTTCCAAGGAAGAGTTTCCAGAGAAGAGTAATCTGCATACAGGTAAATACAGAATATACTACAGATTTATTAGCATTCTGGAAAGAGCCTTTATCACTTAGGACTGCACTTTTTACTCTACAAATTGTCAGAGAATGAATAAAATGCCTGTATCCGATTTTTGTCACCTACACTTTAAGTCAAAAAAGTGACTTAAAGTCACAAATACTATTTCTCAGAAATAAAGTTTCTCTGAACACTGCATCTGAAATATAAAATGGAATTACAGCTATCCATGTATCTACTGATTATTGTTTTCTCCTCTAGAATAGCCAAGCTCACACTTCAGTAAGAGCATAGGACATAGATATATGGGAAAATAAGCAAAAAAGCATACAAAATTACTAAGGACAACACATATATGACAAACTGCAGCAAGACTGAAATAAATTAAGGAGGAAATGAAAACATCACAACTTCTGGAACTGCTTAAAAGAACACATTAAAACCTTGTCCATGGATGTCTGGAGAGTAGAAAATATCTGTTGTCTTACTCTAGGTAGAGGTTGAGTTACTCCCTCCAAATAAGTTGATTTTTCTTAGGTTCTGAAATATGTAAGAATAATGACTGAAAATGTCATGTATTTTTGTCACGTATTCATGTATCTAAAGAAATCAGTATACTTAATGCCAGAATTCATTAACATTCAATATGTAAATCTGTACCAGGTAATAACTCACTGATTTTTCCTCTGCCTCTGCCTTTAACCTCCCCTTTCTCAGCTCAGAAACACCTTATGATGCATTTTTATGCATTTTTACACTTTATGATGCCAGGTACAGGGGTGAGGAAGGAATTTTTTTCCCTCTGGGTCAGACTGGAAGGGCACACTAACTTTTTGATACTTCCTTGCTAAAACATAGCACTAATTGACTCACTAGTGCCTTTTGGCTATTTTCACCTGACTTTCACTGCTGTTGCAAGTATTTCCAGTACTAGCAATGTCCTTCTCCTTTCCTCCTCTTTTTCTAAGGGTTTCATGGCTCACAGAGTGAAAGGAGGAAGAACAGATACTTTGTTGGCATTTCAGAATTTAAAAATCAACTTATCAGCTGGTCTAAAATGGCAAAAACACCATTCAAACATTCATAATAGTTTTTATGATCCTACAACCCTGATCATGCTAAAATACTTGCCTGCCTCTCTCCCTTTATCTCTATTCCCTATCACTTCCAAGTTCTAAAATAAAAATGTGATTATTTATTATTACCTATTATCTGGACAATCATCTTTTTTTTCTCTGCAAAAAGTAAACAGTCTTTGCAAGTCCCTCAGGAACAGTATATATTACATGTTAAAAAGCAGAAAGAGCTTTAGCATATGTATTGAAACTAATACAGAAAGTGAAGTTCTGCAGATATGAAAGGCCAGTTTTCAGAGACCTTTTCACAAAGTTACATTTCACATACAACTTTCATCCCTGTAAATAAACACAAATGTCAGTACAGACACTTGTTTCTTTACTATTTCAGGCCCTGGTTTTATGTGCAGGTGCTTATAATTAGCATCTACTTATTTTTAACTGTTGCTGATGTTACCATTCATTCAGAGTAAACAGGTATTACAGACAGAAACTAATCCTGCCAGTAGGCACATAGGTAAAAGATGACAAAGGAGTAGCTAGAAGACAAAAGGAAACTAGAGAGCAGAAGCACAAGCCTCAGTACAGGATGCAAGTGAATGCTGTCACGAGGAATTCAAGAGCTGCCTGAGGAGACCACAGTGTGGCTTATAATGAATTTGATCCTATGCTAGAGGAAGAAAGGGAAGCCATCAAAGGAAGAAAAGGGTATTTTTTTCCTAGTACTTGCAGTTCAGCAGTTCTCTCTCCCACTGGCAGCATTTACATTTCATCACTAGTTCCTTTCCTCCTCCTTTGCTACAGAGGCATCTCGCAGACTTTAAAGAATGACAGCAGATAATACCAGAAGGCATTCAAATCTAGCTCTTTCAGGTTAGATATATTTTTAAAGTAGGTTAAAAATACTAAAAGCATGATTTTTTATTTTTTTACATCAAGTCACTATGTGTTTTTATACTTCTATGATAAAGCTTTGTAAATATGCATTGTATTGAAAATCTGATTCTCAACTACTGCTCGATGCTACAACAGATGAAAAGGTTTCCACATACACAAATTTGAGAGCCAATTTCTAGAAATTTGTGGAAAATTCTGAACCTAATTTAGCAGCGAACAGATACATATGCTTCATTCTATATAATCGTTTTGCTGAAATGGAATCTGTATTAACAACAGCTTCAGAATATGAATAATAGTGCCTTGTCTGCCTGCTTACTGTGATCTTTTCCTTGTCCTGCGGCAGTACAAACGCTAGCTTGAGGAGTGACTGGCATCAAAGCCTGGCGAATGGCTTTCTCCCAGCCCTGAGCTACGTCAAGTCCAACTCCGGTGGCAGCAAGAACAGGACTGTGATGGCTGCTGCCATTGTTTTCTCCAACAAAGTACACCATGGTGTCAGTGATGATCTCAAAACAGTATGGGTTGCTGCCCTGCACCATGTTTGAAAAATCTCGAGGCTGAGTCACCTGGAGAATTTCTGAAAGTGGAATCTCCTGAAGAAAAATATTAAAGATTAAAAAAAAAAAAAAAAAACGAAAACATAGATAATACTTTAACATACTGATGTTCCAAAATTAAAATGTTTGTAAAGAAATCAAATGCAAATATATCAGAAATTAAATAACAAGCTTTGTAACTAACGACATACTGTACACAACCACTGATCTCCCCACCTTCTGAACTCTTCCATATATTCCTCTAAAGACTTCCAGCCCCGCCACAGTTCTCTCTGTACATTTATTATTCTCTATGCATACTGTATTTATACAAATGATGCATAAGTATAAAATGCCCCTATAGTTTACACAGCTTAATTAAACATGACCATGATGGTAGCAAGGAGCGGAAGATGAAACGACAACATAATGAGAGGGATGTGATTAGGTGAGCTAGTCAACAAGCATCACTTTTGCAGGTCTGTATCATTTTCAATAAAGATTCTCTTTCATGTAGATATTAACAATTCCTATTGACCTCTCTACCTTGTCACTGCAAGGTATAAGCAGCATTAGAGAACAGATCTGAAGGCAGAAATGGTTTTAAGTTTACACTAGCTGGAGAAGGCCATTCCACGTGTGTGGAGGTATAGAAACGTACATTGCTTTGAAGAGGTGTGAACAACCAGGTGAACACTGGGCTGGTATTAGGGGGGAAATAAGAGACAACATATTAAGAAAGAGAGCACATACATGTAGATATAACCACTGAACGAGTCTAACAGTAAAGACAAATAACCTGAGACTTAAGAAGTTAAAAAACACAAATGAAAAAAGGAGTGGGCAAGTTGGGAGGACTAAAAGCAGAGGCAGGACAGAGTTAACAAGCAAGGAAGGTATTTTACCAGCTGTATTTTGAATGTATAGGGCAATACAATTATCGGGGAGGTCTGCGAAGAAAAGACTGCATTGGTAAAGACAGGGATCAAAAGGATCTGGACAAGAGTTTAGCTGGGCATTCAAAGAAAAGGTTTGATCTTAGAGATATTAGAGGAAGAAGCTGCAAGATTTGGGCCCCCACCTGAAGGTACAAGACAAGGAGAAGCCTGTTTATATATTTGAAGACATTTCCTGAACATTCCACTACTAAATACTTTACATTTTTCTCTAGATCTTGCTTAAGCTTTCAGTTTCACAGTTGGGAATTCTTTTTTTTTTTTTTTTTTTGAATTTTAAAATAAAATACATAAACATGCAAATTTTAAGTCACAGCTTACAGAAGGCAAAAATCCTAACTTTTAAGTAGGCTGGCTACCTAGCCAGCAGACTTATCTAGTAATTGGAAAGAAAGCTAAATATGCTAAGCAATTCAAAAGAACAATACACACAAAACACAAGGAGGGACATACTCAAGGTGATTAAAGAGGGGATGCAATTCCTGAGATTTAGTCTTGGTCCTTCATATTTATAATCTTTGTCCAAAAATTAACTTGTTCCAATTTTGATTTCAGAAAAGGAATGTAAATAATACTTATCATATTACTTACAGGCACACTTCAGGTCTATTAAGCATTCTGTGTAAATCAAATACAACGTAATTGTTGCTCATTAATTACCTTGTAATATTTTGTTCCAGATTCATTTTGAAACAGTGTGAGACATTTGCTGTCCAGTCTCCAGTAATGTCTTTTTCTCTACAAAATGTACAGCACAACAATATAAGGAATAAATCACTGCCAGGAATATTTTCTTTTGATTCTTTAAATGAAAAATGCTTTAAACTACCAAGATCATTAAATAATGTTAAGCTACATTGTATTTACACTAGACACATAAAATATTTGGGGATTACAGGGTTTTTTTTTTAGTTAGGTATATTTCAACCTCAAGATGACCCTTATTAAATTACTTCCAAAAACATCAAACAAAAAAAAAAAAAAAAAAAAAAAAAAACCTTATAGTGACTATAGTGACAACAGCTGTTAATTTGTTAATTCCTGGAAGTATCAGTCACAGGTTTTACTCAAGGTGTATGTGCTAACAAAAAATCAATTTATTTTCACTTAGTAATAATTGTGGGACCCCTGCTTGCTTTCTCTTGACCCCATACCAATGTCACAAGGGTTTTAAGGGCTAAGCAAGCTGAACAACTCCTTAATTTTTCTGTCAACACAAAAAGGTCTTAAGTGGCAGGAAAAAAAAAAAAAAAAAAGATGAGCTATAAAATTCAAATGGACAAAATATATTGGAGGTGGAGGAAAAAAGTAAAATCACAACATATAGCAAATACCATTTTATGGAAGGCTGCATCAATAAGTAATATCTTCTCAATCCAAAAAAAAAAAAAAAACAGAAGTTGCTGCACATAACTATCTTATATTTTAAGCACAAAACCATTCCTAAAATATGCAAAGCTTTTAGAAAGCTAATATGTCTGTATAGATCTAACTCACTTTGCTTGCCCTGTGCTCTTATAGTTTGACACTTGCTTTATTTTTTTTCTGATGGAAAAATCAATGACCTTTATCTATAGCCTATAAAAGCTTAGAAATGCCCTTACTATACTGCATGTAGAGCTTATTTCATTCCAGACATGGGAATGCAAAGATTACCCACATAAGTTAGTCAAAGGAAACTAACACATGAATGAATTGAACTAGATGGAATTCTAAACCCAAGCTATGGGGAAACTGGGTCAAGGTATACAGGTGAACCTCTGCTTTGGACATATAAGATATTTATTAAATCATAAATCATGGAAAAGTGTGAGGAGATGAATAAGGAACAGGTTGGCAAGTACTTAGGGATTCAAACTGCTAATAAACTATTAAAAAAAAGAAAGGTCTTGGAATACAGAAAAATAAGAATACACACAACAAGGTAGAAAAAAATTGCAATGAGAAAAAAATTACAAGTAGGGAAACATCCTATTATCCTAGTTTGTCAGGAAGTATACAGATATTGCTGCAAAAATGAACCCAATGGAACTGATATCAAGCCCAAGTTGTTTTAGGAACACAATACACTGCCCTTTTGCTGATAGCAGAATCATAATGGGAAATGGCTGATTCTATAACGCCCAGTACAGAAGCTCCCTTCCATCAGGTTTCAGAGTTTGCTTGGCTGAAGATTTCTTGCTTTGGAACAGAATACTTTATTTGGGTCATGTATGAAATATTCAGACTGACGGAAGAAAAAAAGGAAAAAAAAAAAAAAAATCACTGTTCTGTGAGAACATCCAATAGAATCCAAGAAAAAAGATGTAATGGCCGTATTGAAAGACTATGTTGAAGGCCAAACACTAGGTCTGCCCTAAACACTTCCGGCACCATTCTTCTGTCTACCATCTGGTCATGCTTTTTCCTATAACTAAAAGATGGTAAAAAGCGTCTTCTAGGCAGAAAAAAATATAAGCAAACAAATGATTTCAACGTTTACCTTGGGCCCTAAAAATGCAGTTTGTTTGAGACAATTTAGAGGTGTTTCTCATTCTAAAAAAGTGAAAACCAAAAGTACTTGGAGTCACCACATGAAGAATTTTGAAGAAACTACAATTTCTCCATTGCAACAGACTTTTTTTATGCTTTATAAAGAATATCATGGTTAAGCACTTTCAAATGATACTGTAAAGCGGACTGACTAAGGAAGAATCAAAACATGCCAGTTTAGATAAATAATTTAAGGTAGTTTATGAAGAAACCAAAGGCACTGACCAGATTGTCTCTGCTAGTATAATGGACCATCCATCCTTCCTTCACCATTGTACTGCTCTTCCTCTTTGTGTGTTTGATGGACTGCACAACCCTCATAAGTGGAATATTGCTTGTTGAAGGACTGAAAAAAAGAATGTTAACAATTTAAAATACAACAGTGCTGGGGACGTAGGCCCTAAAATAGGGACACTAATTCATGTAGCCTGTAATTTTCTGGAGCAAGGATCTTTCTTCCCATACAAATGATTCCTTTGACAAACAAGGCCAATTTCTACATGAATTGGTCATCATCAGTGCAATGATCTAAAGAGCAACAAGGTATGCACGCTATGACTAGCTCTCCTAATGCAAGCACTGCAGTGCTAGCACTACAGCAACATGAGTAACAAAGAGCACCAGCAGGAGTCATCCTCTCTCAGAACAGCTAACTGCATGCTTGGGTCTTAATGCAACATGAAGCTATGATCAACATCCATATCATTATTACTTTCTCTTGTCTATGTCAGTCAATTCTGCTATTTCATAACACTGTTGTTACACTAAAGGTACTTAAGTGTGCTTTCTAATTATGAAAATTGAAAAAGATATTTATGTGTTAAATGAAAAAACAAAATGCAATGATGCTTTAAAATTAATTGTAATTATGCCATCGAATTTGCTGCCACGGGATGTTGTTCACACAAAGAACTATAATAGTATTTTTCCATAATTTCTGATTGTTTCTGAACCTATCTAGAGATTGAACACAAAGGAGATACTACTTCCAACTCAGGAAGTCCCTGAGCTACAAACTAATGAAAGCTGTGGAATTATCTCTACTCACTCTTATTTTTAAACATTTGCTATTAGCCACCAAGCTAAAATGACTTTGGTTTGACCTAGTATAGCTCTTCTTATGTTTTGAGGATTAACTTTAAGAAAATCAGTATGAAACTACTAATAATAATAACGCACAAAGTAAACAGACCACACTTTATTAAACAAACCAAATAACAGTTATCTGATGTAAAAAAATAAAAAAAAAAAAAAAAAAAAAACACATTCAAGTTAAACGAACTACTGCCCAAGGGGTTACAATGTGAATATCAAAGCCACCATATAAGCTACCATGTGAATTTCAAAGCATTTAAATCTAGAGCAATTTCTTTTATATCACCACATAAATAACTGAAAGTTAATTAGGTCTATTTTACAAATATCTTAGTCACAGCATTATTAAGCTAAACCATTAACTTTACCATATTTTGATAATCAGTTTTTATTTCTTTGATAACAGTCACAGCACTTTTTTTTAAACCATGAGAAGAGACTATTATTTCCTTTATATTTCAGATTGGTTTGGGACAGAATAAGTTTAAAAAGCTTTTAAGTTAAACAGACAAATATATTAAGCAGAAAGATTGTGCGATCTAGGAATATTTTACTTTGTGTTTGATTTCTTAAGACTGAAGAAAGCATGTCCAGAGTACAGAAAGCCACAATGTAATTTACCTGATCGTTTTGACAGCTTCTTCATCTTTGTCTGCATCAAGGTCAGATGGGTCCATAAAAAACATTTTGTCTTCTGGAGGGGAAGGCTCTTCAACATCATCCAGACTTCGGTTACCATCACTGTTCATTTCACTGCTATCGACTTCCATTGGCATGTCCAGATCCTGGCCTGGGCTAGCAGGTTCTAGAAACAACACAGGAGTTGGACATTATTCCATGTACCCACTCACCTACACACTCAAATGCAACACTTCTTCTCCAGTACATACTTATGCAAGTATGCATAAAAGTACAGTAAGAATACACAAAATCCACAGCTTTTTGATTAATGATGCAGATTGAACTAATGACGTTTTCCATGTGGAGAGTGAAACACTTGAGTCTAAATCCACAGCTCACAAAGTAATTCTCTTCCACAAATGAGTAGTACAAAGTGACCTTTTCATAGCAATGACCCAAGCCCCAAGTAAAATTATTTCTGTGCAAACAGAATTTTCCACCAACAGAAGCCGAACCCTTGTAGCGCATAGTAATAATAATAATTACTATTATTATACAAAAGTGGGGTCTGGAGGTACTGCAGGAGAGAGAAAAAAAAAAAAAAAAAAAGGAGCAGAACAGACCTTATTTGTACCTAACACTATTGGTTCAAGTTCAAAGTTACCAAAAGCTCTAAAACTTGCACTGTAGAAAATTAAAAATCAAAAGATACAAATAATTTTCACTTGCAGCTTTTGGGGGTTTTGTTTGTTTGTTTTATATTTCTTCTCACTCTTATGTCCACCAGAGAAAGAAAAATCTTAAACAGCAGTTCCCAAATTACATGCCTTAGCACCTTAGCTCCACAAGAGCAGTGAAAAGCAGCTATCACAGCAACCACCACCAGCAACATTTTGTGTGTGCGTGTGTGTGTGACCCATCTCAAGATACCAAAAAAGTCTTACAATTGCAAAAGTCGGGCATAAGGAATGGGATACGCTGTGTAACAGATGCAGAGACTAACAGGGCTACTGCCCTGGCCTCTGGTCCAAGCTGCACATTTTGGTGTGATCTGATGAATGCCACCAGTTTTATACCCAAAAAAAGGAAATGTGTGCGACAAGGATCAAGATTTTGGGCAATACTAGTCTGAAATTTAAAAGAATGAAATCTGAAGCTGTCTTTCACAGACTGTTCCCTACTTGCTTCTTACAATTCTCAAAGTCCAATTACGATTCAAAAAGTTAAAGCAATCAACAAACAAAAAAAACCCACCTACTTTCTAGAGACAGCTATGCTGTCTCTGGTCGCTGAAAGCATGGAAATGAGAATGTCACAGTGCTTGTCTTCAGATACTACAATTTAAAAATACAATAATTTAAAAATATATATTTCATGGCGAACACAAAAATTGCTAAGAATGTGCTCACCATGAAATATATATTTTTAAAATAAATACATTAAATATATTTAAATTTAATAAATTAAAAATTGATAAGAAAAATTTTGTATGAGTAATCTCAAGCAAAGCATATTGAATTTGCAACACTGAATAAATAAATTGCAAGTCACTGCAATATGCAAGTTTTAGTCAATCTCAGTGACCTCAGGTTAAAAAAAAAAAGGAGAATTAAAATAAAAGTCTTAAAACATTCAAAGATAAAAGAATCATAGTTGATGCATCTTGTTAAGCCTCCAGAGATTTGTCAGTATTTGAAAGTATGTTTTCCACCTTACCTCCATTGAAAATCACCTCCCCAAGACAGTCTTTAGGCACTTTAGATGCACAACGTTTGTGACAATTGAATCTGCAATCTAAAACAAAATATAAATAAGAGCATAGTAACATAATTTGACTCATTCTAAAGCAGACTAACATCTACCATTCAGTACTTCCATCACATGTTCCTGTTCAAATGTACTAATTGCTGTATGTTAGGAAAGCATCAGCAATATCAGCTCCAGAAGGAAACCTACAATCTTGTCTTGATGTCACGTTCAGATTTCCCCTACCAGTATTTATTATGCAAGTACCACCCTTCCCAGTACAAAACATTTTCTATTTCTCTAGCTTTGTCTACAGTTATTTTTTCCATTATGCTGTTATTTATCCTACCCTCTGTTCCACTTTTTTTTTTTTTTTTTTTTACCTCTATATGGTCTAAATGTCTTATTTATATCATTTTTCACCACCTCTTGTCTAAAACTTGCAGCCATCAGAAACACTAGGATCACAAATGGAACAAATAGGCTCTATAGTAAATCCCAAAGTCCAGCTCCCTGATTCTTCAGGCTAGAGATTTGGCTAAAGAGCAGCTCCATTTCTGCCTGTCTACATTTCCCTAGACACAAAGCAGACAGAATAATGCACAAGCTCCAGCTTGACATGGAAATGGAATTAACCTGGATATGCACCACACTTCTGTGTTCAAGGCATGAGATGCAGCCCGTCGAGAAAGTCTAGCACACAGTGCTAGCATTACAGAGATTTCCTTTAATAGCAGCACCATTGTATTGTTCAGCTCTATATGAACATCATGAGTTCAATATTCTACTGTCCCTGCAACTGTGTTTGAATTGGTAATTTAAACTGCTTTCTACTTTTAGCCCTTCAAAGAAAGTTCATTGTGCTTTTAAGCCCAAAGAGAAGTCACTATCTTCCCCCTTTTCAGCAGCAGAGTAGCCAAGTACAGTTCTGTTTAGCTTCTTAGTGCCTAAAAGTAAGCATCCTAAAAGAATGATAATTTGTCCACAGCGTTGTTTTCTATCCAAATTATGGAATATGGTTACTGCGCTGCTTTGAAGGGCTGTGGAAGAAACAGAGATATTTTGTATCCTACCAGGGGGCTGGTAAGGTTTACTGTGTACAGAACCACAGTACCAAGGGTATTCTGGCAAACCGAAAACATTCCCTTGACCCACAGCACTATCACAGTGCCAAATAACTCATAGATCTGGTTCATGAAATAGAGCATCCCATAGAAAAGCTGTCATCAGGTAGTTTGCCTATAGCCACTCAGGTTGAGAGGCTAAGAAAGTCTCTGCATGAGCACAGACTATTTTGTCTCTTTTGACTTCAGTGTTCAGGAATGTTCCTGGACACATTTAACTTTTTATTATAAATATAGCCTTAGCATCCCAGAGATCAAATCAGAGTCTAAGTAGAAGCTTGGGTGAAGCTTCTTACAAGGTTCTTAAAATGCTGAGGAACACGGAGAAGATCCCAAGGTTTGGGAATATGTATAAGAAAGCTGGGGGGAAGCATGACAAACGCTCTCATACTACTTTCTCCTACACATAGACTTTGCTAACAGTTCCTGGTTTATTAAAAAAAAATTACAGGTTCATACTGCAAAAACAAAGGCCTGTTAATATAGTTATGTTTGATCTTCTGTGTGTACAATTAATACTTCTCTAGGCTCCTTTTCTATGCATCCACATGTACTGCCACTCACTTCGCAGTGAACCGGGGGGACTCTCACCAAAGAGACTCTGGCTCCATTTTCTTCAGACATATACATTTCATAAAATCCCCTCTCAGTCCCTGTTTCTCCAGGTTGAACAGCCACAGCTCTCAGTTTTTCCTCATAGTAGAGGTGCTCCAGTCCCTAAAGCATCATAGTCTTGTCTTTCAAGCACTTCCTCAGCTGCATGCAATTGCTGAAGGCATGCCCTCTTGAGTCCCGTTTTGCTGCCCGTGGTCTGTATAACTTCACCTTTCTCCTGTCTTTCCTAGTTTAGAATCCTCCTTACCAGGTTGTACAGCCTGCTGGCAGACACTGTGCCCTGTTTAGTGAAGGGGATCCCATCTCTCGGTTAGCTGTTGATTTTCAAACATGGTAACAGAAACCAACATCCTGTTGCCAATACCAGCAGTGCAGCCATCGTTGACTTGCAGTAACTGGGTACTCTTCCATCCTTCCCCCTCACTGACAGGATCAAGGAGAAAACAGTCAGGGCTCCCAGATGCCTGCTCCCCATCTCCAGAGCTCTGAAATCCCATATTGTACTTTCCAAGGTGTTTTTGCATCACTGGTACCCACGTGGGAGAGCAGCAGCGGGTAAGTCGGGTGGGTGGACAAGCCTCGGAAACCTTTCCATAACATCTGGGATTCAAGTCCCCAGCAGGCAACAAACGTCTCTAGACAAGAGTTCAGGTCAGCAGGCGGATGCCTCTGTCCCCTGCACAACCATCTCTTTCTGCTTCTTCCCTGTGTTGCTGCATTTCACAAGATCTGTCAGCAGAGTTGCTTCACTGGAAGTCATGCTGAGTTCCTGCTCAGTATGGAGGGCACTGAACCTGCTCACCAGGTCCAAGGTTTCAGAAGGAGGAGGAATCTTTCTCTTCATACAAGAAGTATCCACTTTCCAGCTTTCATATTCTATAGAGCTATGATCTACTGTTCCATGTGGAACAGAGCCCATTTGCATCTCCACTGCTGGGTTGAGACCCTGAAAGCACACAGTCTAATAGAATATCCTGTTTTCTCTCTCACTCAGTTTCGCATCCGCCTGCTTCCTCTCTGGCAACATAACTCATCAACTCATCAGTTAAGCTGGCCATCCCCTTACCTGTTCACTGCAAGCACCCTCTAGCTCCTCAGCATGGCCTCAGAACCCCCACAAGCTACCAAGGTTCTCAAAAGTTCTTAGCAGAGGCCAGATACCTCTGTGCAAACTGCTATGCCTGTTCACTACCTCTGTTAGCTGTTCTCTCAGCCACTCTGTTCGTTCAGTAACAGAGAGCCAAAAGAAGATCGTGGTACCATAGTTAAGTCCTGAGGACTACTGAAGAGCCCCAAGAACTGAAGTCACACATCTTAACAAATGCTAGATATAAAACATGCACTTGATGGCATCTAAGCTGGTTCAGGAAAGGCATCAATCTTTAAATTCTTCTAAAAGATAATTATCAGTATTTCTTTATTAGCAAAATATAACAAAACTTGTAAATTCATTGGTAATGTAGTCTACACAGCATAACAATTATTTAGCAGAAGGAAAATTTTACCATATTAACAATAGTTTAATTCCTTCTACAGTTTTGGTGTTTCAAATCTACACTGATTAGGTTTCGCTTTGCATAAACAAACAAAACTACTAAAATGATAAAGATGATCTCTAATTATCTTAATAAGCAATTCTTTCCAAAATTACACTGCTGTATTTGCAGTCTTATCAGTATTTGGGAATCAAAATACAAACTTATATCAGTTTTAAATATCAGACCTTTACAGAAATTCATCACCGGAGTAGCAAAATAAATGTTACCTTTACACTGCATTCCTTGGCGGAAAAGGCCCTTAAGCAGCCGTTTGCAATACTGGCATATGGTAGGACGAGTGTAAGAATGGACAGCAAAGGTGTGTGGGACCTTCACTCTGCAAAGCACCATCTTCTCCATCCAGATGGGACGGCCACTCCAGGAAGGAATCCGTTTACTAGGTTCTGGGCAGCAGCGCTGCAATAAAGAAGGCATAAAGGGCTTACACCAAAACTGTTCCAATTTAGGGAAAAAAGAGAAAAAAAAAAAGAAAAAAAAAACCTTTCTTTCTTCCAAGTTGTCTCAGAAAGACAAAGGAAAAAAATGTAATCTGCAGGAAAATATCTATGATTACTTATTTCCATAAGAACTAAAAATGCCAAAAAGACAAATTCTTTGGCAACCTGGTGAAACCAACAGACAGCACATACAGACCCGGGTATAGGAGGAAAATTGAAATGGTTTAATTTGAAACAAAAAAATTTGGAAATTAAGACCAAAATGACACTATCTTATTGTACATTCAGCAGGATACATTTACAGTTACTTGGATTATAAGAAATTATAAAAAAATTGCACATCCAACTCAAAGCACTGCAAGACTGTTGAAGTGGAGCAGCAAATCTGGTAAGATATTATTGAAAATTCATGGCAAGTACTGGAAACCAGACAGCAAAAAAGTATTAAATAGGCACATAAAAATAAGATAATGTATGGAAAGACAAATAATTCCTGATGTACCTTTACTGAAGAGAGCTTAGCAATGGTTACAAAGCATCAAAGTGACTACCTTTCATGACTTGAGACTAGGCTTGTTAGCCTCTAGCTAAAAAATATGATGTTTCTAAGTTACATTATCTATGTAATTTATTATTTGAGTAAAAATAAGAATTTATTGGACTATAAAACAGAAATTTAGATAAGTAGGAAAGATCTTCAATAACTGTTTTTACCCCATGGTAAAAGCATCAATGAAAAAAGCTAGTAGCTCTTTGCCTTCTGTTATGCTCAGTATAGTTTATCTAATAATCTCTTGCAGTATATCCAAAAATCTCTTGGCAGTCATAGAGCAGTCGTTATAACAAAAAAACTACTATGGATGAAAAACTACTTTTCTACTGAAAGTCCTTCATCCCCACATCTCTTTGACAGAACTTTTTTTTTAGCTTTTCAAAAAGCTTAACCATATATCAAAAGCATTCTCTCCTCTCAGTATAAGAGTGTACGATTTGTAGTGTTTCAGTCAAGCAGCTACTCTATACTCATACTGTAATTACAGAATAAATCTGTGCTACAAAGCAAACAAGGTATTTTATCATTCCCTAAACCAACCTTCTCAGAGTACACACCATCTTGAGGGACAGATTAATGACAAAATTATACACAGAAGTTAAAATTTACTTCTACTTTTTTATTTCTCATAGCAGTGATAGTTATCAGTAAATTTCACAGTCTAAGACTCACCAGAGGTTTTAAAATGAACAAAACCCAATCACAGTAAGCTCAGTTTTCCATACTCATTTTAAACCACTTACAACACTAGATAGTTCCCCAGAAGTTAAAGGATTTAAATGCAGAAATACTTTTTCCCCTCTTTCACATTACATACCTCTTCAGAGGCAGAGGCAGTATATTCAGCTTGAACTGGTCTTGGAACTGAAAGTCCTGCTCCTGGTAAGGACACATTAGACAAACGCCTCTTTCTCACTCCGCTACAGTTATTAGGGATCTTGAAGGCACATCTCTTATGGTAGTTTAATCCACAACCTGAAAGAGAAGATTTTCACACGTACATGGCAGCGGGGGGAGAGAGAACACACTACCCAAACACATTTAAGACAACAAACACAGTATTTAAATAATATTTGTATTTTGATAAAGCAGTTGAAAAGTTAACCCAGGAAAATGATAAAGATGGAAACAAAACGTTCTGTTTAAATTCTCCTGGCATTCTTAATGTGATGCATAGTAAAAATTGTTTTCACTGTTTGCCCAACTTACTTGCTTTCAGTAATCTCAGTTCTAGAAACAAGGTCTAAAACTGAAGCAACTGATCTTTGCCCTCACTTCTCTTCCCATTAGGAGGCTTTCATCACTCCCTCACTTCAGAGCACAAGTGCCAAGAGGAAGCAGTGCTAGCACCTGACAGCAGGCTGCAGTATAATGCGCAATCCAGTTGGATGAAGGCCATACGGAAAGGGATTCCCCTTTGGGATTTTCTCCAAAAAATGTGTTCCTTGTTCAAACAGCACATATTTTTAAGATAATTTTTTTTAAAGTGGGAAACAAGGGCACTTTTTAAATCATTTGTCCAAGGTCACACAGTTTGCGTTAAAGCCAGGATAGTAACTCAGGTTTCTTGATACACAGCCCTTTCTCATACTATCAAAGGTTACATTTATCACACACTAACATACCAAATGAAATACAATTTCTTCTTCCATATCTGGTATAACACACACAAAAAATAGACTAATATCATAAACAGACTTACCTTCACATTTTAAGCCTTGTCGTACCAAACCCCACAGCATCTCTCCACAGTAATCGCAAAAAGTAGGAGCCTTGTAGGAATGCACATAAAGTGCATGAGGTCGAATCTGGAAATCTTCAACTGTAGCCAAAGCTTTTTAGAAACAAAAATGCAGTAAGCTATGATTCTTGCCATAAGATCAACACGGATTTATGGAAAGAATGTTATTTTTAAAACAGCAGACTTGAAGAACAGTATTTGAACTGTTTAGACACCAGTCTTACATTGTATTCCATTTAAACATGTATTTATAAGATTACACAGTTTTTAGCAAGTATTCTTTATGAAGGAAAAAATCATTGGACTCCGCAGGCTAATAGCCACAAAAAACAGTCAACAGTATTACTGGAAACAAAATACCCAACCCCAAGGTTTTGGATTTTTTAGTTATTTTTCTTCCACACTGAGAACCATACTGAGAAAGAATATCCAATATTCAACAAGTTTTTTTCAGATCAACTTATAGGTAAATATCTGAGGAAACAATGTAGTTTTCAAGTTGTTTGTATCCTGCAAAATTTTTAAACAAAGGACAGCATGACAAGTTAGATTTTTATCTTTTAAAGGACTTTTTCAGAATGGTTATTAGATTGAATTTGACATTTGTGTCAAAATAGAACCATGGAAAAACTTTCCAGGAAACACAGAACCCTATTAGAACAGCTTCCATTTTCTTGATTAAGCACAGACACTTCTAAAAGTATTTTTGCCCTTTTTTTTTTGGAATGCAAAAAAAAGATGTATTTTATGCCACAGTTACTTTGCCCCTGAATCCACTATTCCTTGATTATTAAGCTATACACCAACATTTCAGATTCCTACGACTCATTTAAAAATTCTATTGAAAGAAATGTATGTGTTTTCAAATGCCTTCGTTTCTAATGGTCTGTTGATATAGAAAGTGTCAGACTCACAACAAGAAGTACCTGCCCTTGGGTTGATTCCAGCAGAAGCATTAGGCCAAGGAACAAATGGCCATTTTAAAATGATAAAATGACAAACTTGCTTCTTTTGAGATTGTTTTCAAAATCTAACTGCACATGCACATAACAGATTTTCCAAAAGTGCTGCTCCAGAACAATAAACAATGAAAAGCTCAAATCAAGATATCTGTTACTGAATACCCTAAATATGCTTAGAATAGTAGGTCATGCAACACAGCCCAGAACTTGGTTTTATGACTCTGAAAAGTAATACTTTATGGACTCAAATTACAAATTTAATCTCATGACAAACAAGAGATCTGTCTTTCTACAACACAGGCTCTGTTGGCAATGAGATTCCAAAGATCTGCTCAGCACCAGTCCAGCTTTTATTTCCAGTTTCAATAACTTGCAATCTACTGTTGCCTTTTGGTTGACTTCAACAGAGTATCAGTAAAACCTACAGAATCCAAGACTATAATCAAGTTGGTGGGTTTTTTCCCCCATCTCTTTTATTGAAGGCTAATAAATGTTTAATAACCACCACTTTCTCAAAGGAATTGCTTTCTAACACTGTGAGAACTTCTAACATTATCCTTATAGCTATGATTCAGCAATTACACTTCTGTGGAGCAGTATAAATCATAAATGGCTGAAGCTACAGAGCAAAAAAAGACAAACTTAGGAAAAAAAAGAAGATTAAAATATTATAATGAAACAATACGAAATTCATCACTGGATCATCAGTGTCACCTGGGTATTTTTGCAAATCTCCTCCTCAACAAAGCAGTGACCAGTGACCACAGGATCATTCAGTCAGTGAACTCAGTCTGGTAACTGTTCCATACAAATACCCACGTTAAAAAAAAAATATATATATATATATATATATATCACTGAATAAAGTATTGTTACAATAATACCTACCAGAAAGAACAACCTCAACAAGATCTCCTTCATGTATCTCTTCTGCTGATGTGATCCGTTGCAAAATATTATCTGAGTTCAGGTCATGACGGAAGAGGAGAATTTTGTCATACATGCCAAAAAACCCACACTCTGGGAACTGCAAGAGAAAGCAAACTCTAAACTAATACACTGCTAATCCTATAACTGAATGTTTGGAATAAAAATGATAGAATTTTGACTGTTATAATTGTGCCATGAAAACTAAATTTATCTGGTTAACTTTTTCAAGGACCGAGGCATTATCTGATTTGAAATGCAGCATAAGAAAAAGCTAACAATGCAAACTGCTATGAGTTTCTTCCCTGCCTACTCTCCCAGATGGCTGCAGTTTTTGCAAACCTGGAATGGAAGAATACTTCAGGGTTTATTCCACTGAGTCTTTAAACTATTAGATACGCACAACCAGTCTGCCATCTAAAAGGCAACCCAGCTCTTTGCAATTCAGAGAAAAATCAGAAACTCTTTCCAATGTCGTATTTTACCAGTATTCTGGTCAGCAGGTATTTGGATACAAGTATCCAACAGTGCTTGAAGCATTTTACTGATGAGCGAGGCAAGAGAGGATTCATGGCACTGTTTTACAACAGTTTAAACTAGCAAATACAATAAGAGTAATATTAATTTCATGCCAATTATTAAGGCAATTAGCTTCCAAATCCATTCAGGGAGAGATATGCTAAGTAACAGGACATTTTTCTGTGACACTTGGCTGTGGCTTCCTCATTCGGTATTTTCCTCACTCTTCAAAATACTGTCAAATGTGAGCAAAACTTCTTAAAATGAAGAGGTCAAACAAACATAGATAATTCACAGAAGTAAAACAGCAGGAAGAGATCCTGGAGGGTAATGAGTACCACTCAACCGCTTCCTTGACCTTTGTGTTTAAACTAGAAATCTCTGCCAGGGTGTGAATCAACATACAAAAGTGCTTCACAGAAGAACAGGGAAGGAATGTGGAAAAAGATACAGAATAGTTTACAAAAAAAAAAAAAAAAAGTATCAGGTGAAGGACAAAGGACAGCTTGGTAATTTAGATCTTGCACAGTCAGTAAGCAACAGGGCATAAATAGCAGTAAGCTCATAGCCTATTATTGGTCTATTGTAGCCAAAGAGTTGATTCTACCAAACTTCAGTCTTATAGTGAAGGTGCCCATCATACTCTTTGCTCTCTCACTCCACTCTCAGAGAAGAAATCATTTCCTCTTTCTGGTAGCTCTCACCAAAAATATTAAGCTGGCCTTCTCTGTTTTGCTGTGCACACCCGATGTGCTATTGTTCAGAATACCTCCTGTGATCTGTAAATACCTAAATGCCTTCCTCTCTTTCCACAGTGTCTCAGTATATTCATCCATGGATTCATCTGACAAACAACTATGAATACTCTGAAAATTACATTTTTTCTATTCTCCTAAAGAGTGCTGGTATTAAGAAAGCAAATAAAAAGCTTGGGATTTGGCTGTGCTGCCCAAATCTGTGTCTCAGTACCTCTGCATACATGCACAGGAGTTTATATTCAGAACATGCAGAGATATAGCATACTACAAAATGGCATTTCTTCATACCTCAAACAGTTCATTACTCTGATTTAAAGTTTCAATTCGAAATACCAGGAGAATTAAACAGGCTAGGAGGAGCCAAATAGCAGGCCTACACTCTTAACTCAAAAGTATAAAATGTTTTTAATTAACTAGCTTTGCAGAGAGTGCCTTCTGAAGTTATTCTATTAATGGCACAGTAACCAGAGGGAAGATATTACAGTTCACCCTCATAGTGCTCAAAATGTATTTCCAGTATCTCCATTACATGCAGATTTTTCCACTTTTCTCCCAATTAAAATATAGTTTACTTTTGATGAACATACTCTTTTGAAAATTTTCCAAAAGATTTGAACTGTCTCATTACAAAAACATAAAAATAAGCATATTATATTTAGAATGTATCAAGCTTTGATCATACTTCATTCCATTTATTTTACATTGTCTATGCAGGCATATACGCAGACACTGCAAAACTTGTGAGGCAAATTTTATTCCTCTAAGAAATACCTCTACTTATGGCTTGCTATGGCTTTGAGTTCACTCAAAAAGAGTGAACTTGTCACTTTCTCCAATTAGTTGGGTGTAGATAGTGCATTTATTAAAAATACACAATTAATTATAGTAACTTCCAAGACATTAAAATCCCACATTGATCTAAAATACCACCCTCTCTATGCAAAAAGGGATTTCATAGAAGTTGAGTATGAAATTACGTACAATCAAAATGAAAAGTTTAAGAATGTCAGTACCAAGATCAAAAAAGCAAGAGCAGGAGACACAAAGAGTTTCTCACTGTCCAGCTACTGCATGTGCTCTAATGGCTGTTTATATCAAATCCTAATACACTTTCCACTATCGTCATTAAAAGAAAAGTGCAAATCTGTAAATTTGGACCCTTAGGAAAAAGTTATAAAAAACTCAGTGCCTCAAATAACAAGAAAACAAGTTATATCTACATTTTTATAATAAGTGTTGTGAGGTTACCTTCATTTGTTCATACTATATATTCTATGTAGTGAAGAAGCAGCACATGCAGAATTAGTACCAATAAAGAAAGCTATCACATTAATGCTGCAGTCAACTTGATGTTCATGACAGCTTTTAATTATAGTGTATCAGTTACACCAGGTTACAGAGTAACTTAATTCCAACAAAAATCACCACAAATCTAGTATGTATCTGACTATAGATAAACTTTTTATTAATACTGGCAGTGAATTTCAGCTGCCAGAAGGGACAACTGTTGGTTCAGAGAATTAGCCTCAGCTGCAAACAACAGTTCTAAAGGATCCTCTTAACAACATATTTCCCAGGCATAAGTCTCCTTCTTTTGATATAAATATGTCTTTATTCTTCTTTTTCTTTTCAGCCTTTGAGACCATAAACCCATCTGGCATTTGTCAGGATATCCCTAATCATAGTTTTACACCTCACTAAGTAGAGATCACAATCATATACCAAGATACATTTATTTAAAATGCTGCAATAATGTATTCAGTATTTGACATCATTTACCTGTTGTTATGTATAAATCTTGTATTTCTTAAAATGCTTTAAATATACCAATTAATTTTGGTTAATAAAAAGTATTAGCTCACACAATAACCAAATACTGCAGGCAAATTCACAAATCCTCTTAATAATAGCAAGCATAATCATTAAATATAACAGATTTTAATGTTGCATTCCTTAGAAAGCAACTTCATA
The DNA here is from genome assembly GCA_034781795.1 of Crypturellus tataupa. Classification (NCBI taxonomy): domain Eukaryota; kingdom Metazoa; phylum Chordata; class Aves; order Tinamiformes; family Tinamidae; genus Crypturellus; species Crypturellus tataupa. The sequence goes on from JAWLRI010001063.1 coordinate 4,241,758, forward strand.
TGATTTCCAAAGTTCGTAACTATAACCCTGTTGCCTATAATCAAGATCTTACTTTTCAAATAAATTGCACATTCAACAGGTTAATTATGTGGAATATTATAGGGGGGGGGGAAAGCAAAATCATAAAATCATCTATTGCAGACTGCTAGAACTCTTGGTATCATAACTTCATCCAGGTCTCCACTAATAAAAGTGACCATCTGAACTGCAACTATAGGATCATAAGCTCCCATCGCGTAGTTTTACTGCCCCTCTCTCTCAAAGACACAAGTATACACAAATTAGATGTCTGCAAATCTCAAATCTTACAGCTGCAATGTTTAACCTCATATAACACCTCTGTGTATAGGCTTCAGTTTGATTAGTAGCATCTAAACTAAGATGCAGAGCTCCAAGCCCCAAGACACACACATAACTGAAGGGCCTTATCATAGTTCCATTAGATATCAAGGCTTTTCAGTTTGCTCAATCTTGCCCTTCTTTTGCACTGCTCTCCCTCTCCACCTGCAATTCCCTTGGAAAAAACACACACACAGACCCTAGCCTAATGACAACTTTCACCAGCCTCTTCTCTGCACGTCAGCTCCGATTCCAGCCCTCTGCCCCTGCGTTGTCCCTGAGCGCCTGAGCAAAAGCAGCCCTGGCCACCTGGCCCCAAGGAACTGAGAGGGCCCCATTAAAGCCAAAGTCTTTCAATGGGGTGAGCTCTAGTCCCTAGGGCCCTGCAGCACCCTGCTCTCTGCTCTATTCCCCAGTATATGGGGGAACACCGCACTTCTTGTTAGCACCTCTGCCAGAAGGCTACACGCCAACTACCAGACAAAAGTAACTTCATCTGTGAGCAAGGGTTTTTAGTTCAAGCGGTATCTTTTAGCAGAAATTTTATGCAAAGCTTAAATTATTTTTAAGTTTTACACTATCAGATTCTTTTCTCTGTACCACAATATAATATAGCTTTTAGAGCATCCCTTACACTCAGTTACATGACTACTAAGGAGAAATTCCATCCACTCATTTTGAAGTGTTAAGAGCTCATAATGCAAACTTGAAAATGAAAATCAAAACAGAGTTTTTAAAGCCTATTTTATCTTGCAGGATTATAAAGCTATTACTTTCCTGCATAAAAGCCAAAATGATCTGAGCAGTGACTCAAACATAAATTGCTAATCCCAGTGTTACTGAATTTCCTAAAAGCAAAATGGAAACTGTTCCCAGTGTAGCAGTTCCAGAAGAGCATCTAACGACAGGAAATCACTTGCGGGAAGTCTGCTTATGCAACAGCCCGTGCCAAGTTCATCTCTGGAGCGAGAACATCAATACTGCTAGCTCACACAAAGAACGTCCGCAAAATCCTCTGCATTTGCAGAGTTCTAGAATCCCTAATACTACTACTGCAAGATTTAAATCGAGAAAAATGGTGGATGTGTCTTACTTATACTTAATACTTATCATATAGTTGTTTTAGTTGCATTATACCCTTGTTTTTCCCCAGAAGAACCTCAAAATAGAGCAGGCCAGTATTGCTGGAGCAAAACATGCAACTGGGGTTTCATTTTATCTTGGCAGTAACTGAAAAATTTCTCTAGTTCAAGTTCCAGGACTTACTTTACAAAGTCCTGGACCAGTCGCCAAAAATTCACACTAGGGAAAAGCGTAGGCGGATATTGTTTCAAGGTCCAGTATCTCATGACCTATCATAACTCAAAACAAATGCTTCGTACCACTGAACATTAATCCACTAATAGTACAAAACACCCATTACCTTGGAAAGCCTCTTTGCTCACTGCAATCCCTCCAATGAATTATCCCACATCCCTAACCAACTATCCACTCCCACTCTTTAAAATCAAGTTCCAAATCACTTTATCACATGGAGAACCAGGCTCCAAACATCACCATGTCCGAGATCTTTCCTTCACCAAATACCTCAGCACAGACACACTTAGACTACTGCTTGGCTAGATTTTCCAGCACGCAAACCTATTACCATCCTTCTAAATGGTAGTATCTGCCCCATGTACAATCAGCTCTGCAGGGTCCATCTTCCCAAAGGCCTATTTGCTTCTCATGCAGCCCTGCCTATTTCCCTGCTGCCCTACCTGCCTCATACAATAAGGAAAATAATAATAATTATTATCACAAAGGCAGAACAATGGGGAAAAATGCAAGCATAAAATGTGATTTGGAGTAATTTTAGTGACGTTCAAAAATAAGCATTATGAACTACTACAAATGCAAGAAGAGAGACAGTTACAGTACTGATACCTATTTATGACACCAAATTAAGTTATTACATCAGAGATTTGTAACATGGCTCAATTGTGATACAGTTCTTCTTTTACTTCTCACTATTTTAGCAACAAAAAAAACTATTCATAGTTAAGAAATCATACTAAGCTTCAAGTCTGTTCCTCTGCCACAGACGAGACAGAGAACTCCCTACTGCCATGACAGCATCCCAAACTTCAGAAGACAACTTATATTCTTTTTTTTTTTCCTGACAACATAATTTAGTTTTTTAAAAAATTATTTTAAAATAAACACTTTTTTTCTCTCCTCATCAGCAGTCAAAGAATAATCAAGCAACCTAAATTATGGCAATTCAGCACCTTTAAAACTGCAGTTCTTATAGATATGAAATAATATAAACATACAGTTAATTGACATATAGTTAGAAAATCCTACAAATGGCTAAGTATTTCTAAAGTCATGCTCCTTTTTTTCCCCCCTAATTGTCAAAGCAAAACGTTGGGACATATCTCCTCAAAAGTCTACTTTATCTTCAAAGAAATCTGTCTAACTTTAAAGCATTCCAAGGACTTCAGTCGTAGCACTGCTATCAAAAACAAAATCCCACTTGGTCTCATTAACATGATATCCAAGGCTATCAAAACAAGGTCATATGTACTGGGATCCTATTTGATTTGAATTATTCCAATTATTGACCATGGAATATAATATACTAGGATCATAAAACTGGTAAAAACAATAAAAGTAGAAAACTACAGAAACTGTAGAAATGATCACAAGCATGCATGGTAAATAAAATGTAATTCCTCTTGAAGACAACTAGATTTCCAGTGATTGTGTTCTCAATAAATACATGACTACAGGTTAACTATTTGCTAAGGTGGTTATTAACAGATTAAGACCTGAAAGCAAGTCAAAACAGGATAATGTTTCAAGAAGTTACGTCGGAAATAAGAATTTAAATTACTTATTAATTAAAAGGTAAAGAAATGAGAACAGGAAGACTGCACATAAAAGATGACTAAAAAACAGCATGGAAAGAACAATCATATATAAGTAAAATAAAAAAAGAGAGAAGCATTTAAATATTTAAATAAACATGAGGTTACATATAGTCACAGAACCATTGCTGAGAGGTTAATTAAACAGCAATCACTTTTGGAACGGAGAAAAAAAGATAACAAAAATGTCTCTGCGTTTCCTAGCATTAACACCAAACACACAAAAGTTACAGAAATAAAGACAAGCAGCAGGTGCCACACGTGGGGTTCAATTCTACACATGAACAAGCAAATTCTGAGAATGTAACAGAAAAAAAAGTGAAAAAACATCCCATACATGAAAAAGTTGAGAGAGATAGAATTATAAACCTTTCTGGTGGAAATGGTTTGTGAACAGACCTGAAATAGGTAGTCAAAGGAAGAAAATAAATTATTTTTGGAAGCAAAACAAGGAAGGTGAGATCCAAAACAAAACACAGAAGATACAAGGCTGGATCAAATTAGATAAGACAATAAATAAACGAGAAAAAAAGTGTAGCAGACATGACTAGAATAAATAAGGGCTGAGAAAGAGGAACACATTTTTTTCTCTTTAATTTTATATTTTTTAAAGATTTATGACTTACGAAAGCAGAGTCCTAGGACAAGAGATGAAAAAAATCTGAGAGGTGTATCGCCTCTGATTTTGCTAAGTTGTGGCCATTAGGATGGTTAGAAGAAACAGTCTGGGGAAACTAATAAACAGACTATATAAGTAAGCAATATATCAGCACTTAAGTCAAATAAAAGGCAACAGTTAGAAAGGATAATAAAAATTTCACACAGACATCCAAAGATAGACAAACGGCCTGCCTCAGAGCAAAGCCATTTAAAGAAAAGCACGTAAAGAAGGACTAAACTGAAAATGAGAAGGGAGGAAAGAAAGGTTTGCAGACGAAAGGTAGATAGCAGACACTTCAGTATCATGAAAGATGCAGGAAGAGTTTAAATAAAAGGTCACCATGAAAAATCTTCCAAATTCTAATGCTGTACAAGTAATAGCTCAAAATAATAAAATTTATTTTCTTTGTTCATAGTTATTACTTTAACTAGGATTAAAAAAAAATGTCTAGACTAATCAGGCATTTATAATATGCATTGCTCTCAGTTTACATGCACTGGAACTACTGTGTTCAAGTTTACAGTTTTAAACTATTAAATCCCATACTCTATTCTTGACATTAGAAAATGTGAAGCAGAGAGAGTTTCTAAACACAAAACAGGATTAAGAATTTGCCTCTGTAATAGTTAATCACTGTGCAAAGACACATGCTGCCCACCTGCCACTTACACTACACATTTATTTGTTCACAAACACATTCACTCTCTCTGTTCTAGAAATATTATTTGCTCAAGCTTTAGTTCCTCTTTAGACTGTGAAAATTTTATTTCTATTACTTTAATACGCAGCAGTCTAGATAAGGAGTAAAAAGAGAGGATATTTGAGACTGGAATTAAGAATCTTTTGAAACATTCATTTCAAGCCGAATTTTTGAGAACTTCCACTAAGCATTTCAATGCAGAATGTCCATTCCCTGAACTTAACCTTAAACTTAAAATAATAATAATACTTTTTTTGTTCCTCTCCTGATCTTTAAGGGAGCTTTGAACAGAGCTGAAAGACTTGTCAAATACTGGTATTACTCATCTCCCTCTCCTTACAAGAGGCACATCTACTGCCTCTTAGTTTCAGTTCTCCCAAGGCTACTTTTACAGACCCTTCTACAAAAACTTGACTGAGCTGCACTCCGAGTAGCTTCTGAAACAGGAAGCACAGCTGACCATCAACAGTATAGCAATCATGGAAATACAGAAAGGGCTATGCAAATGCATTAGTCAAGGACATTTTTTTTTTTTTTTTAACTGAAATGTCCTCCCATACAGTTTTTTGGGGGCCTTTTTCATCCACTAAATCAATTTCCCCTAAGGAAAAAAAAAAGGAATATAACTCACTTTTTCCAGAGCATCTGAGGATGCTATAATTATTAAATAAATAATAAAAAAACTAAAATCCAGCTTTCTTCAAGATCTACTGGAAGTCATAATCAACACTTCTGATACCATAATTGTAGTCTTAGGCTACAAATACTTCAGCAGGCAACTCAAACTCTCAACAAAATGATAACAGGCAAGATCTCTCTCAAAGTATTTTTAGTGTAGCTGTGCAGAGAAATACAATGAGACTGAAACATGATTTAAAAACATTACGAAGTAAGAAAGCTACCATTTAACTTTACTAGAATACCATTAAAATAAGAACAAAAGTTATGAACAGCTCCATGTAAAAGATATTTCTCCTTTTTCATTAAGGAAAAGGAAATCCAAAAGTAAATACACACTATGAACTGCCCAGTTATCACAAGAACAAACTAGGTATTATCCGAAAGCTGGGAGCTGCGAGCTGGCCAAGAAAAGACAGCTTGAGCCAGCTGTGTGTGCCAGAGGAAGAGGAAGCTGTAACACTGCTGAATTCCAGAGGCAAACCCAACACCTTCAAAGCTTTCAACTGGAAAAAACAAGCAGCCATATGCATGACAGTACACAGCAAAACACAGTTACAAGTGTTACATAAATAAGTATAGAAAGATTACATTAATACAATAATATTTCACCTGCTTGCAACAGTCATCTGAACTAGGAACAAAATCCACACAGGACGTACTGTCAGATTGCTACTTTTACACTGGCTGCAAAACTACTTATGAAAGATCAGTCCGCCACATAAGGTCTTTCCCCAACACACATTTCCTGATCATTTGCTGCCCACAAACACGCTCTCACTGAGCAGTCATCTACCAGCAGTAGCATCAGCTGCTGGAGAGCGTAAGCTGAACCAAAGCCAGATGGAAAGAGGAAAACAGGGATCCTGAATCCTAATAATTTTTACGGTAGATTAGACTAAGCGTATAACAAGTTTCTGAACTTGAGCTCAACTTTAACTGAGTCTGCCAAAACGACAGAGGAAAAACAAAAACAAATGTGATTTTGTTTCATCTTTCTTCAAGACAGAAGACAGGAAATATGCAGATGCAAAGAGACAACTGATACAGAAAGAAAAAGCAGACCCTAAAAGGCTGCAAAAAGTGCATTTAAAATGTGCAGTACAAAAAAAAATATTGTCTTTTAAGAATGGAACTAGTACACTGAATAATACTTTAGTGGCCCAACAAGTCATTATGAAATCAGTCTGCTTGCTGATTAACTGTAAAAACATGAAAGAAAGATGCAAGATGTGAGAAGGCAGGGGGGAAACACACAAAAGCATATGCAGATGAAAATTCTTATGATTAACTTGATTTCCTTTCAAGATATTAAGGGAAAAGGATCAAACTACTCAACTTTAAATACCATTCAAAAATGAAAAATAAGGAGAAAGCAATTTAATTTCCTACAAAGTAACACAAAAAGAGCAATTATTTCTTCTTAACTATTTACATGAAACAATTAATGTCCCGTCTGGTCAATATCATCTAGCCTAACAAACATGCACATAAAAACAGCAAGATGAACATTACTTTTTTTTCATACAGTCAGAACTTTGTAGCAGCTTATCAAGAGACATTTGAAGAGTTAGTTACCATTTTTATCCGCTTGGCCAACTGTCTATGAATAGATATTATAGGTATGCTGGTAACAGTCCTCTCAAAAAGAGTATCTCAGATTTCTTACATGGAAAAGCAATATTAAGGAAATATTAGCCACTTGGTGCCTTATTTTTCAAGTAGTGCCTAGAAAAATAAAAGGAAAGAAAAAAAAAGCCAAGGCCATGCAAGTCTTCAGGCTGCAGAGCATTTCTGTGACCACAATTAGTATTCTGATTACAGTTGGCTACACTCTACCAAGAACACTCCTTTAAAGCAGTAGCAAGTACAAACCAGTAAAAACAGACAGAGGTGACAATCACAGAAAGGAGAGGGAAAGACCCACATACATTCCATACTGTTAAAACTAATTCTTGCAGGAAGTTTATTATTGCACCTTATTTTATTAGAATTCACGAGACAGATTTTAACAGGACATTTTACTCCTTTTAATTTAAAAGCTCCCACCTTGGGAGTCGGCAAATTTCCTGTCTAAACTTTGGAAACTTCTAACAGGTCTATCTTTGTATCAAAATTCTTGGCATCTTCCAGTTATGTGTTGTCATTGCTGCCAGTTTATCACAAAATAACTACGATGAGCAGAACACGTTAACTCTCATACATACCTTCTGGTAAACTATAGAGCACACGAGGTCTTTCACAGCAGAGAGAGACAAGTCCTGAGCTTCAATGGTGACAGTCTCTCGAGTGAGACCGATCTGCAGAAGGAAGGAGACCCCATGCATAGAGCTCCTGGAGTTGGTGAGGCTCTGTGTGCTGAAACTGCCATTGGAAAGTCGACTGGAGAGGCCCGACTGGGGGCTTGAAGATAAACTTGGGGTTTGTGGTGCAGCAGCATGATACGCAGACGGGGAAAACTTCTGTACGGATGGAGGAGAAGAGTCGTTTGCTGACATCTGACTTGTTTTGAATGCTGAGATCCCCTAGTAGTCAAATTCTATCCAAAATGTTTTGTCAGTTCTTGGTTTGAAATGGAGGGGGGAAAAGAAATAAAATAAAAAAGAATAATCTAACTTTCCCTTTCTTAGTTCAACAAAAGGCCCCTGATCAGTAAAACACATTAATTTTCCCTTTCATTCTGTGCAAGCCAAGGAGCAAAACAGTTTCATCTGGAAGTTACTTTAAATTAAAGGTTCTCTTTCTACAGTTATAATCAGCTGATCAGAAGCAGATTGCCTTTCCTTTAGCACCAGATCCAGGCAGTAGAGGCTTATATAAAGGCCTCAGAAAAATTCAACAGCTCTGCTTTTTCATACGGGTCCTTCATTTCTATTAAAAACAAAAAATCTGGAAAAGTCTGATCTCAAATGGAAACAAATATTGGTAACTCATTAGAAATACCCTCTTTCACCATATCTTATTCTCACGCTCATCTACATGTAGATAACCTTCTGGAATTAAAAAAAAAAAAAAAAAAAGTCCAAGTATTTGATGAATCTATTCTTCCTCCAGAAATTCTTCTCTAGATTCACAGAACATGGTTAACCGATACCTTCACTGATCTCCAACCTTTCATTTTTTGTAAAATATTTTATCTCATGAAATGAAGGAGCAGAATTTTTGAAGAAACAATCACATTAAATGTAATCTCTGTGTTCACATAGATAATCTCCAGCATTTTGAAATGTTGTACTCTGCCTGCAGGGGAAAAGATAAAATTATTATTTCAAATGAAATGCATAAAACTGCATAGCAATATCATAACCACTCTACTTTGAAGCAGCAAGATCAATTTCTGGCACTTAAACATGTTGTAAATTAGTAACTTTGTACACTCATTGTAATGTTTAATAACTATTAACAGTACTACTTAACTGTTCTCCAACCGTACAATACAGATGACAAACAAAACACAGCATTTCCAAATACATTACCGTATCTTTTAATTAATGGTAATTTAGCAGATCAAAGCTTTTTTCAGGAAGTTACTGTTAACTTCAATTGTTAACAGAAATAAAAGGGGGTCGGGTAGAGCATGCATTTGCTTTTTAGGTAAATGCTAAGAATGCATGAGGTATGAAAGGAAATAGATTAAACAAATTGAAGTCTTGACAACACTATAATGCCAAAATTCAACATTATATAATGTGTAATCAGGAAATACAGCATAAACCCTATCTATAGGAAGCTATTTATAGTCTGAGAGCACTGATCCTGTGAGGTTGGGGGAATCATTTAATGCTCACATCTGCTCAAGAAGTGAGTCTGCCACAACCTTTTGATCCTCATGATCAAATCTATATTTCTTTGCTTTTTGTGACCATGGGCTCAATAACACTTGCTACAAGATGCTGCGCTGTCTAAATCAACATTCCAAGTATTTAGAAACAACAACAACAAATCAAGCATGTGCTGTCTATTCCAACTACTAAGAGTTTTTACTGCTGCTGAGCAGCTTTACCTGGATTGACATAAAATACCTGTATTAAGAAATAAAGCAAGTCATACTTGTACTTTAACTAATAAATAAAAGTACCACCAAAGTTTTATTTGATCAAACATTTTAATATACTAGATAATTCCCAACATTTACCCTTTAGAAATAAACTACAACATCTAATGCTGACCACTGTCTACTCTCACTTACTCTCAAAGAGCTAAGTGAAAATAGCTTGATTAAAATTCTGGATAACATCAGAACCGTAAAACAGACTTATGCAATTTTATTCTACATTCCCCATACACTACTTCAACAGCAGACGGGGCGGGGGGGGGAAGCCAGTGGGTGCAAAAGTGATTGTGATAGAGTGAGACTATACGTAACTAGTCATTTTTAAAGGAGCACAGATCAATACAGAATCAATACACCCATGTATTTTTCTGAATGTGAATCTCAACAACAACAAAGAGTAATGCTTAATTAAGGTACTGTAAGAAGAGAAAGCCAAAAGTTCTGATAGGTCTTCTCAGTAAAATCAAGTAAGCTAAATTCAGGCAGTGAAATCACACCAAAAGTGCTTGCTTATGTCTACTTAATTAAGATGTTAACTACATTCACCAAAAGTGTGATCCATTTGCATTTACAAAGCCTTTTCATACCAAGTTTATTTACATATAAACCTTTAATGATGTTTACTTTTCTCTCTTCCTAGGAAAGAGGGGATCTTTCTATTAAAAGAAAGCGACAGAAACTGCTCCCTTCTGAATTTTATGCTTTGTGACTACAAGGACAAACACATAAGAGCGACTGAAATAGACAACCAATCCCGTGTGTTTTCTTTTTTATTAGAAATAAGATGACAGCTCAGAGAAGCTGTAGAGGCGAATGGACTATAAAGGGAAACGCAGGTGCCCTTCTTCTCCTGGGCACAGCCTGCTCTCCAGCCCGCTCTTGCCTTGCAAGTACTGACCGACCCTCCCTTTCCTTTCGCGGCTGCTCCCAAACCAGACGGCCTCCCCCCCATCTGCCACTGGATTTGCCCTCGTCCTTAGGCTCCCCGCTAGACACGATACGGACTCCGAGCAACTCCTCTCTCCCTCTTATCAACAAAGCCGGGCGCTTCCCTGGGTTGCACGTGGAACCCTCGTACCGGGGGGCCGGACCCGGGGGTCGCCCGCAGGTGTCGGCACGGCGAAGAGAGCCGCGGGTCCCGTTGCCCCGTGCAGGCTGGTGCTAGAGCCGCCTGTCCCGCCCGGGTTTAACGCCGCGCTGGGCGGCCCGCGCTGCCGGCACAGCTGCCGCGGGCACGATGTGGCCTCGGCCCGACGCCCCGAGCCCGCTGCCTGGGACCGGGCTG